>VZTU01007428.1:243778-418466 GCA_013400835.1 Zapornia atra
TCTTTGTAGGGCAGGTGCTCCAGCCCTCGAATCATCCTTGTGGCCCTCCTCTGAACCCTCTCCAACAGTTCCACATCTTTCTTGTATTGGGGGCCCCAGATCTGGACACAGTACTCCAGATGAGGCCTCACGAGGGCAGAGTAGAGAGGGACAATCACCTCCCTGTCCCTGCTGCCACCCCTCTTCTAATGGAGCCCAGGATACCATTGGCCTTGCGAGCTGCAAGAGCACACTGCTGGCTCATGTTAAGTCTCTCGTCCACCACAATCCCCAAGTCCTTCTCAGCAGGGCTACTCTCAAGGAGCTCTTCTCCCAGTCTGTATCTATGTCTGGGATTCTTCCGACCCAAATGCAACACCTTACACTTGGCAGTGTTGAACCTCATTAGGTTCCCCCGGGCCCATCTTTCCAGCCTGACATGATTCCCAACCCTTCCTCAGTCACAGAACCATCAAGAGAAACACAAGAAAGGACAACTGAAATTATTCAAACACCTTCCTGGTTTTTTCTCTGCCATACTCATTACTTTCAAAGGACTGATTCATGACTTGTAAAAGGTTGATATTGCTAGTTCTGAGGGGCTAGACCTGAAAATCCAGGCAGTGACCTTCTTTTTCACCACTGAAGCAATGAGCACAAAAAGCTGAGCCACATACTGAGTTACCATTGAGTGTATGGGAAATTTGAATTGCCTGTGCCTACTGGGGGGACAAAGCACAGTTGTTCCTCTGTCACCTTTATTTCCCAGAATAATATTGATTACATGCAGTTTCTTTCATTAAAGGCAAAAAAAAAAAAAAGTTGAATTTTCATGTATCAAGGTGAACAATGGAAATAAACATTTGCCTTAACATAAGCAATAGCTTGCACACAGGTAGATGAGCCCAGGGAATCTGCATCTCTTAACAGGCAGATTTTAGTGGGGAAAAAAACCAACACCCTGTACAGTGGAAGGAGTAAACTACATCTATCTTGCTTTCTGTGACAACAGAATGCTATACATGTTTTCAGGCCACATCCTCCAGCGATGTAAATCAGGATTTCCCTGCTAAAATGAATGGACTCATACTGATTTTCAGCTGCTGCCTGTGTGACTGCACCCATCTGTTGTAAACCAGCTCAGGTGTGGTATTAGATCAGAACATGGTCCGTTTCCCCACTGAAACCAAGCACTGGAGGCTGGGATGGTTTGTAGCAACTCGCAAAGGGGAGGAGAGAGACATAAAAAACCCTATTTGCAAAGGGCAATCTGAGACAAAACCAGGGCAACGTACCAGCTTCCCGTATTACAGAAATCTGTCTCACACAACAGCCACTGAATTATTTGAAATTAAATATATGAGCTTTTTAGCATGCTGCTGTGCTACAATGAAAAATAAAGGCCCTCTCTGCCCTGTGGCACATCTACAAATACAGCAGCTGCTGATGTGACATTCCCATGCAGGCCCCTACCCCAACCAGCAGAGCCTGAAGACTGGGGACAGAAGAGGTTGCAAGAAGAGGAACTCCTGCAACATTTCTATAGGGACACCTGGGCAACTGCAAAGGAACATGCTTCAGGGACTCTGGGTAATGTTGCAGCTCTGTCACTGGTTACCTGGCTAACCTTGCATGGCTCACTTCACCTTCCTCTGCTTTAGCTTCCCTCCAGCTTCTCTCACTTCATTACTGCCTCTGCCCCTCTGTTGGCAATCACCACACTTTAATTTCCAAGCCATTTAAATACCCCTTGCATGGCAGTGGTAAGTAACATGACCAGGACAAGACACCATCAGCACCAGCACTGCTGGGTAAACCAGATGATTCCTTCTGGTCACAGCATGAAGGGACCTACTGAGTATGGCAAGGTGCAAAAATGACCAGGGCCATCTGGGGACTTACAAAATCAGGTTCTGCTTCAAACAAGAGTGGTGTAGAGGAAATGTCAGCTCGTGCCTGCTCCTTTTCTGGAGTTTCTCTTTCTTTGGCTATCAGACATGCATGTGTCAGTGGTATAAGAAGATTTTGATAATATACTGGTAGAGATGAGATATAATGAGTGTCCTGTCAAACGGATGTGACACGCTCAGCAGGAAAGCGCTATGCAGATATTGCTTTCATGGCAATAGACTCCCACTGAAATCAAGTCACAGATACTCTGTGTGGTCAAGGGCCAGCCTGTAGCAGCATCTGATGACCTGCCTGTACCCTGCACATCCTCAGCTGCAATGGAAAGCATAGCTACAAGAGCAGTAAAACAGCAATGAAGATTTTGGTCCTTGGCACTGCCAACTACAGCTGAGCCTCTGCAGCAGGATCAGCACTGTACACTTCCTGAAGGTTCCCCTCCCTGGATGATTCACATAGTTTCTTGCCAGGTACTAACAATTTTTTTCAGGTTATGCCAGAAGTTCAGCAGCTACTAACAGGAAGCCAAAACATCTCTGCCTTCAGGACAGCACGAAGAACAAGGCACAGCCTGCTGTTCCCAGGCCTGGCTGAGAGCTGCATGACACACAGCAATGCAGCCCTTGAGAAGTGCCTTGCAGACTGTCCCAGTGCTTGGTTCTGGTGATATAACAAGTAGGCATGTGCAAGTGCAGTCATGGAGGGGAAGGACTGTACCCTCACTCCTCAGCACCATCCATCCAGCTGGCAGCCTCAAGGACACTGGTCTATCCCATCCCACTCATCCAGCT
Source organism: Zapornia atra (assembly GCA_013400835.1). Lineage (NCBI taxonomy): Eukaryota > Metazoa > Chordata > Aves > Gruiformes > Rallidae > Zapornia > Zapornia atra. Next base: position 246,457 of record VZTU01007428.1, read on the forward strand.
TTGAGGACATTAAAGAGGAAGTATTAAGTAGCCTACTGCCATCCTAATGTGCAACACTTCAAACAGCAAGGTCTTGTATTGTCAAGGCAATGTGCAAATACTAATTAATGCCACCATTACCCAGACAGAAAGAATAGTCCCTTGTTGGGCAGACTTCCAACAGTTCTCAGCTGCCTGATTCACTGACAGTAATGGGAGCTTCTGGGTCCCAAATCCTTCTGTATAAAGCATGACCCTTCTTAGTTAACAAAACATAACAGCTCTTAATCGCCATCTTCAAGAAAGCAGTCTTGGTCCAAGGGAATTAAATTGTGCCCCTTTGTATTGAATTCTACATGCCCACCATCATAATTTCAGGTGCTGGCAGACCCACCTTCCCAGAGCTATGGCTTTAACATCCTGAAGCATTAAAGATGAGAGAACAGCAAAACCCAAGAGAGTGAAACTACCTAAAACCCAAGAATTAAAAGCCCATACACAACTCATAGGTCTTTGCAGGCACTTTCCAATATTGAAAGCCTGACTGTAGAATCATTTCACACCCTAATGTGCAAAGGCTTACATACTTACTGACTTTAATACACAAAAGCATGTATGCATAATGTTAAAACTAGAGCCAGGCTAAACCATTTGGCTGCTCTGAGGTACAGGTTGCCTTTTTTCTATTAAGTTCTACACTTTATATGTAGTTCAATTAAAAATGAAAATTTCATGACAACTCACTCAAGTTTGTGTTCATCATCACAGGCTCCTCTCCATTACTTACTTCATCTGTGGTACTGAGTTTCAAAACTCAAACACCACATTGAGTCAATCCAATGAGAGGGCAAAAGACACCAGACCGAAGCTTTCCATGGTGAACATCAGCAGACATCTGCACAGAGTCAACAGCTGAATTGTGCAGTTACTTCAGTTGAAAGTGGTATCATCTATAGTTCTGCTGAATTGAGCAAATAATGAGACAGAGCTTTGAAAAACAATATTGAAAAGGGGGGGGATGGTGCGGGGGCTGGGCGTGGGGGGGATGGAAAAGAGAAGGAAAGCAAAGGGAAAGGAAAAAAAAAAAAAGGCCAAAGAAATTCTTCTGAATTCAACTCATTTCACTGAAGCAGGCTGGTAGGTAACTCACATCTACACAAATGAATCCTCATAAACAAAAGATTGGGAATTCCACCTTTGCTTGCATGTCTTGTTTGCTCTCTCCTCCAGCCTGGGGGTTATTATAAACTGTAGGTATGATAGCAGGAGCTAGGAAACGTAATGCTTTTTGTTGCTTTGATCATATTGGAATCATATCCCATGTAATCCATTTAGCACACATCCAGACAGCAGTGTTGGTTTCAAGTCCCCTAATCTCAGGTAATACAGCAAATACTTACATCTCAGCAAAGGAAATTACTTCTTTGACAGCCAGTGGAGGCCTAGTCAATACAAACGAGTCCAAGGTACAATTTACCTCATCCTAAAATAGTCACCTACATCTGCTTCCAGAAATCGATCAACACCATTCAGTAGATCACCACCAACTATGTGCAGCCTCGGCACCTCCTATAGTTATACGCTGCTACATTTTAGACCTCCATGGCCAGGCAAAATAAATCATGCCCCTGGTGTTCTTACTCTTCAGCCTTCTTCATTCCTTCATGTTTATGCCCACCTGCTATATTTATAACCACCCCTCGGCCCACTTAAGCTCCAGATAAAATCAATATACAGCCATGATTTAGCATGGCCCAGGAATAAACCACAGGATCCTTGCTCTGTTACACAATAAACTAGGTTCCTTCAGCAGAAGAGCACATTTAAGCATCAAATGTGTTTCGCTCCATTTATCTCTATATTTTCCTTTTCAAAGTAAAACCTGTTCATGAAGTATCTATAGCATAAATAAAAAGCAACAGGAAAGTCTGTTCTAGCTAAATCAAGTTTCACCAGCAGTTACTTCCTTTTTGCCACCAATCATCACAAGCACAAAGTTCGCTATTTTGCCAGGACAAAAAATCATTGGGCATTTCTGAAGTAGAGCCAGGGTTGCATAATTTAATTCCTCATCTCCTATTAAAAGTGCCAGACTTACCATAATCAAAATGATAAACGCAGAGTCATACGTCTTCTTTCCGACAGTAATGCCCATCAATACTTCAAATGCAAACAATCATGACATTTGACTTTATAAAAATTACCTGGTGCACCAACAACACTTAATTAAATCATTTAAAAACTGCTTTTGTTACATTTAATGAATGATATATTATACTGCAATGAAACATGCAGCAATACAAATACTTCACAATGCTAACAATTAAGCTCACTTCACTTATGGCAATTGACAACACAAGTGCTCCTCACTTCATTCAGTTTGTGCATTCCAAATGAACTGGTTAGCGAAAAGGGTGCTTCTTTGCTAATGAGTTTTGTAATCAAGGCATCTATTTTAATTTCAAATTGGCTAGATTGGGGGAAATTGCTGAACTAAATGACTGGTTCTAATTAGGATTATAAAAATATTCATCATGCAGCAGAATTAGCGCAAGGTCTTGATTTCCCTCCATTTGCATATAGCTTTAGTTTAAGAGTAGAAAAAACCCTCCTGATAAATTGTCTTCCTTTTAATGAATTGAACAAACACTATATCTGTTTTAGTCGTCCTTTCATTTAAAGGCACTGATACATATTCATGATTTGTAAATGAAGTTAAGTGATTTCGATTCTTCAGTTCATTACCATGTTGAAGAAGAGACTTCTGTAAACTGCCTTTAAATATTCCCGATCTCAAGGGTTTGGTGGGTTTTTTTCTGTTTGGTTTGGGTTTTTTTTTAACTTTACTAACATTTTCCTTTATCTGTTTGATGGAGTCCTGCCTGCCTGGGAATGCTGCTGGCAGGTGGCTTGTCCAGCAAAGGATACATGATGTTTGTAGAACCTGATGTTCTCAGAAGAGCATTCAAAATGCAGAGAGATGAAAGGCTCATTTGTGGTTAAGTCATGGGAACAGGACTCTATCTGGGTTCAGTTTCTGACTTTGTTATAGTCCTCAGCGGTAGTTAGGCAATGAAACACTTTAATGACCTGTGCCTGAATACACGATGGATACTCTGGGGACAATGCTTTGTCTGTCAGCTTCACGTTTAATTGCAGGCTCTCTGGGGCAGGGATTGCTTCTTAATATGAATGTGTAATACAATGGACCAGTCAGCACGGTAGGGATTTCTAAGAGCATTTACTGTAACATGGCTTGCATTAAGCACAAAACACTAAGTTTTCCTTTATAGCTGGACAATATGCTCACTTTATTTCGTTCCTCAGTATGACAGGCCTGTAGGAATAATTGTTATTATTGCAGCTTCCTCGATTTCTTTCCTCTTTGAGTGCAGAAAAGAATGCATTAGGTGTACCTCTAGCCTCACTCTGCAGGGTGCTCAAATGCCTAGTGACTGGTGCAAGATAAATTTGAAAGCTGAGTGTTGTATCCATACGACTGGAACCACAGTCATCGTGCTCTTCAGCTGTCAATGAGCCATGATGAGAAATTAGCCCCAGTGTGTTCTCTCACATCATACAATGAAATGGTGATTCTACCATGAGGATCCATGCGGGAGCAGAAAGAGCTTATTTTACTTGTTAAATATAATGTTCATATCTTGCTAAGAAAAGCTGAGTTTTACCCAAGAGGTGCAGTCTCAGCTTCTGCTGATTAGAGGAGAGCTTGCTCGCACTTCTGACAACTACAGTTACATCTAAATTCCAGGACCAGGAGTGCTGCTGAGGACTAGGTGACAGCTCTGGGTGCCTATTGATTTATGCCAAAATGAGATGGGAGGCAGACACCAACCCACCTCTCCGCACCAGCCCCATACCTCAGTTCCTAAGGAGAGCAAACCTACAGGCCTGGGATGCAGCCATATCTCACGCTGCACATGCAGCAGCACACACTGCTTAATTTCAGCAGTTCTGTAGTGTGCAGCTCCTGCGTTAGAAGCACACTGTCCAACATTAGGAGTTCCAATTCAAAGTACAATATCCTCACAGAACAGCAGGGGTTGGAAGGGACCTCTGGAGATCAGCTAGTCCAACCCCCTGCTAAAGTAGGATCACCTAGAGCAGGTGGCACAGGGTCACATCTAGGCAGGTTTTTAGTATCTCCAGAGGAGACTCCACACCTGTCTGGGCAGCCGGTCCCAGTGCTTTGTCACCTTTGGAATAAAGTTTTTCCTTATGTTTAGATGGAACTTCCTGTGTTCCAGTTTGTGCCCATTGCCCAATGTGGTGCTCCAGGGCAGAGTTTGGCCTGGCAGCAGAGAGGCACTGCCTTCGTGTCTCTGTCTCTCTGCTCTCTGTGTCTATGCTATTAAAAAAACCCACCAAAATTTTCCCTGCTTGTCCTAGTGTTATCTGTGATTCTTTCTGATAAATTCAGCAGTGTCTAGTCCAGATAGCCAGGGCTCTGACATGCACTGCATTCAAATTTCAGATCACAACTTGCCGCATCTCCAACAATGAAGGAATCTCCCCAGTCAGACATGATACTGTCTGCCAGGTGCAACCTGGTGATACAGCAGAACTTTATCTTGCACATTGTATTTATCACCTCATTCAAAGAGATATTAAGAAACCCGTTTTATTTTGTTCACTTCCTGCTGAAGATTAAGTCCTATGGAGAGAGAAGCCACTGGTTGCCAAACTTCTTGTTTAACCAGTGTTCTTAAATGCATTATGGTGTAGCTGGGGAATTTAAATTGGTCAATTATTGAATTCTTCGGTTTCTCACCTGTTCCCAGTGGGTTCCCAATCACAGTTTGGCCTATAAGGAAAAAGCGGAACTGTATGTCTTTGCGTAAGTTTTTTTTTTTCTCTTAACAATGATGACTTTAAATATTTTAAATCTCCCTCTCTTTCCCTAATATTTTCTCCCTTTTAATTATATTTTAAACAAATAGTCATGCAAAAGAGTTGTGTGGGTTGCTGCGAAAGAAGTGTCAATGTTATTCCAAGGGAAATCCCATGGAGCTGGAAACTTTCCCCCATTTCCACCTCCAGAAAGATCCACTCCCAAAGAAGGGTGTTGGGTCATGGAAAGTTTGGCTTATTGAGAATTAGTTGGTTCCCTGGATAAATGAGACAAATTATGAGGTACTTGAAATAGTCTTACATTTCTGATACTATTAATTCATGACCTTCAGCCCCAGCCACTATGAATGGCAGCAATGAAAAATTTACCTCATCTATATGCTGGTAGACTCTGAAATTTCACAGTGCTCCAAAAAGCAGTTTCCAATACTTTCCAACAGAGAATATTGAACTTTTTTATATATTGTCCTTATTACACTTAGATCAAAGAGTCATTTAAAACACGTTCCTATGTATTTTCTGCAAACACCTGTGAAAAGTGGAAGATAAAGCCCCATTTTCCCTTTGCATTGGCTCCTATATCCAAGTGCCATACAGACACTACCAGTGATACCCAGCCTGATTTGCAGAAAAATTGGCTAGAACATTTACATGGTGTCCACTTTCTGTCAAAGGCCACAGGGGGCCATTAACAGAACCACCACGTGCACACATCAGATTGCACTATTTTATCAATAAAGTAGACACACACAAAGCTACTGGGAAGAGAGCCAACATTTGCAATTCACAAGATGCAATTAATCTCCCAGGGCCTGATAATTGCACAATGCCACATGGCTGCTCAGGGGGGAGTACACCCACCCATGCTTACTTAAAGCCCTGCAAAAATTCCTTCTTTCTATGCTTTATGTTAGGGTCTACGGCCTTGTTACACGTTTGTGCCCACATAAAAAGATTTCTTGGTTCTGCCATACTGCCTTCATTTAATAATACACGAGAGTTAGCAAGGCAGAGGAGGGCCATAATTGGCTACAAAAATTAAGAACAGGAACAATATGCTGTGTTGACTCATAGTGAGGAAATACCCTCAATAACTCTTTGGATACTCCAAAGAGAAAAAAATGATGGTGGCTGTGATTGGTCCTTAAATGAATAAAGTAACCAGCAGCCACACAGCAAAACATCTTTCAGAAAGCCTGCGGAGCTCCCTCCCTCTCACTGAACATTCTTCCTTGCTCCTGGAAGTAGCCTCAAGCAGAAAAAGGAAGGACAATAACTATCTAGGAGTGATAATAAAAGATTTGGGGACTCAACTGATGCTGTATTCATTTACTTCAAGTTATGGGAGAGGTAATATTGCCAGAAAGCCTTTGCTTTCTCAGCTATGAAGTCATATTTCAAGAAAAATTCTGTTGAGAAGAGATGAGCTCCTTCTCTTAAAGAAGGAGAAGGTCATTTCTGGACATAAGATTGCTGTGAGGCTTGGGCTTTAAACTAGAATCACATAAGACTGGTAGCAAAAGTCCACAGGTAGGTATAGAAACAGATCCGTGCAATAGATAAACTAGGGGAATCTGGTTATTCAATAAGAAGGCAGTGAGAAGAACAGCAAGTCTATCTGCAGAACATCTCACAATACCCGAATATCAAAGCTGAGAGTAAGAGAGAGAGCCAGAAGGAGAAGCTGCAAGCATACACTTATCATCAAAATTATACATAGTGGCGTAACAGTGACTGGCTGAGAAAATTCACAACTAAAATATTACCAGAGGAAGGCATCACTTGGTCAAGAAAGAGAAGACAAGCAAGCCTTGCATATCATGGATACATACGCTTGGTCTGAGGTCTCATAGTAAGCTAACAGACCCTAGGCAGATACTATTTATCTGGGTAAAAACACTACCTGGGAAACCCTCTTCTGACAAGTTACACATGGCCACTGCCGCGCTGCAGGGGATGTGTACAGCCTGTGGTTCCCCAAGGGCGTCACAGAGTTCTACCTTACTCTGTTCATTCATTACTGTCTTAGAATTGTGTATACACCTTCCTGAGTTCAGACTAGTGCATACACCGTCTACAACGCCAACTTGGAAGGGACAATAGAAGACAAAATTAAAAATACCTTCGATATTTTTTGTTGGTTTTTTTTTTGGTTGGGTATTTTTTAAATCAAGTGGATAAATAGTCTAATATTGTTGTTAAACATACAGAAGATAGCTAAAAAAGAGGAGGGATAAAAGAATGATTAAGAAAGAGGTTTGAATCATACCCATGGAACAGGAATATCTAAAACACTGAGTATTTTTATTCTACACAAAAACTATAATATTGTTTTCTATTCTGGTACACACAAAAAAAAAAAACCCAATTGAAAGTCTTTTGATCTAGGCAGTGACCATATCAATTACTTGTGAGGCTCTAGCAGTTGGTAGTTCACTTCATTGTGTGGAACACCATACTAGGCAAAATGGATTTTCAGATTCATCATTCTCATTAATTTCCAAGTTGACCACAGCTTGCTTACAACACTGTATTATTATTTTTAACTGAAAGAAAACTAATAAAATAAACATTAATCTGAAAGCTTTTTTTTAATCTAAGGAATTAAATTGAATTTGCAAAGGTGTTTACACATTCACAGTTATGGGAGGATGGATTAGATCTTCCCTTAATAGTTCTTACTGCTGGGAGTCAAATTGTATGTATTTGATTTGTTTTCAAAGTTATTTGCATTTTTAAATATGCCTCTAAAGTAGTCATTATAAATAGACTTTAAAGGTCAAACACACTTTTAAATCTTAGAGAGGTGGAAGATTATGGTCTCCCACTGTAGAAGTGGCTGCACCACTGAACATGCAGCAAACCACTTACTTTCATCAGCACCTTCCTTGTCTCTGTGGACAAGTATTACCTGCAGGTTACAGACTAATGATAAACCTTCAATTTAATTGTCCTTTCATGCATTTAAATCAAAAGTGTTTCAGAGCAGTTGTATACCAAGAACCTGGATACATGAAGTGAGAAAGCAAGCACTCTTTGATCTAGCGTGAAATATTTTGTGCCAGGCAACAGGAAACCGGGCACAAAGGACAGAGGAGTACTGGCAGAACCAGGCTGCAGTTGCAGAATTAGCCCGACAGCCTAGCATCTCTTTGGACAGCCTTCTCAACTGCAGAGCACTACTGCAACCGTTCTAACCATTTATTTTAAGAGCTCTTGACATCTCTGTTCTGGTCAGCAGCAAAGAGATCAAATAATCATTGCCACTGGCATGATCCCATGACCACAGCTTGAAAAGAAGACATGGCATAGCAGTGTGGGAAAGTATGAGATCCAAATCTGGCTTCTAGAGAACACAACAGTCTTATGAAAATGCACAAAACCTAACAAAGCTACTTATGGATTTAGGATTCTTAGCCTAAAAGGCACTTCCTTCAGTTGCCTAACCCCTATGTAACATAAGGTCATGGCTGACCTCTGGTTCCCACTCAGCTGTGACAGTATTCCTGTCTCCAGACAGGCAGGAATGTATCACACTGACTTCTCAAAAGTTTTCATCTGGGGACTTCACATAGCACCACTGCCACAATCCATAGCACAGCCTTTGCGCTTTAACAGGACTGCCCTTTAGTGCAGTAACTGCAGTGAAGCTGCATGATCCTGAGCCAGAGTGGCAATTCTTTTACAGCTCCTACAAGTCAAGATGTGGCTGGGAATAATCTATCCCTGGGTTAAGCAAAAGCTTTGATTGGGAAAACCACTGCCTCCATGGTTCCACTCAAGGACCAATTTTCAACCAGCACTTCAGGCCATCTTTCTGAACACTGAAGAAAAGCATCATGAGTAGCCTTGAAGACAGAGGCAGACATAAAGGCAAAGCCTGAATTCCATGTTGCTCCATTTTCATTTGACCAAGAAACTGCAGAGAACCTCATCTTTTCTCTTACACTGTGGACAAATTTGTTCAGTTCTTGGGATAAAATGGGTGCAGCCTCAGACTGTTTCTAACCCACAGATTCTCCTTGGCGGTCTTCTGAGCAGAAGAGTACAGCTCAGGTGAGCACTCAGATGCTTTAGTTAGAAGGATCAGAAGCAAAAATGTACCTGAGCCACTACTGCTGTACGGGACCAGGGGAGCATAATTATAACCTCATAGTCAAGTGCATGGGCATACTTTGTATTTTGGTCTCTCCTTCCAATGGCTAACATGTCATAAAAGGTCTACAAAGCACTGGAACCAGAAGTACAGTGTTTCAACCCAAGAGCAGATAGATGTTCCACACTCACCACAGCTGGATCTCTTTGCAGATGGATACCTGTCTTCTCACATCCATGGGCACCTCATCGGATATGTGCTTCTTTCAGGGCTTTGTACAAACACCACTACCATTTAAAATCTTTACCTCCATTTTAAAAGTGGCATCGAACCATTCCATGACATCAAATAAATAGATTGGTCTTTCTAGCCTACTTCAAAATCCCTGTTACACCGAACATCTGAGTGCACAAAACTATTTGACATTTGACTAACTCCTTCATACGGTAAGGACTTGATACTATGAAAGGAGTGTATTGACAATAGCTTTGTGCTTGCAAATGTCACGTAAGCGTCATCGGTAGCATAGCAGCAAACCACCTGATGCCTGCACAGCATTCTGTTAACAAGGGGATGGAAAGGTTACGTCGGGAAGTACAGCAATAGTAGATTATTTTATTATACTCTTATACTCCCAGTAACTACTTTAAAGACTTGCACTAGCCATTCAAAAGAAATTCTGCCAAATACAAGAGGCATGATGTGTTGGAAGTGTCCTTATAGCTGGGACGTGAGATTGACTAGTTTGCAAAACTTCAAAAATAACTGTAGGAATTGAAAATCCCACCCAGAACACATACAGGCTTGACAGAATAATGCAAAAAAATTGAAGTGGCTATTCAGCATGTTTTTACATTAGATGTCTATGAATGACAGAAACAGAAGAGAGGAAAGATAAAAACTTGGCAGGTTTTAAGCTTTCTAAAATTTGTAACTTGATCATCCAGTCCACGTCTCAGCTTTGGGCTGAAGTGGGGACTGCTGTTCCAGAAGTGAAGCACACGCTCTATAGCCACAACACTTCACAAGTCACATTGCACCTGCATTGCTCAGTGACTCTCAAGACAGATGAGTGCTATGTAAGAGCAGGCTTGCTAAGGACAAAGTAACAGAATTAAGAGCTGTCTCACTAACAGAAGGCACTGAAAAGTCACTTAAAAAGTGGCACAGAGGAGTTTGTTGAATAAGCAAGTTCAGTTTGCAAGCAACTCAGCCCGAGTGCTCTATCTTCAAAAACCTCCAGAATCACCAAGGCCTACAAATCAATTGGTTTTTAGAATAGCTCCATATGTCACGTCAAATTTCAGACACTTTTCATTTTTCGTACTATCACTACTACTAAAGTTCCAATACCCATCATGTCCACTTCATAACTCCACTCCCTTTTGCAAGTTTGCTTTGGAGTTATGGGGTGGGGTTTGAGCACATTTAATCCTGCAAGGTGAGAGCAGCAAACCACGCTAGAATTTTTTCACAATCTCAAGAAGTGTGCAGTTCTAGACACTATCCCCTTCAACACTTGGCTCAGTAATCATTGAGATATGAAATCAATAGCTCACCTTTTGATCCAGACTGTAGGCCAAGATCCACTCCTCCTGCTTGGAGTGAAAGAGTAAGCTCTGGATAAAAAAGTTCAGACGGTACTTCTGGTAGGTGGCCCCTTCATCAGAGCTGATAAGGATGCTGCTCTCAATCTCTGGATCACTAAGAAGCATGATCTAAATAGAAGAATGGTGGGAAAAGAGTGTTATTGGAAAAACAAAACTAATTCTTGTTTAAAAGTGAGGTCATACAGCACTGATTCCTAATAGGTGTATTCAGGACATTGCTCAACAATATAATCAGCTCATAGGATTTCCCAGACAGGGGGTTAAGTGTTTCAATTCCATTTTATTTGATGATTCCTTCGTAGATTCATTCAGTGTTTCCTTTCTTTCATTTTATCCAGATTTAAAGAAAAAAATAAAAAGCCTAGCAGGAATGAAAAACGTGTTGTTAATCTCAAAGCTGATTTTGGTTTGGTTTAGCAACTTCAGACAGGCATACCAGGCTTTCCTGGTTCCTTTCCAGTCTATCACCTCTCTTCCCAAATGTGGAATACTCTCCTCAGAAGCATGCAACAGGGCACTCCTGAGATTTAAGGCTCATTATTTGGCAGCTTGTAAAGCTACAAATGAGAGCATGACCTCACTGGAAACACAGAATGCCTACCTGGATCAGCTGCTGGTGACTGAAAACAGTCCATGTGCATGCTGGCAAACTTTGATACACAATTTCATACATCATACTTCCAATTTATATAGTAGGAGATGTTCCTCTACTCAGCGAACATATAATTTTCCCCAAGCATGGGAAAGCGTATGACCTCAATTTGTACAGGGAAGAAGACACTTCTGAGCTTCTAATTTTAATTAGAAAATTATTACCAATATTTTAAAATAGGTTGATTCCCCATTATCAGATGGCATGCTCTACATAAATGTTATCAAGAAAAATGTTGTGGAAACATTAACACCATCTTATTAACATCTGGAGAAAACGACATCACATTAAAGCAAATGCCAGTACCATAAAATAAAGGCAAACAGTGGGAAATAAATTAGAGCTGTGCTAAACACAGCAGGTTATTGATACCGTGGCTGAAACAAATATAGAAACTGCCTTTCAGCAGGAAAACATCCAGAACTGTCTTTTTTAGCTAGCTGCAGAATGATCAGCTAGCTGACATCCACCAGTTTTGCTACACTAGCATGTCCACGTTAACTTTTCTTAACCACCTTCACAAAGCTCCAACATCAAGACTACAGTAGGGAAACACATTAATTTTGACAGCAAAAATCAGTTACAAGGAATGGTAAAACCCTTGCTATGTTAGACCCTGATCAAGCAAAAAATTTCAGCGCTTGTTTAATCTCAAGCACCTCATTAACTTCATGAAGTTACCAAGGGAAAGTGAATATAATGTAAATGGTTTCTGATCCTTTCCATTAAGAAATGAAAAGGGCCTTTAAGACTAGAACTGAACATTGCCCCAGGGTGAAGCCACCTGAATGCAGCTGGAGCTCAGAGCTCCTTCAACATCCCTCGCATTTACAGCTTACCAGCATCATAAAGCAATTTCTACCTGTCTCTATAGAAAACCACACCAAAAGTCCTGAAAAAGTGCACTTGCACTGTGCTTGGGTGCACAGCATGGGAAATGGGAAACATCCCCAGACAACTGACCACCTGGGAATTAAGTCTCCAGAATAGGTCCCGATGGACTCCACCCAGAAGGAAGCTTTGGTACATTTCTTTCTAATCAGATCAAAAGATCAAAATAGCTATTCATTTCACTCCAAACAAGGAGGTTCTCTGCACTCTTTCAAGACATTTCCATCACTGGTGACTTAGACTTCAAAGACAATTTCCCCAAGTATACCCTGATCATCTAAAGCACATTGCCCGCACCAGAGAACTGTAGCACACTTTGTAAAAATCACTTGCATCTGCAGAATGGAAGAAGGATGTAAGATTGCCAACATAACAAGATATTCCAGAGAGATCTTACATTTAAAAAGAAGGATACTTCAAGAATAAAAAGATTTTCCACTTGATGTTGCAGAAGGTTACAAAGTTAATAATGCTGTATATTAAAAGGTCGCTGTTGGAGCTCTGCCCTCAGCTAAGGAGCACAAGACAGCTACCAGTTGCATAGACGTGATGTGGCACACACGCAAAACATCGCTCTGCCCTTTCATACACGATCTGCAACACTTCGGTGGATAGTGTAAGAAACAGGTCAGATGAGATGGAAGAGGTGATGTTTCTACCAGTTGGTTCACAAAGCCAGGCAATTTGTTCCTCTGGAAGCATAACAGTGGCTGCAAGATCAAATAATAAAATCATCAGGCTAGGAAAACAGCTAGAAAGAAAGCTGGAAGAGTCTAATAACAGTCATACCTTCTAAGTATCATCACATTAGTTGCCCAGTCCATTCACTCTGTTCTGATATCCACCCCTTATTCTTCAAGCTGAGAACAATCCCACACCCCCATCCCCATCCCCTCCATCTCTGTTGTTATCTATCCTCTTGGGGAAGGCTGATCCTACGCAAGGAGGATGGAAGAAACAGGAAGCTCAGAGTGAAAAAGAAAAGGCCACCCCCAGTCATGCAGCTCGGACTGGTCCACAGTTTACATGGCAAGCAGTAAAAGAAGAGTGGGAGACTCTAGGTTTTATTTTTTTACTCTTTGTCTTCTTTCTGCCAGAAGCTACAAGGGGAAGGGACATATTTTGGCATGGGAAATAGCAGGGCATTTGTCAAAGGCCTGAAACCGCCACTTCTCATTATGGCGCCAGGGAGAAGGATCCACCCCAGCAGTGATTTAGATTAATCGCTTTTCATTAGGAGCCAATAAACAAACTCCAGTCAGAACGAGCATTTCTGCCAGCACCCTGTGTTGCCATTTATAATTGCCATAAGGAATAGCAAAGGAGCACCAGAGAGTTGTCAAATGTAATTTATAGGTTTTTAAGATCTAATCATTTTCTATAATATTAAATTAAATGGCAGCCTTTATTAAAAAGGAAATTACATTTCACCTTGCTATATTCTAGAAATATATACACACATACACACATATATATAAAATATTATTTTCAGTTGCTGCCTTCATTTAAGTGGAGAGGGGAAGGGGAGTCAGGATTGATCACTGTTATGGCTAAGTCCCTAAGAACATATTTGAGCTGAGGTGGTTTATACTACACTGCTTTTCCTCTACAGACTGTAGCCTGACCTCCAAAATTCAGTGGCCAATGAACGGCAAGCACCAGGCAAAACAAACCAGACTGAAAATCGACTGAACTTCAGGGTAGCTCCTTAGGAGATGAATGCAGAGGAAGAGAACTGTCTGGTACATGGTGTACCTCCTTTAAAGCAGGAGTTCTGGGGGCAATGATGACATATCCAGAGCTGTTCTGAATGAACTCCAGCAGAAAGCCAAACAACAGCGGAAGAAGCACATAGAAGAGAGGTAATTTGGGAAGGCCAAGTCATAAGGACAACATAAGCTACCATGTATGGACTAAGATCTTCAGGACCCCATCAGGAAACACATCCAGCTCTGAATACTTCCAGGGGATTTATCCAGGAAATTAGTACAGTCTGTAGGCAGACAGAACAAGGAGTGGAGGTATCACACTTAAACCTGTCATGATGTATTTCATACAGAAACCACAGAAGTGGCCGAGTCACTCAATTTGTTGGAGAGCTTGTAGGACCCTTAAAGGAGCTCTGAACAAATGCAGAAGTTGGGGGAAAGAAAAGTGACATCATATCACAGCACAAATCCACTACACCAGCATGCCCTCTGATATGGAAAATATAATCATATTTGTAATTATAATAAGATTTGTAACTAAAGGCTCTGAGTTCCTGTTACCCGGATAAAAATTCCAGATGTGTTACTGGGTTAATGCAAACACCTTCCTCGGTACCAGTTTCTCACAGGCTACGTGCCCATGGATGAATCAAGATGGTGACACACTCCTCTTCCTCTACTTCAAGCTAGGCAGGTACAAAGACAACAGTGATGTGGAATACTGAACCACACCAGCAACAAGGTAGCACACCCCTCACAAGTACCTCAATACCACATGCCACATTTCTACTGGCTTGGAGCTACAGGTAGCCTGACCTCAACTCTGCCTGAATCCACCCACCACAGTTGTGCCAAAGGCTCCCGCATAGCTCAGCACTCAGCTCTTCTCTCAGGACCCTTTGTGGCCTGTCCCCATGTTTGCAGGCGTGTTAACATACCCCCTGTATCCATAGCATCAGATTCAAAAGCTTTATCACCGCTCTTGCTCCTTGGTTCTGTTTTATCCCAACACAATAGAGATCTGGTTTGTACACAGCTGAATCTTTTAATAAAATACCTCTGGACAAAAAGTGGAAAAGTGTGCCACATAAAAGGCATTTTTATTAATATTAGTTTTCATTGAATCATTTTATTTTTCTCAACCAACATAAATTTTCACTGTAAATTACCAAAGCGCATCTCTCTACATCAGTACGGAGAAGTTTTATAGGTACAATATCTGCAGCAGTAATACCTCTGAGCTACATTAGCAGGAAACATCCCAGCAAATGAATAAAGAAGACAGGTTCAAAATAAATGTCTTTTGTTCCCAGAAATAAGTAGATAGCATTAAACCATTGTGTACTGCCTTCTGATTTTCCTCTTCATTTTAATGTGCTTTTTGTAAGTGGTCCTTTTCAGAGCTCCCAGTCACATTCTCATTTGCCTATATAAAATGCTATTCTAAAAAGAAACAAACAAAACAGTTTAAAAAATCCACCTACTAACCACCCAAGCCTCCATAGCTACAAAAGAAACCCAGCTCCTTAGCAAAGTATTTGCTCTGTAGCACTGCATTGTCCTCTTCTGCGATTGTAAAGGTAGTCTGCCACAAACACTGCTCCAAAACCAGAAACTTAAGGTTTGAGGTTTACAGCTTCATAGTGATTTCACTATCGAATGTGCTCAACTTACACATGAAAAGCCATTTTGGGAGTTTATTTTTTGCCTCCTTCCACTATTCCATCAACTCAGAACCACTTTAGGTCTTCCCTAAAACAAACCAAAAAAACCACCCCACAAAAAAACCCCAACAAACCCACCACAAAAAAAAAAAAAAAACAACCCACAGACACACACCCCCATCCACCTCCCCCCGCAGAAAAAACCCAAAATCAACAAAACACCAAAACCAACTTTAGGTCCTTCCTAGAGCCAAGCTATTGCTACAATGGGAAAACAGACATCTGATATTAAACAGGAAAACATTTTTTTTTTTCTTTCCCATTTTGATTAAAACACTGAAGGATTGTATGGTTCCACGAGACCTCTGGAGCTAAACATACTTGCGTGCCAACAAAGTTCTATATTAGCGCTGAGTATGAAAAGCCAAAATGTTTCAAAAATTTATGCTGAAATGTCAATGCAAACAGAAGATTTTTGCTGTGTTTGGACTTACGATGTCCTTTCTTCCTTTTGAAACTGAAAAAAACACAATCAAATGACATTTAAAGGCTTAAAGACACAAAAATCATTTTCTTCCTTCAAGATATCGGTTCTTCACACATTGAATAGGAATACTTTAGAAATCTCTTGTGAGAAAAGTAGTTTTTTACTACTGAAGCACTTTAGATTAAATGTTTGGCCATCTGAAATTTCTCACTGGCAAATGTTTGGTTACTCATCTCCCCTCCCACTCTTCCTCTCCCCTACATCATTAGCACGGTTTACTTGCCCTGCAAGCTAAAGGATGCCCTTGCAGGTACATACACACCCTCTTAGACACAGCTACACACTCTACCTGAAGCCCTTGTATGCCAATCCCACCAATGACAGAAACAACTCATGGCAAAGAAAATCTCATCCTTTATTCTTCTTCTGTACCACGTCAGTTCAATTAAAACCTTCAGTTTAATTAAATCAGCCCAAACCCCTGTGAGACTGGTGACACAAGGAACAGTCTACTTACCAGCAATGGAAACACCCGTATAAATCAGCACTTAGCTAAAAATATCTTTGCATGACTTACACTAGTTTAGAAAGCACAACTCAACTTTACAGAAACTTTTACAGAAGATGGTCAGGAATGGCTAGATTCCTGCTCACTGCCCTGCACGTACACTGACTCTTGTAATAATCAGGGGGAAAGGAAGCCAACCACTATTTTCCAGTCACTGAGAGCAGCTCTGTGGACAGACAGGAAAAAATGGGAGATAACAGAGACAAAAATCTGCTCTAGAGAGAAATCCTATTTATTTACATGCATGTAGAGCAATCTGCCCCATTACTTAGTGATCAGCAGCTGCGACAAGAGGGACATCTGCTCTCTGGGAAGCCAAGCAAGACAGACATGAAGTGGGCAACAGCTCCTACTTTACTAACTTTGCATCCGAAAAGGGAAACACTCATTGAAATTTCTTGTGTTACAGAGTAGCCCAGGCTTGGGGCTGATTCTTGCTTCACATGGCTCAAATACTTCCTTAAAGCTAAGGGCAAGCTGTGGGCATCAGCCAAGCAGTGAAGGAGCACTGAGCTTTCACGAGAGATGAATTGTCTGGACCTACCCCGTTTCAACTTCTTGTAACTTTACTTCTTATTGCCCAAAATTTAACATTAATAACAGATTTAATTAATGAATATAGCACCAGATCACCATCTCTCAGAACCATAACGCTGTAATCTTAAAGGATGAAGTGCACTGCACTCACTTTATAAGGGTTTATGAAGCATGTGTTATAAAAGTACCTCAACCATAAGGCTTTTATACCTTGGCACTCACTTCAATACAATCCCATAAAATCCAAGCAATCTTTAAGTGTTAAAGGTGACTTTCACTACTGTATTTATTATTGGATAATGAAAAATGAGTCAGACACCCATAGAAACTGAGCAATGAAATAGTGTTTCCTGAGACTTTTGCACTGGGTTTGCATTATACGTACCGTGACTGAAGAGCCAAATAGCTCTCACAAGACCTTTCAGGGACTTCATGCTAACCTCCCTCCAGAACTTCCTTCCCATCAGGAATTCTCTGAAATTACAGGCCAAGCTCTACTCTGCAGAATCCCATTGCTTCTCACTGAACTTCCAGATGTCAACAGCTGTTTCTGTAAGCATTCACCATGCAAAGGGCCTCTCTCACAGACTTGGCCACATGTGCTGGACATTGCAGCTCTGTACTCCAGCAAGCTGGTTTGAGAAAATCTCTGACAGATCTCTGATACTAGTATCAGGGAAACCCTATCTGTGGGTTCCTCCTCTTTCCGGCAGCTGAGAAAATGATCAGAGAACATCAGGCTTTACAGGTTACATGCAGGTCCTGTGCCGTTGTAGAACATTTTGTGGTTTGTAGAGGGTATGTGAAAGAAGAGGACCATTACAAGGTAGGAACTAATAAGCTATACAGTTAAACCTTTTTTTTTCAAACCTAAACCAGCAGGGTCTTCTGGTGATTCTACAACAGGAGAGGACATCACCGTGCTGTGTGCTTCTATGAATATCAAATCCTCTTCTGAAATGCTACGTATAATTATTCTGCTGTCCCCTTTTTATATATATTTAGACAATCCATTTTCAAAAAGAAGAGCAAGTTTCACCATAAATTTTGCAGGTTATACCACAACATTCTACATAGTAATCAAGATCACTTGTACACCCAAAAACCGTCTGTCCAAACAACACACCCTCCCCACCAAGATCAAGCACCCTAGGTTCTCCATTAACTTAAAAAGCCTCTCAGCAGAATATTGGTACTGTCAGAAATAAAACTAAAAGTTTAGGCTACAACCACCTCAACACATGCCTTGTCTCAACAGAACCTGGAACCAGTACTTCAGGGGAGCATTAAGTTTGGCCTGTGAGGATGGATAATCTACATGCACAAGATACTAGTATTACGCTCAGATATGCAATCTGAATATAAAGTCCCATCATGTGGTACATACAGTTGGTTCAGCAAGGGAAGAGTTCACATTTGAGATTACAGCATATCAGTAATTCTTTCATTTGTTTCCTGAAAAGACTAAAAGGGACCAAGATGCTGAGAAGACTTGGGGAGACTAAGATGGAGCAGTTTGGTGGCAAAAGAATGATTATCTATCATAAAGCTGTCTGAAAATCCATGGAAGAGATCTTATATGATTAATTCTGAGGACCAGCACCACCTTGCCTTCTCTGAGGAGATGCACATCAGCCTGCTATGCTTGTTTATAGTGAATAATCCTAGTTAATCTTTCTGGCATCTATTGTTTCTCATATCCAATTATAGCCAGATTACAATTACAATTAATTTTTCAGATTTGTACAAAATTAAAACTGGCTCATAGCACTGCAGCCACACCTGCCATAAATTGTCATACCAAACAAACACTTCACAGAATTCCAAACTCACACCTCTCCCATCCCCTATGGAGAGGGTAGTTCATTTAATTACCACCTCCAGCAGCTGCACAAGAGCATGGATGCACCTTGCAGGATGCCCTGAGGATCAGGAGCAAATCAAGGCTAAATTGGATACAGAGCAAGAGTCCCTCAAGGAAATCCACTCTGCCATCCTTGGCAGGTAGGAAATGAAAATATATCATGGCTGTAAGGCTTAGGCAAAATCAGAGCTTGGAAAAGAACTCGGATACTCTAAGGCTGCCATCCTAACCTGTCCATGATGCCAAATCCCAGGCGTATCCAATTTGCATGCACAGGAGTGGAATAAGCCATCGTACTAGACCCAACAAAGCAGAACATCTCATCTTTGTTTTACTACTAAACAGGTCAGAACAACATGTCTCTCTGCTTTCTCTTGTCTTTTTGGCACTGGACACATGTACTTTTCACTTTTAATTACAAGGCACAGCAAGCATTTGCTTGTTAAATTTCAGGTGCCAGTGGGGATGGAAGCCTTCCAAAAAGCATGTGTTTGACCTGGCAAAGAGTGACTGATTGGCAACAGCCACATGCTTGGGTTGTAAAGCCTTTTCATTGTCACAGCAAGGCAGAGTTTACCCAAGGTTACTCCATCCCATTATACACTTGTTACCGCTGCACATTCTGCAGCTCCCCACAGATCATCAGAGCAAAGTCCTTCACCACAGTAATCTCACCTTCCCGAGGCCACTTCAGTGCTGCGTGCTGTGCAGTTATTTTGCCAAAGGCTTTTCCATATCCCAGCATGTTCTCACATGGTTCCCTCTACAAACTGCCAAATGTGTTACAAGCATTGCCACTTAGAGCAGTTTTGTGTATCTCCTGTTCAACCAGCACTTCTAGGACTGGGCCTGAACCAGAAGTAGAAGGTACCCTAGCTGGTAACCTTGGGCAAAAAACAGTGTTTCCACAGGAGGACGACAGCAAATCAGCAGAAGAGAAATGTAAAGTTTCCAATCTGTATTATGCTTTGTCCTGGCGTCTGGTATTTCTGTATAGCAGAGTCCTGCGTGATGCCTTTTTAACCCTTCTGGATTCTACATAGGAAATCCCTGATGGCTGCAACATCTGACACATTGTTTTGCGGTCACCAGCTTTTTCTAGGAGCACAGAACAGCTCTGATCCCAAACTGTGTGCACAGAAAGAGAAAAACAGCATTCACGGCTATAATTATATGTTATTTGAGTAAATGCATGGTTGTGCTATTCTCTATAGAACTACAAAGTAATTTTCACCATTATGGTAACTTACCATGTAAGCAGAAATAGTTACAGAAAATAATGTTATCAGTAAGGAGAGGCTGTGTGCACCACAGCTGCTGGAACTGAGAACACCATTTATATAAAAACACTTCTCTGATTATAGGTCTCACTTGGGAGAACACTTTACATGTGGGAATAAGTTTACTCACAGTAGTTGCCCCATTACAGAAAACAAAGAGATGTGCATGGATAGTTACTCACGGGGGTAAGCTTTTGCAGCCCATATAGAGCAGCCTTCTGTTTGAGGACAGTAGAGTGTTTCATGACTCTTTAGAAAAATAAAAATAGTATTATGTATCTCCCTTGAGGCCATTAAACCTGGATACAATTTTAAATGCATCATTGCTTCTCCACTTTATTTTTCGCCTTTTTGGTCAGATTGCAGAGAGAACATAGACAACAGTCAGCTTTATCAATGTTCACATCCAGATGCTAATGATTTATCTCAATTTACTCACCTGGTGTCTATTACACATGTCTCTCACTGTCCCTAATGTAGTTGTGGAAGCTGAGGCAGTAGGAGAAGGTCTATCCACTCTCTGGATGGAAGGCTGAGGCCCTCAAAAATTGAAGTTTAAGGTTACAAAACATGATGGCACTGTAGTCCTCTGCACAGTTGCTTTCTGCTCTATGTTATCCACTGTGGTCGCAAGCACCACACACTAACTCAGATGCCAGAGATTCTAATAATATAGGAAGGTTCAGGACCTATGAACAGGATTTACGACTACCAGCACGCTAGCTTTTACATTTCCCATTATATATGCAAACTTGGCTCCCAATGGCACAGTCTTTGCAGGTTTATGGCAGAAGTCATCAGCAATTACACATCAAGAAAGTGACTGCCCCTGTGACTGTGAACTGCTGTCCTATCCCAACAGGGCACCAATACCTCGAAGCCTTGGGAGAATCACATCCTTTCCTTTCTGTACACTTCTATGCACATATATGAGAGGCCTCAACACTGTGGTGTCCTGAAGAACAAGTGTAAGAAGAAAGGAAATCAGAAGAGAGGACAAAGATTTTATTTGCAGCACAACTCTGACACTTTGGTTTAGGAATCAGTTGGCAAAAGTCAGAAAATTGCCAAGCTGACTCCATCCTTCCATCTGTTTCCAGTTCCTGAGCACAACATTCATTGCCTCCATTGCTACTCAGGTCTCTGAGAACAGCTGCTTCATAATTTTTGCTTCTTTCTTGCAGCCTTTTTTTAAGGATCGTGTTGGCCTGCCATGGAATGGCTCTGAGGGAGGCAAAAGATGTCAGCCAAGCTTTTTTTGTCAGAAAAAGGACAGCCTGATATGTTGCAACAGAGAATTAAAATATTGAAGGGCCCACTGTAAAAGGCAGCACCCGTCTCTCCTCAGACAGAGACGTAAGGACGGGGGCTAAGGGTTGATTCCCCAGATTTACAAGAACTGCAGCCTGAGTTCACTCTAACTGCATCTGTGTGTATCACTAAGAAAATCCCTATCATTACCTTCATAGTCCAGGAACATCTGACTGTATACAATGAAAAAAGCATTTTGGGATGGATAGGGTCATAGGCAATGAACTCTGGATAGCAAAAAACAGAAGCCTCAAGCACTCTGAGATGTGCTGAAATGTATTTTTTAAGATTTAGCCCAGCCGAAGGCCGTGTCAAAGAAAAACTGCTCCTAACACTGCTATGGAAGGGCTTACAGGATCCAGAGTGCTGCTTGGATAAAGCATTTTACACAGAATTGATCACATCAGAGCTGAAATTGAACTTACTGCATTTATTATATAAAAGGCAGATGTGCATATATGGCAGAAACTGAGGCAATGGACAGCATGTACTGGCAGGCTCTGCTAATCCATTCTATTGAAAATGAGAATTCACTCAATGAGTAATGTTGAATTTCTTTATTCTTCACTCTGGAAAAGAATTAAATACAAAGACATTTTGACATGGAGTAGTGTATTCAGGGTTGGCAGGGGTTTGAGGGAGGTTTTTCCTCAAAGAAAAATAACTGTCCTGGTGAACAGGCTCTTATCACTAGAGATCAAGGTCAGAGCATTATGCAGTCTTCAAAAGGACCCACCTGCCCCTTTTCCAAGAGCTGCTCTCCACCCATTCTATTATTTTTCCTCCTTTTTTAATAACAGGACATGCTGACTCGTTATTATTGATTGATTATCCTGCTGTCTGTGAAGCACCATTCCCCTCCTCGTTAATTCAAAACTACCTCATTTTTCATACTTCATAAATTAATATATTATTGAAGCTGCAGCAGTAAAGGAGATGGTCATGTTTCACAGAGAGGCAGGGAGGGTGGAGAAAGGAAGGAAGTCTCATAAACCTGCCCTACATCAGCTGCCCTGCAGCTCCGTCCACCCTGCTGACAGGCTGGGTGTTAAGAACAGGCAGCCCCTTACAAGGTAATGCATCCCGACAGCCCCTCTTTGTCCCTGTGACCAAGGCAGTGCACACTGAATTCTCACACAGGTCCACTCTGGCCACTTCATAAAAGCATTGGCCATGCTAAGCGACAAAATTGCAGCTTTATTTTAGTAGATATTATAACTTCTGATCTGTCCTTTAACACTTGCCAGCTAAATTAGAGCAAACTACCTCTTTATTAAACACTGACAGCCAAGTCTGGGAAGTCTACATCTAAATGTGGATGTGACCTTTCCAATTTTACCCCATCTCTTCTCTTTACGACCTCATACCATCCCTAAGGCTCTGCAGGGCCTCGACTCTAGCAATACAAGGTGAAGCAGACACAGAAAGCAACAGGTGAGATGGACTGACTTTTAGGAAGCCAAGACAAGGCAGCCTTACCATACACACGCACCAGTATGCCACGCTGGCTCTTACCTGATAACTGGCCTTTTTTCTCCAAGCATTATTTGCAGATCATATAAAAACAATGCTGACATACTGGCTTGGGCTTCTCACATCTTTCCACCTTGCAATGTGAATTTCTAGCAATTCCAGTAGACAATGAAATGCAGCGATACTCTCTCCTCAACCAGTTTTTGGGGTTTTCTTTTTTAGGATAATGGGCTGGGAATTGTATGTTTAAAGTGGAAGATATTTACATTTACCATAAACAATGCCAAACATACACTGCTCACCCACTCAGTTCGTGCACACAAAGTAACCTTAGGAAGTGCTTGTGGTAAGCCAAATCCAAAGCGTTTGAATTCTGGTTTGCCTTTTCCTAAAATCTGTGCCTTTCTTTCAAGTGGCCATTTTTTTCCCAAAGCCCCGGGCAGCATCTAAGCAGAGATTTCAAGATCAGAGTTCCAGTTCTCAGTGGATAAATGACATAGCAGGTGTCTGACTGCTCCTCTCTTACTTTACCTATACATCTTCTGTCTCCATGCTTACTTTTATCAACCAGACTTGCAATATCCGTAAAGGCTAAGATGACATTTATTTAACAAAGCATTTTTCAAAAAGCCAACTTAGACAGCCCTCATTTTATTCCCTGTCTTTATTAATTAAATCCTGCATTAGGTTTCTATTCGCTTTAAATACTTACCTCAGCACTAACCCAACATACATTAAATGAGTTCAGAAACCTATGAAAAATGCAAGTAAAAGCTCTTGGAATGCACAAATACAAAGACATGAAATGCTGATGCATAACGACACACAGAGGCAACCCTAATTTTGGAGTTTCATAATATATTAATTTTTTTTTTCTTCATGAACATTAAACAACAGCTTTCAATGTAGCATAAGATAGGTAGAAACAGATATCCATATCTCTCTTCTAACTCCCTCCCCTCCACCCCCATTAAATAATGCCACATGTGAGCATTTTGTTAATTATCTTAATTGTGCTTATTTTTAGAAACAGCTGATGAGCAGTGGGTGATGTTCAGTGGGCTTTGGTTTTGTTTTTTGTTTTGTTTTGTTTTTTAATGCATCTGCTGCTTCACAGAATTAACCACAAAAGCCCCAGGAATCTCCAGTTTTCTTGTTCATGCATACAGAGGGATGATCAGATTGTTTCTCTTTAAGAGGCAAAAATGTATGTGGGGATCTCTCATAAGCTTGGGTCCCAACTCTGTGCTGCCTGTGCTGACAAATGGCTACGTCCCAGACAACGACCTCCATTTATCTCTATGATTTATGTCAAGTCAGAAGTAGTAAAATTAAAATCTGCAAGTGAATGAACAGTAGGTTGGTCTTTAAGCATGGGAGCCGTCAGGTCAGGTCCCTGGGGCCCATCTGACATCCCAGGTCCCACAGTCCCAGGCTGTAGCAGCGCAGAGCACACTCTCACAGGAGCACCTTGATTACAAAGGTCTACAGGGAGGCACAATCCCCAAATATAGTAGCAACAATAATAATTATTAAAAAAACCTGACCCAACAAATCCTATTTGGGCATACTGAAAAAGATCCTATATTTTAAAAGTATTCTAATAACAGTCGTATTTTTGTCTTTACATCTGAACATCTTTCATTCATTGAACTTGAACCATGTTTAAAACACTAATAAACAAAGCCATTCAGCATTGGGAAACTATATTTCTTACATAGGAAAGGTCAGAGAAACCTACAGAGAAAACATGACTTTTCTGAATTCAAGAGACAATAAAAATCCTTTCAAAAGGGGAAATTCCTAAAGTAGTCTTCTCCAAGTCTTAGGACACATCTATAACTCAAGAGATCTCTTTCACACACAGCTTCAGGTCCTGGCTCTGCAAATATTTACCAAAATTCTCTCCTTTCTCAGGTGACAAATTCAAGCTGAATTAATCAGACAAGTAGAGAGAATCCCTTGCACAACACTCACAAGACTGCATACCAAGAGCCACATATCCTCTGACTCTACCATGGATATTGTGGGTCACCTTGAAGAAGTCAACTTTGCTTTAACCATAAGCGAGAAAAATACTACTTGTTCATTCCCATCTCTATTCCCCTATTTCAACTGTGAGTTCTGGGGACTGGCAGTGACTGTCCCTGAAGCAAATACACTGCTGCCCTGGTATAACCAGAGCAGGTAAATCTGAGCGCAGTTAATCCAGATGCTGTGTGTTAGAGCTACAGCCTTTCCTGGACAGCAGTACGCAGGTGCTCCCCACACCTGCAGGTGGGGACTCTGGACTGAACGGCATGGTTTTTGGAGTGCTGAGAAGTACAGGAACATCATACACAGCTTGATAGGTCCAGAGGAGAGGTGCAGGAAGAGATGATTACAACTGCATTTGCAGCTCAGGTAAGTTAAGGCCCTGTTAATGACAGCTGCAAACCCAAGAGCCATTCAGTAACTATTTCATTGGGCTGAAGGAAAAGATTAGGAGTAAAATACAGTAGAAACAACTGGTGCTATCACTCCTGACCTGTGGAGCCCCCTCCCATTGCCTTTGTGTTATAAACATGTTCTCTGAGATTATACCAGCAAGTGCCAGTTTGCAGCACATGCTGTTTATCAGTGTCAGCATAACAAGGAAGAAGGGTCCAAAGAAACTTTCTATCTGCCAAATGGTTTTAGGATACTCCAGAGCTCAGTCCCTCAGCAATGGCTTGGGACAAAATCTTAGGGAAAAGCAGCAGATGACTAATGGGAGCTGTGGCAAAGGATGGCAGCTCAGTTCAGGTGAGGTTAGTAAGCATCAGATGCAGGCTGGAACCTCTGCCTTAACAGCCTGTCACAAATTTGAGGAGAAAGAAGAAAACAAAATGCTGTAGAATTCCCTTTGGTATCAAGTGGACTAAGAAATAAAGGCAAAACCAAAATCAGTTTGGACCATGGTTCTGCCCCTGAGGCTCAAATCACAGGTGAGGAATTTGATTTGGAGATACATGAGACCAGGACAGGGTTTGCTCACAGCTACTCTCCTAGTGAGCAAGAATAAACTAAGAAGGGGTCAAAGCAACTTGCTCTCACATTTAGGATCTCCAACTCCTGTAAGAGGAGGTGTTGATCCCAATGTGCTAGTTTGTTTCCAGTTGGGTAGATGCATTCCTCTGCAATTTCAATATTACAGTCACAATTAACTTCTTCCTTCATTAACCTGAACTGCAACACAGCATTGCTCTCTGCCAGCGCATAAACAATTGCCACGCTTCATCCCCAAGAAGCTTCACAGAAACAAACAAATCTAGATTCAGTTTTCAGAGCTCCTGACTCTCCAAATTTTTTATTCTGATGGTCATAGGCATGACCAGGTATGAAAGGTGCCACTTGCTTTTGGCTTTTATAGCTTCAGTGATTTGGACTGCCCCTCCATTTTGACTCTATGACAACTGGAAAACTAATCTGCAAAACCATTTTCTCAAAGCTCTTCAACTGAGCACCGTAACTTTATTTCTGCTTCATGCTGTTTGCAACTACTGTTCAATTCCTTGAACTAGAAGGTCTATCTAGAAATAAAAATTTCTAATGCTTCAGTTCTGGTATAAAGGAAAAACGGAGGGAATTCTCATTTCAACCACTGTACCTGGGTGATATTTCTGTGCTGAGAGCCAGCATAAAAGCCTACAGACTTTTTAATTCTTGAAGTTATCACCTACAAGAACGATGGTAACAGCACAGAGGAGAAAAGCCAGATATTACTGCATCCAATTGAATTGCAAAGAAAATTCATGAAGGAAGGTTTTTCTAAGACAGCAGAACTGTCACCCTGGAACTTAAATGCAAAGAGGACCTCCTGTTTATCCACATCTCATCTGAGCAATACTATACACAGGCAAGTGCTTTTTGGGTTGATTTTGTCAAAGTTGTCATTCTCCTCTTTTTCTTTTAAATGCTTTTTACTAGCATCCTCTCAACCTCCACAGGAATCTCAAGGGTAGAGATAAAAGTTTCACAGTGAAAATTAGGTTTTCAGCTAAACAACACCTTCACCAAGAATATGCACTCTTCACAGAGCATTTCAAAGAAAAAGTAATGCATGAAATCTATGGTTCAACAACAATTCCTTGAGATTCAAAATGGCACCTCAGTGCCTAGAAGGAGCAGTGCTTCAGATACATGGGACTTCTTGTTCTCATCTTCTTTCTGTCCTTCTTTGGAAGGAATTTGCATCCCTCCCTCTGTGAGGCACCAATTCTAAAATGAATCCTGTTATTCACAACTAAGAAGAAAGCAAATGTTCTCACCATAGCGGATCTTACCCAGCAGACCAACCCATGCTAGCAAATAGGGACTCACAGCCCTTCAGCTCCAAACAGTGCCATATTGAAGTGAAGACAGTTAGTCAAAGAACGAAGAATCACAAGCTTAATTTTTGCTGGAAATTATCCAATTTTCTAACAGAAAGTTTTCAACAACTATAAAGTTAAAGAAAAGGATAGAAAGAAAATGAGAATCTAAAAAGTCAAGAGAAATGTTCTTATTAAAATAGAAAAGACTTTTTTTCGTTAGTGCTTCAGAAGAAATAAACAACACTAATTCCCAAACTGCTGTGAAAATCTGCCTCTAGTCAAATGTAACCAATGTCTAAAATACAGCATTAAAATAAAGGTCAGCAGGAAACTGAGATCTTGGCCCAGCAGAAAGTACCCAGCTTTTTGTTGTATCCCTAAAGACAGACAAGAGGCTAGAGGGTAGAAAAGCCAAAGTTATGCATTTTGCAAGTCTCTGCTTTTCAGAGCACTCAACCATCTGCCCTTAAATGCCATTTATCTGTAAGGAAGGGGTGCTGAGAAAGAAAAACAAAAGTTTCTCCTTTCTGAAGTTCACCACAGAATTATCAGGCTTGTTGCAACCTATATGTCAACCAGGCAAAGGAGGGCTTCTCGTGTGGTCCCTCAGACAAACAACCGGGTGGGCAGGTGCACTGAAGGGGAAGATGTGCCCTGGAATACTCTCTGCCTATTAGAGCAACTTCGTGTTGGTAGAAGTGTCAAAACCGCAGGCACTTGGCTTCTCATCAGAGCTCAAAACAATCACTCTTAAGAGAGCCATAGCCCCCAGGACATCAGAGTTGTCTGACTGATAGGTCTAATGATCACCTGGAATTTCATAGTATTAATGAGAACTCAATGCAGATTTTCATGATCCAAATGCAAGTCCCTAGTGTGCAAGTGAAAGGAGAAACAGAGCACATACAAGTCTGGCCATTTCAGCTCCCAGCAGCAGAGGCTTAGACACAGCTGCAAAACGTGCCTCTCCAGGGACAAAGACATGGTGATTTTGCCCACTGATAAACACTAGTGACTGAAGTGTTTCACTGAGGAGCAAAGGGCAGGACTAAGGGACCAGCTGCTTCCAGGCTATTCTAGTGTTTTCCAGTCTGCTGTGTCAGTAAAGATATTTCAATACCTGTCAGGTCACCCAAATACATACAGGGGCAATATTCAACACTCTGCTGGGGCTCTCCAGTTCGGGATGGGAGACACACATGGGAGCAGCTTAGGAGGAAGCCTAAAGAGAATATGAAATTAATAAAATTGCCTAAATAGATAACCCCAACTGCAACAAGAAAGAGTTTTTAGATTGAAAGAGGAAGGCCAACAATACATGACGCTAACTGGGGAACTGCTTTTACCATCAATATTACATAGCAGAGGTGCAGACAATAACTTTCATAGAATCACAGAATGGTTTGAATTGGAAGGGGTCTTAAAGACCATCTATTTCCAACCCCCTGCCAGGGGCAGGGACACCTTCCACTAGACCAGGTTGCCCAAAGCTCCATCCAACTTGGCCTTGAACACTGCCAGGGAGGGTGCAGCCACAGCTTCTCTGGGCTACCTGTGCCAGTGCCTCACCACCCTCGGAGTGAAGAATTTCTTCCTAATATCTAATCTAAATCTCCCCTACATCCTTGTCCTATAACCCTTGTAAAAGGCCCCTTTCCAGCTTTCCTGTAGGCCCCCATGAGGAACTGGAAGGTGCTATAAGGTATCCCTGGAGCCTTCTCTTCTCCAGGGTGAACAAGCCCATCTCTCTCAGCCTGTCTTTATAGCTCTGATCTTTGTGGCCTCCTGTGGACTTACTTCAACAGGTCAATGTCTTTCTTATGTTAAGGACCCAAGAAAGCTTGACAGAGTACTGCAGGTGGGGTCTCATAAGAGTGGAGTGGAGGGGGGGAATCAGCTCCCTCAACTTGCTGGTCACTTTTCTTTTGAAGCAGTCCAGGATACAGTTGACTTTCTGGGCTTCAAGTGCACATTGCTGGCTCATGTTGAGCTTTTTATCCACCAACACACCCAACTCCTTCTCCTCAGGGCTGTTCTTTATCCATTCTCTATTCAGCCTGTAATTGTGCTTGTTATTGCTCCAACCCATGTGCACGAACTTACACTTGGCCTTGTTGAACTTCATGCAGTTCACACAGTTCCACTTCTCAAAGAAAGGTGTTAAACAGCACTGGTCCCAGTACCGACACCAGAAGAATGCCACTCATCACTGATGTCCACTTGGACATCAAGCTGTTGACCGCAACTATTTAAGACCATCCAGCTAATTCTTTTGTTGGAGCTGGAATAAAACTCAAGAATTAAATATTTTAAGGCCTAAAGAGCCATTAGGTTACCAAGTCTGACCTCTACTTGTGACATGCACTCCAGAATTTTACAAAATCATTCAGTGCACTATTTCTTCCAGAAAGGAATCCCTTGTAAGAAAAGGGTGGAGTGACATAACTCAGGAGGATAAGGTGTGAGAGAGAAGATGACACAGGCTCCCAGACCTTGGGTTGTAGCCATGCAGCCTCTGCATTTCAACTCTGGCCTCATTTGATTCCCCCATACTGCAATAAACTGAGATGTTGGTATTGAGAAATCAGCACCCCACCATGACCTGGCACAGCACTGAGCAGAGTAATACAGCAGAAGCTGCCAAAAAACTAACAATATTCCCACCAAAAAATTTCAAAAAAGAAATTAGAAACAAAAAGCTATTCCTTTAAAAGAAGAAAGAAAAGAGCCAGCACTTAAATCCTCTTGCCTCATAATTGAGCCTAGGGTTATGCCACAATTCAGGTAAATGATGTTTATATAACTGGCATTTGCTGAATGCGTAATTCCTATTTAACAGCTGAAGAGAGGCATTTTGGGTCTTCAAAGAATTTTGACAGGTAATTCCCACTGTAGTTCTGCAGGGTAGCTGAGAGGTAATTATCCTTCTCACTAGTAAATCAATTAGGAATGAATGTATGGAAAGCTTTTCCCCTCCTCCAAGTAACTGCTAATCCTCTAAGCACTAATGAGCCGACAGGGCTAGCAACAGTGTGCAAACCCATCAAAACCCAACAGGAGCTGCGAGGCACACAGGGTCCAATCACCACCTGGGAGCTAATGCCTGAGGAGAAAATATCTTGCCTGGAAAAGGTCTGCATGATTCACTGTGTGTGAGCCGGCCCTGTACACGTGTCACTTTTGGTATCTCCCTCCCTGTTTACAGCCTCAAAGACAGACCTATTTTTTGGGGGGGAGGTCACAAGAGAACACTGCCTTGTGTTCAACTAGCCAGCATTTGTGCTGTTAAAGGTGAAACATGACAAATCTGGACTTTCTCTACTGGGGTGCAATTGTTTCACCTCACCTACTGCTTTGTGATTCATTATTGGTGGTTGTCCCCAGGAGTTCAGCAAAAACATGATGCTTACTCTGCAGGCCACCATAATATTCATCCAGAGAGACTTGGAGATCACAACCCAAGTGCATTTTTTGCAGTGCACAGCCTCATGAATCTGTAAGGGATGGATGGACAATAAACCTGATATTGAATTGGACAAATCCCAGATGCTCCAACCCGGTGACACCTTCTCCGGGCATTTTTCAAATGCTGCATGGATGTTTGGAATTGCTTTGATGGCCAACAAAGCAGTCAGCTCCAGGTTCAGAAAAAACAGCTGTTTAACCAGGCACAGTAACAGTGCCCATATATTTAGCAGCTGTAGGAAGAAAGCAAGCAAGTTGTTCCCACAGCAGCCAGCACTGATGCTGGTTTCTTATGGGTTTTCCTTACAGCTCATCTCCCCGTTTCAAAAGATTTTTCATAAGGGAGAAGAGGGAATACAGACAGGTGGGTCCAGAAATCATTTCCTTGAGACAAAAGACCAAAAAAACCATTTAAAAATTGTCATCTAAAGTAAGAAAATAGCAGGTAAAGGTAGGTCTGCATGCTACTACATAATGAAATGTACATGTTAGTAATAAAAAGGAGAGAAAAGACTGCTAATCTGTAAAGCTCGATAGCTTGAGAAATTGCTATCACAGGGCTGAAGATAATCATATATCCTAGTACTCCGATTTGTGAGGGAGACTACACCACTGATGTAGGATTTGTAACTGAGCATATTGCCTCTGATTTTAGGTGGGCAGAGTTGCTTTGGAAACGGAATGAAGAAGAATTAACTCTTCAGTGCCCATCATACTGGATATGGGAGAGGCATGAAGGCCAGGAGAGCTCATTCTGAAATGTCTTCATCCCATTTTGCTCAGAATAAGAGAAGTTAAGGTAGTTGTCACAATAATTTAGCTTCTGCATCAGAAAAAAATATAAATTGACCCCTGCCCACCGCATTCTTCCTCTCCTCTATGCATCCAAACACACATATATTGTTGCAGGTCGTAATCAGAGCTATGACTGCCTTAAGGTTGCAGACACTGAAGTAAAAACCAATCTTGAAGACAGACCAGTGATGGAAAACATAACAGTAGTTATAAGAACAGTACAAGTAGCAAAACACTGTTTTGGAAACCTATTGCTGGGCACAAAAGACAGGCAGTTTTGAAGTGATCAAGCTGAACGGGCTGCACCCCATCCAAACACAATTCAACTGCTAGCAATTAGCTACGTGCGGCAGCCCTCCCACGTTGATTTCTGTGGGTAGCTGAAAGCATCTTTGTCCCACTACCTCCCTTGAATCAACACAAGCAATAATTTTAAACCGAAAAGGCACTGGGTAGTAACTCCTGGGCTGTGTTCTGTGAGCCAGCTGCAGCCCTAATTACGTCACGTGGGAAGCGTGAGCAGGGGGTTTGAAAGCTATGACCTCATCTTGTCTCCTACACATTCAAATCAAATCTTAAGTCTGCCACCCACTCTCCCAGGCATATTCTGCTTTCAGCCCCCTTACATGACATAACCAATGAAAATGTCATTTGCATCTTTACCTCCAACTTCTAGCTAGAGAAAGCATAAAGTGGGAAAGAGTAAAAAGCAGAAATAAATGCCTTTTACTCAGTATTTCTAATAATGAGGAAGCAGAGAAAACAGGGAGAGGCATATTAGCCAAAGCCAGTGCAGCCAAGAGTCCCAGAAACATTTGTGTGAGTTCAGCTTCTTTAAAGGTGTAACAGTCAGAAGCAAATAAAAACAACCCTTTACCTCTCTAACACATTCAGCAGGAGACTAAGATTCCATGTCTATCACAAAACAAGGCATAATTCTACTGGATTCTGTGGAATTGTACTAGTGCAACTTAGATGGGAAATTCAAGCTTGTGAATTACCAATGAAATTTCACCTTAGGATCATAATTCTTCTCAGAATGAAGAGAATGCTGTAATTTTGTTTCTATAGCTACCAGCTCAATGGCTCTCCCTTACCTTCCTCTTGTTAGTGGGACTGACATAAAGGTAGCTCAGCACAGTCTTCAGGCCTACTTTGTCATTTAACTTTTCATAGGTAGTGCCATAGTCTGTTGACCTGGAGAAAAGAGGAGACAAAAAGAATTTATGTGGTTATTAGAGCTCGGGGAAGGAAATGACTGTGTGAACAGATGTTCAAAGTTACAGCTGGAGCATTATCACTCTTTGTCCTGGTTTCAGTTGGGACAGAATTAATTCTCTTTCTGGTAACTGCCATAGCGGAGCGTTTTGTAGTCAACATAATCTTCCTATTTTGTCCTATTAAACTGTATCTCAACCCATGAGTTATTTTCCATTCTTCTCCTCATCTCACTGCGGGTGGGGAGGGGTAAACAAGTGGCTGCGTGGTGCTCAGTTACCGGCTAAGGTTAAATCACAACACCCTTAAAAACTCAGGCTTTTGTGTTTCATTCAGGGTGGGCAGTAGAAGAGAGAAAACTTGAGTCCTTTGGGGCAGGGTCTGTCTCTGCATCAGTTGATCCTGTGCACATGGGAAGCTGTGGTGCACCTGTGAAGATGGACTTTGTGTAGGCTCTGCTCTCCTGTGCCAGTGTGGAGTTGCAAATGATACCTACATGAGAGGACTCTACACACTTAGCACAAATTCTCTTTTCAGGCAAATACAACAGAAGAATCCAAATTAAACCCATCAACAACAGTTTTATTTAAGTAGGCTGAATTCTGACTTGGAGATGGGGATCCAAATGT
The DNA here is from genome assembly GCA_013400835.1 of Zapornia atra. NCBI lineage: Eukaryota > Metazoa > Chordata > Aves > Gruiformes > Rallidae > Zapornia > Zapornia atra. Next base: position 279,888 of record VZTU01007428.1, read on the forward strand.
GGCTCAGAATTGTAACAGCTGAACTCATGTCTAGATAAAAATGTACCTAAACTGGCATCTTGAGTCCTCAGACACCCCCATCCTAATTTGTGCCAGGCATTTCATTTTTCTGAGTTACAGAGACAGATTCAGGCCCCTACACTAGCAAATCCCACCCGGAGGAGCAGATGATCTGGGGGTGGTATTACCCATTCGTGACTGGGGAAAAGGGCTGCTTCGTCACAGAGGGTTTTCTGTAGCTTCCTCCTCCTCATTTGTGGGCATGTTTGAAACCTCACTCTGCCCTGCTTGTTTCTCTGCTGTTTTAGTACTCTCCCTTCCTAACAAGATTTTTCTTACCAGAACAAATCAACAGCTACCTAATACAGCATCCCACACCTGAAGAGTGGTCAGCACCAGCTTGCTTTAGGAGGGGTGTCACAACTTGCAGGAGCAGCCCACCCACCCCATCCAAACAGTGGGGAGAGCCTGGTTCCTGACCCTATGCAGCTTCTATCACAAGCACACAGCTAACTCAGCCCTTAACAGGTGGACAAGTACAGACCCTCACAAAAACCTTACCTGGACAGACCTATGATTTTATTACAAGTTTCCAGCATCTGCAGCTTTGCAGTTGGTTCTGCCAGAGACTAATCCTTAGCTCCTTGTCTGTCTGGCAAAGAAATAGCCCAGGTCTCCCTTGTGGCACCTGTGGCACCACAGTGAACAGTGTCACTGTGCCCAGCAGCTCAAGGTTCCCACTTCCAGGTCTACAGGAATTGAGTGATGCCAGAACCTGCACCCAATGCTGCTGGCTTTCTTGCTGCCAGTGGGGTCCAGAATGACATAGAAAGGACCGTGCTGCAAAACCAGATGGCTGGTTTCAGGCCTCCAAGTAGCAGGACCCAGGAAGTCAAAAGTTTGTTTTATCACTGATGTGGTTCCAACAGATTTACTCATGTGCATCTTTCAGGCACAGTTCCTTAATGTTTTGCAAACTGGTTCATCCCTTAAATGGGCTGAACCAACCTTCCTTCTTTGAACACTCCACAGTCAGGGGAAGAGGTTCTTTACTGAGAGGGTGGTCAGGCACTGGCACAGGCTCCCCAGGGAAGTGGTCACAGCACTGAGCCTGACTGAGTTCAGGAAGCGTCTGGACAATGCACTCAGTCCCATGCTCTGACTTGGCTGGCCCTGTGTGGAGCCAGGAGTTGGACTTGATGATCCTTATGGGTCCCTTTCAACTCAGGATATTCTATGAGTCTATGTCTTAAATTCTTTGTGTTCAGGTTTCGCTCTTTTAATACTAAAATAGAGCTAATACTAGCTCTGTTTACACTCAGTACTCTTTTGTACTAATGCACAGTATTGATACTTGCTGGCCTTCACAGAGACTACCCACAAGGATATTGCAATGGTGTACTGCATTTCCATAGCACTTGCCCATCCAAAGAATATGAAGTTCTTGTCTTGCTATCAATTCCACACAAAAAACCTAGCAGCTTTCCCCTTCGAGCCAAGCTTTAAACTGAAACAGTTTGATTAAACCGAATAAACCAAGCCAATTAATTCCACTACACAAGGCCTCCTATATATGCAAATTCAACAGGTCAGGAATCTTCAAGTTACACTAAGCTCTAAGCAGAGGGTAACACACAGAGGGCAAGCGCTGAGATACTTCCTTGATCTCACCCTCCCAACAGCACTGAAGCTCCGAACAAGCCACATTTGAGACTACACATGTACCAGTCACCAGCCAGGGAAAGAGATCACTGGTTTCAATCAGCATTCAAAGAGAATACAAATAACAGTTTAATATTCTGACAGAGTTACTTTGGTTTTGTTCTCCGAGTCATTTTCAGATCTCCCAAAATGCTTTGCACTTCTAAAGATGCAGGCTGGATGCCCTAATGACTCTCTCTCATTAAACCATTATCACTCATTGCATTTGCCCTTTCAAAGAATAGCTAGAAAGGAAGTAGGATCATTATTTCGTTAGCTTCTCTAAGGCTTTCTTTATTATCATGACAGTCACCACTGGCTTCACAGAAACATCTCAAAGGATATCACAATAATATAGTGTATTTCCATAGCACTTTCCCATCCAAAGAATCTGAAGCTTTTGTCTCCTGTTAATCCATTCAAACTAACAAAGTCCCAAGGGCCATACTGGGAAATATTATCTCTTTTCTGGAGATGAAGAAACCAAAAGCATGCATAGGTAATTGTTCATTTTTTTCAAAAGCAGGCATCTACAATTAGACATTTCAGCTTCTATAATCATCTAGTCTATAGCTCGATACTCAAACCTGCTAAATTCCTTCCACCCAACTCCCTAATTTGAAAACAAGTATTATTTATAAAAAAGGAGAAAAAAAAAAAGAAAAAGTTGGCTGCCTAATTTTAGCAACCCAAGCCTGAACATCTGAAGAGTTGTGACCTGCATATGAGCTAGCCCACATATCCTTATAGTTCAAACTGGGTACCATGTCTTCTCCCATTCCTCTGGTCAGAATGGGATCAGGATCCACTTCAAAGCACTTTAATAAAGGAGTGGAGGGGAAGAACAGTTGCAGTTGTATCAAAATGACATAAGACTCAAGTGATACTAAAGACCCTTCCCACAACTCACACCACAAATGCCTGCTTTAAATTTTGCAGGGCCTCGTATGGCCAACTGATCCTTTCCAACTGGTTCCCCTCTAGGTTGCTCCATTGAACCCATCACTGGAGTCTCATCATCTTGAAAAGCTGCTACTGCCTTCAGCCTCAAGTTGTGCTCTACAGATTGCTTTCAAAAAACAAGTTGTTACACCTTGTTACACCAGTGGTAGCACAGAAGCTATTACAATGTGGAATTACCTCTGGTTATGTATACAAACCTTGTAAAAGCTCAATCCATGTGTTTTGTCCCACAGCCTTTATATATTGATCTCACAGCGTTTCATTGCCCCCTCTATCCCGCTTTCCATCCTGCAAACCAAGCTGCTAGCAATACCTTAAGAAAGGCTGCACAGTGAAAAGCAATTAAATTTGAGGGATAGGTAGGCCAGTCTTGAATAGACCTTTATCTACTCCAGTTTAGCTTTTTGGTTTCTACAACCAGCCACAAAGAAGATTCTCTTTGATAGTTAACACGAAGAAAGACCCGATCCAGTGCAACACAAATGTTATATTCACATAACGATATAAACATGGGATTGCCCTGAACAGGCTGCAACACCAAATTCTACATACTCCCTTTGGTAAAGCCAGGCTTATAATGTGATTAATTTTTTGTGAGACAGCAAATTCTCCCATAATCAAACCGTTGGGAAAGAAAATCAGCTGCTTGATTCCACTGCCCTCCCCTAACGGGATGCCATGTGTTTTAATCATTGCTTCAAGTTCTGCCCAGCAACCTGGCAGAGGGATCCACTTCAGGGATCAAGGGGCACACCCAGGCAGAGAAGCTTCTCTCTACCAAACCTGTTCCTAACTTGCTTCACCAAGAGCTAAAAAAAAAAATCTATTTTGTTCCTGTAGGTCTCAACCTGAGCTTCCCTGTGAACATGACAAACAAGCCTGAGCCAGCAGGCTTTAAAATTGTGGCAAGTCTTGCTCATCCACAAAATGTGAAGTAGAGGTGTGGAGAGGCAGAGAGAATGCCACCTAACAGCTTTGAGGAGTTCTCCTTTCAGATGGTTTCCATCTCAGGGCTCTGTCAGGCAGAGAAAGGAGGTTTTATTTATTTGTAGCCTCAGCTACAGAGATAGGCTATAAAATATGTATCATCAGTCTCTCAAGAGAAAGAGAGCTGCAAATGCTGGCACTGGATGGCCGGGAGGGACAAGTCAACCTCCTGGAGTGTGCATGTGCCACCGACTCAGGAGTCATGGGGTTTCTCCTCTGTGTCTCTGAGTCTCCCTGACTGTGTGTGGAGAAGGACCAGGTACGGTTTTGATTTTAGATTCTTCAGCCTTCTTCCCAAGATACTAAAGCTTATGTATTCATCTCCAGATCAGAGTCCTACATTGAGAACTGTGGGGGGGCACAGAGATGCTTGAATGAACTGAATATCCCGATTCTCTGTGCACTTCATAGAGCAACAGGAACACACAGAGCCCAGATTAACATTTATCTTCTCTTCTTATACACCTGCAAACTGTCTGCCTGCAGTGTGCCTGTCTCCCCATATCCCCAAACAACTTCTTGTTTTTACCCATTGGCCAATTTTCTTCCAGTTTGACAGAGAAACAAAAACCCGAGAGGAACAAAGTTTCTGGAAGTTTCATGAAAACCAGCAGCTAGCAAAAGGAGAGCAAACTTATTAGCGCTCAGAGAAAAGCTGCAGCATGAAACCAAATCCCATGAGGCACGAGAGCAGGCACATCTCTCTGAACATCCAGCTGCAGGAAAACATTCAAACGCAGCTCACATATTAATACACTACAAAGAACCCAACTGCACAACACAAGAAGTCAGGCTGCCAAACTTCCACTGCTTGTGAAACAGTTTGTTTTCATCTCTCCCTTCCCCTTCTTCCCCATCAAATTACCCTCACTGAGATAAAGGCTTTTCTGAAGCTGTGACAAACTGAAAAGAGACTCCTACTGAGTCAGAGCCCAGCTTGACCATCTTCTGTAGTAGCCCCAACTGTGAACCCTTTTGGCCAGCTACCCTAGGGACCCTGAGTGGATGGGGACTCTGCCAAAAGCTGGCTCAGCATTGACCCCACCACACTGCTCTGCACTAAATGGCTAAATGGGTTCTTACTGGAGCGGAGAGTCCTAAATCAGAAACTGGCCTGGCCACGTGGGAAGCTGGTCCCAGTAACATACAGGCAGGGCTAAGGGCTGCTCCTCTTTGAAAGGGCACCACTCATTTAGCATGCTCTGGCCCTGCTTCCCTAAACTTTTTGAGCTTATTCCTTTTCTTCTTTGTTAAACATCTTATAATGGGTCCTCGCTTTTAGTGACTATGGCAAAGGGTGGCTAAAACATCATCATCTGCTCCCAGAGCCTTTTACATAACAGAGAAACAACCTTTCCTCTCTTTAGGCTGGTTATGAGCCCAAAATTGGAGTCTGCCTTGGCCAGCTAAATGCCTGGGACAAAAACACAGAGTGGGCCCTGCAGCTAATCCAGCCCCAGCTGCAGCTCTGGAAAGGCAGGGTGACAACTGCCATGACAGGGAATGGGTGCAAGTCTAACAATGCTCCCCCAAAACAGTAGACATAGCTCACAACTGCTAACATGGCTCTCCAGACTCTCATTCTCTACTTCTCCAGGACTGTTTCATTCCCAATCTCAGGGCAACCAGCCTACGATGGCAAAGCCTAATCCCATGTACAATGAGGTAGTTGCCAGAAAGATCTTGCTGTGCAGGGCAAGGCTCTCTGGCTCACCTGGTCACACACAAAGACACTTTTGTTGGGGGAAAGAAGGAAGGAAACACATGACAAAACCAAAACCCAAACCCAAACAAAAAGTCTGAACAAGCCAACAAACCCACCAACAGCCATGTTGGGGTGTGCCCTCTTAATAACCCAGGAAATCCAAGTGTCTGTACTCTGTGAATCCTTCACTCAGTAGAGCTGTGCTTAGAGCTTGCTTTTACACAGCCATGATTCTATAGTGACCATAATAAATACAAAGGGAGAATATTTTATAATACGAACCAAAAAACGGCCTCCCTTTGTACCCACCCCACTGAAGAAAAATAAAGGCAACAAAGAACGTCTGTGGAAGTGAACAGAAACTGAGAAAGTATATGGTACTGCTTCCTGGTGTAGTTTCCCAGTCTACAGCATATCATGGACTTCCCAAATTGAAGATGATGTCTTTGTACGCCAGAGACACCAGTGGACTTCTTAGTTTCATAAATCTGTCTCATCCCACAGGGAAACTTGGCAAGTTCATTATCACATGTTAATAAACACCACAACTGTGTGCTGTATGAAAAGATGCTTGCTTTTGTTTTAACTTGATGGTATAATCCAGAGCCTACACTGCTACCACTTAACAACAAGGAAACCATGGAGCTCTGTCCTGCCACTTGTGATTGCTGTCATATTCCCCACAGATTTTTTTTCCCAGTCTGAAGACTCCTTGTTTATTGAGCCACTCCTTGTAAAATCTATTCATCTCTCTGATTTTTCTATGACTACTCTTTCTAGTCCAATTACACCTTTTGTCATGGATACCCCAGAGATCAATCATTAACAGAAAAAAACCCAAAACCATCTAAGTAAATCAGCAAAACCCCAGCTTATTTTAAAAAACCTACATAAAACAGAAAGAGTGGTGAGGTGCTGGAACAGGCTGCCCAGAGAGGTGGTGGATGCTCCGTCCCTGGAAGTGTTCTAGGCCAGGTTGGATGGGGCCCTGGGCAACCTTGTGTAGATTCAGGCCTGAGGTTGGTGGTCCTGCCTGTGGCAGGGGGGTTGGAGCTCTATGATCCATGGGGTCCCTTCCAACCCAGACCATTCTATGATTCTGTGATTCTATGAAAACCACATTCTGCCATCATGCACAAAGTTTGACATCCTCGATACCTCTGGAACCATAACCCATCAGTTCTAGGGAACTTTAGATTCCACAAAGTTTCAGAAGTACGTAAAACCAGACATGCCGTTGCAGAAAAAGAAGTTCAAGTAGATAATAGTTTTGGTAATTTCTCTTGAAAAATCAGTATTTTCCTTTTAGTTTGCATGTCATCTAAACAGCAAAATACCCACCCTGATTTCTATTATGATACTAGAACCCTTCTTCCACTGCCATTCTTTCCTGATTAATGACAATTCCCATCACGAAACACATGAAAGACTTGAAGATGACTTCTGGATTTACAGACAGCAAAGCACAGGCGATGTGAATATCAGTTACATTTCTAGGGGTTGACTGCTCATCAGCACTTCGTTTGATCACCATCCCACAAGGCAGGGGGACTGTTCACACCAGTCACTCCTTAGTAGAGATGACTACTCAGATGGGCATGAACAGTCTCTGGAGATGCAGATTTTGTATATTTAGCCTACAGGGATTGTGAGGATTAATTTGAAAGCCATATGTTTGCATGACTTGTTCTAACTGCCCTGTAGGAACACAGTGGTGCTTTGGATATAGTAGCAATCACCAATTATCCAGAACAATGTGCCTAAACAGCATTCACCATCAACAATTGGAACGTCCTTTACCAGACTCCTTTTTCTTCTGCACTCCGGCCTTCCCTTACATCCAGATACACCCTTACACCCAGATAGACCATTTCTGTGGAAAGGCAGAAGCAGTTTCAGATCTAAAATAACCTGCAGAACTACCCAACTTAACGTGTCTTCAGTGTAAAGGGAGGCCACAGCAACCAATGCATACATTCAACTGTTAGATGGCTACAAGGCAAGGTGTATCTCACATTAAATGGATTAGAAAAGTTCATGCACTGAGCCAGCAGTGCGAATTAAGGGAAGGACCTCAGTCATCCTGTCAGTGCTCTTCTGTGGGGATATGTATGAGAATTACTGCCAGAAGTAGGTGCAAATGATACCAGGACTCCACTGTGCTATACACACTCTACAGCATGACCAAGTGAAGAGAGCAGAGACAAAGAGAAATGTGATGGATCTCCCAACAGCTGCTGATAGAATCAGGAATACAAAGACCTGAGGAAATGTGAAATAGCTTCTCTTCAAGAGCTGGGACAAGCACTTCCCTTCATTGCATGCTTGCCCCATTATGCCATTGATGACCTGCTTGCAATCCTTATCATGGCTAGGCAAAGTCAATGCCCGCTGGTAGAAACTGTACCTCACAGAAGCACAAATAGGAAAACTATACAGGCATCATGTAATTCAACATCAGCAGTCATAGCAAGGACATCAGAATATGAATCATCATCTTACTGACGCTAGGACATCGCATCCCTGCAGACACCACCCGAGACACAGTTCAGGTGCCATGCATGAAACAGGGCAATCTGGGGCCAAGACAGCCTGGCTTCACAGAGGCCTCTCCTTTTTCTGCTCTGATGACTTCACTTCATGAAATCTATGTAAAAGCATTACTTTTGTACAGTTCTGAAGGACTACACTGCATCATTACTCTCTTCCCATTTGTACTTTCTAAAAGTTCTGACATATTTATCATTTTCTTGATCCTGATGTTGTAATTTTCCAAAGAGGTGTTTTATGCATCCCTGATAAGCAGCATACTGATTTTATTCCAACCACTTGACTGACTCAGCAGAGATGGCCTTATCAAGACATATCCAAGAAATTTTGTCTAGAGGACACTTTAATAGCCTCAAAGATAAAAGGCAGCTTTGATGACAAACCATCATTAATTAATCAGATATTAATTAGATTATTAATTAGAAACAAGGCCCTTCCCAGACCTTTTTCTACTTTTATTACTATAGCTAAAAATGCTTCTGTAATGAATCTCTTCAGTAGCTAATAATTTTAATTTGCATTATTTTATAGCAAAAAGAAAGTGCTTTGAATGTAGGATTCTCTGAAGCAATTGAAGAGGTTCAATTTAACATCCATGGTATTAGGTGCATTTAAACTGGAAGTCCCCTTAAATGTGAATTACCAAAATGCCAAGGGAAGACTATGGAACTGCCCCATCTCTAAACTCTGTATTTCTGTGCTAAATGTGGAGGACAAAGTCGTCCTCCCAACCACTTAGAGAATAAGTACACTTTAGGCAATACACACTACCCAGTGTGACAGTAGGTACCTCACCCTTTAAAAGAGGAGGAGACATGACTCAAATTTCAGTTTCCCAGATGGGGATACGAAGATCAGTGTCCACTCATGCCCCTGGGATGGTGGCTGCAGACAGGGGTTACCAGAAACTTTCCTCTAACACACCATCTGCCTGGGTGTGTGGCAGGCAGTACCATGGGGATATCAGATGAACCTGAGTCATCCCTACTGTAACATAAGGCATGTTAACTTCTGCAGAGTCTTTGCTGAGCTAATGTAGTTAAAAAAGAAGAAAGCGATGAAGGCAGTTTAGTCCAGTTCCTTAGACACAGATATTAAAAATCACAGACAATTCCCAAATCAACTTTTACAGTCAGCCTGCACCACATTCCACTCCCTACCCCAGCTGACCCCTCTCCCACAAGCCTTATGTCTACCTGCAAGTCCCCCCTACTTATAGCCCACAAAGGTTACTGCACCCAGCAGCACACCCACACAACCTGAACATGAATGCCACAGAAATCCTGCCTGACCCTAGGCAAGGCTCTTCAGCACTCCAGTTTCCCATTCAGTTACATAGTTTCATGAGAAACAACTGGCTCTCACTGTCTCAAAAAAAAAAAAATTTAAAATTGAAAAGCCCATAAGATGCAGCCACCTGAGAGAACTGAGACTGAAGATGAAAGAAGTCTCTTCTAGACTTATGAAGAAATGTTTACCTCCAGTCGCAGCATGACAGCCTCAACATGCTACTGTTTTACAACAGCACCCAGCTCCAAATTAGTTTTAGGTCAAGGTGACCCTATTACCTTCTTATGAACAATATTGGCAGATCTACACAGAGACGTCAAGACCCATGTATACCTGTATATCTAAAAAATATACAGACTAATAGTAACATTAACAAGAGAATGTTAGCACTTCACAAGCTGTTCACATTTGTGAGAATTCTGCATCTCTAAGAAACTCAGAAGTTCAAACCTGCATGGACAAGACAAAGCAGCAGTGCAAGTTTAGCTTGCTTAAGCAGCAAAGAGAATTTGGAGCCACAGAAGAACTTCAATCTCAGGCTAATACTGCTCTGAACATGCCTTCTGCAAAGACGTTTCCCCACCAGAACAGTCCCCAGCACACACTCAAATAAAATGTAAAATCACCCCATACTTGAATTGTTTAAAGCTTATCCATTCCAGTTACCACTGAAATCTCCATGACAGGGCCTGTAAAGCCTCCTAGCCTCCTGAACCATACACTAATGCTTTTGAGCATATCATAACCCAGACATCACCATTCACAAGGCAGAAGGAACTCTCAGGCTGGATTACACAGCTGACAATGCCTTTATGTAGCTGGCACTCCTTGCTTTGCAGGGTGGCTTGGTTATACAGTTGGGTCTCTCAGTAATATAAACTAAGGTTGTTCTGAACGGTCACAAATAACTCTTCCTTTCTTATCCAGACAGTCTATTTATGTCACTACATTCTTCCCTTGTTCCTCAGGGCAGGGAATTTTAGTTCAGAAATGTAAGTGCAGAAATGGAAGAAGCCAGTAACCTGTTACACAGTTTCTTGTCTTGGTTAACAGCCAGATCAGCAGCTAGATTATGCATCTCACGATACAGTTAAATCCAGTGATACATTGTATGAAGATACTTCATGCTAGCTCTGGTTTGTGTGAGTCCTTTCCATTCTCAGAGCACGAGGATTAACAGCCTTCAGTCTAGTTAGCATGCCTTCAAAATGCAGACACTGAGGTCTAAGCTTGTGTCTATGCAGACTTTCCAAAGAGGTAAGCCTGCAGTTAAGGTTAATAAATTACTGTGAATCAGATAGCAGATGCTCAACATAGCAATCCCCCTTTTCCCCACCAACTGCCTGTGATTTGTGGGCAGCTCAGAAAGCCCAAAATTGATCACCCTTGCAGTATCATGCCCTAAGACTTCACTGCTTAGAATCTTTCAAACCACAGTTAGTTCAAGTTTAATTTTACCCCAGAAAAGTCTCCTTTTCCTGTCATCTTTTGCACTTGCCACTCAGAAGCTCATCTAACACAAAACACTTTGTTTTGGGAGAATAAACCTGTTGGAATTTTTTCAGACAGAAGATCAATAAAGTGGGAACAGCTTGAAAAGTCAATCAGCTTCAGCAAGTCTCCCAGGAGATGGCTGGGTGATTGTCATTTTAATGAAGGAAAAGTAAAGGGAGCACAAGGAAATGCACACCCTCTTCAAACTCAGGAGGGAAGATATCTTAGGCCTCCAAGCAGAGAAAGAAAAGGAAGCACTGGAAGAGACCAGTCATCTCTCTAGCTTGACAGGCTGTCTCAAGTAGTCAGAATGAGCCAACAAACTTTTGCAAACTGAGAATTAGCTCTACCATTACACTGTGAGAATATTTCCTCCAGGTTGTAGATGAAGAATATTTTTGCTTAGGTCCTTAAATGCAAGGGTAAATATGCATTTGCTCCTAAGTATGAGTGGAAAATGTGGTTCTTATTCATGTTAAAGTCACAACTTCTACCTAAATGGAGTTTATGAAGAGCTAAGAATCCTGCATATTACCAAGGCAAATTGAAAGGGAAAGTTGTCAGTGATACAAGATGCTGAAGCCCTTTTTCTAGACATACAATGCATTTTCATTATCTCTTTGGATCTACTCATAGTTTAGCTACCTATGAAAAGGATCAAACACAAAGAGCCAAGATACAGACTGTGAGGTTCACTAAAGGTTTTGGCAGGTATCTTGGGCGACCTGCGAGTTCCTACTTTGTCACAGACTTTCTATGTGGTTGTGATCTTTTTGCCAGTTACACATGGTGACATATTTTGCAGCTCTTGCAATGACCCTGCTTGGAGTATGGCATCTCCCTCAAAGGTTCACATAGATGCAGACATTTCAAACTGTAAACTGAGATCCACACTTGCTCAGCCTAGACAGATGGATTGTATGTATGGATTGTGAGGTTCCATGCCCTGCGCTATGCCAGAGCTCAGAGTACATCAACATAATTGTCTATCCTAACATTCAGGTCTATGACTCAGTATGTTTTGGGCCTTTGGCCATGCTTTCTACTTGAACTTGGGCTCCAGCCCCACTCAGAATATCTGCCTGTTAACGAACCAACTGTTGCTCATGTTTCTGACAGTACTCTCCATAGATCTATGCTTCAAAACAAATTTCAGCAGAACTCATTAAACTGTACAGTGTATCTTTAATTGTATTCTAATCCAGCATGGTTCCCTCACAGCCCCTGGAGAGTTTTAAAGAGGTGGCACTTAAGTTCTTTCAGTGATATTATTTAGACCAGGAGAGAAATGCCCTTTTTTTTCCCTCTAGTCAACCTGATGCTTCAAAAGTCAATGAGAAAATGAAACATGATACTACATTCCTGGAGGCCACCGTTAAGACCCCGGGGATGCATCAGCATAAACGGTTGCCCATCTTTTAGCAGGTAGATTGCAATATCCTGTGATTAATTAGGAAGTAGTGGCAGCTCATCATTGGCCATTTCCTTACCCTTTTCAGCTGCCTTACCAGAAGGCACATGGTTTAACATCAGCTTTAACACTGAATGAATGAAGGAATGAATCTTCCTGCAGGCTGGATAGTAACGGTCTGAAAGCGCACACCCTGCAGTCAACAAGGATCTGATCAACCGCACGGTGCAGGGGCAGTTCTGCAGACCTGTCTGCACACATCTCTACAGGTTTTACTCTGAGGACAGAAAATGAAATACAGGTACAAAAGAGGTAGGTCCACACAGTGCCACGATTTCTAGCAAAAGCATTTAGTCATGACTGAGATGTTGGTGAGTGGCGCATGGACAAACTGAGCATAAGAACATGTAGGGAAAGTGGTGCATCTCAGTAGCATATTGCAAAGAAGTGGAGTGATGAGTGGCCAATGGCTCAGAGCAGAACTTTCTTTCCCCACTACTGTCCCTTCAGAAGGTTCCTGGGAGAGTGTCCTGAAGGGAAACTTGCTGGGTTGCAGGTTTGCCTTGAGTACACTGCTGGCTTGCTCATGTTTTAATGTTAGACCCTCAGCTAGTATATATCCAAAAGAAACTACTTATCACATCCTAAACTGGAAGCCTCAATACAGTATACCATGTTCCTTAGAACATTGACTCCACACAGCCCCACCACCCACTTTTAACTAAGCACCACAGTGCACCCGCATCATTCAGCCAGCTGGAAATATAAACCAACAGGTGAGAAGATCTACCAACACAGGAAAAGGGCCAAGCTTTAACCAAGATTCCCCAACTCATTCCTTCCTCCCTGTCCCCAGTACCTCTTTAACCCCTGGTGCATGCTTCTATTAATCATACTCCATGCAGTCAAAAATACCTTTCCCCGCTCTTCTCAGACATTTATTTGTGCTTGATTCAGACACAGGGGAATACATCCATGCTAATGACCTACAATCACGGATCAATGAAGTTCATATGGAGACCGAAGTGCTGTGATTATTGAAAGAGGGAATGCAGAAAGAGATATTACATCCTATACATCTGCATCTATAACACAGCTGCTAAGCTTTGAAACAATGGGTTTGCAATAATCAGAGTCCTGTGCTGAAATAGCAGCTGTCCTTTCAAACCACCAGTAAATGCATGCTGGGAGTGCTGAAGGGGTTATTTCCTTGTCCATACTTTGCTACGTAACTTGATGCTGAAAATGAAGCAAATAAATAACGATGAGTTGTTGTTACAAGTCATTATTTTGCAAAGATTACACTTTAACAACTCTAGTACACAAAATATTTTCATGAATTAATCTCCTTTCCTCACGGATGAGGGCAAACGATAAATATGGGCTTTTTGAACCCCAACTCGCTCTAGTTTTTTTCAAATCACATTCTGCCACTACTTATCAGCATCCCTGCAGCAAAAAAGGGGGAAAAATATTAAATGCATTGCTGGGAATGGGATCTCATCCTTAATGACACCATCAATAATCGCTGTCACAAGCTAATATCAGAGTTGCAACCTTACAAGGAAGATAAAGAGGCAGCGTTTTTCAGATTGTGGTTTCTAGACAGGCTCTAAATGGAATTTTGCTACATGCTTATAAATGCTGTCTGGATAGCTCATAGAGCAGTGGAAACTAAAAGCATGTTGAATCCAGACAGGGAGTACAAAACCTAGGGTTGTCCTGTGAACCTCCCAGTACAGTGTTGGATCCAGAGAGCAGGAGCTAAACACAGCAAGTGCTGCCCTTTCAGCAAAGCTTACAGCTCTGATGGAAGTTCCTCGGGCACCAGGGACACTCTCAAGCAGCTAGCTGCTTCCTCACACCTTAAACAGATGTCCTTTGGTCCCTACACCACTGAAAAGTTACTGTGCAGCTAAGACCTTGTCATCACAATCTAGAGACCATTAAGAGAATTGATATGATACTCCAAGATGCTTTTATGGAGACTGAGTTGAAACCCGTGGTTGGAGAATTGTGATCACGTTCTCTTCATCAATCATCAGCCTGGGGGCCCTGACACTACCTGCAACCCGCACAGACCTGTCCTCACACCAGTAAGCTGCAGACAAGCAACATGCTCCCATTTCCTGAGAACTTCTTGTTAATACACTGAAGGCCAGACACTGACAACTGTTATGTATCTGCACACCCTCAAACAAAGAACAGGCCAGTTGCTTGGGTGCTTCTCTACATCCTACTAGTATAAGGGAGCAGGTGTTTCAGATTTGAACAGAGGAGATGGGCTTAACACAGCCAGCCCTGACTTCAGCTGGGAGGGAGCAACTCCAGAGCCCAGATGTTTGGGGTCACTATAACTTCTCAGGTGAAAGAATTACTACCTCACCAATAGAATTAGTATATTAATCACTAGAAATAAGTGAAGAGGGAAGAATCATGCTGGGAAATCACCTTTAATTTTGCACTTAAGAATCTTTATGTAATTAATATTCAGAATGGCATTCTTGAACTTCTTGTGGCAATCCCTGAGAAAACTCCCTTCAAGAGCTTTGCAAGATTGTTTCATTTCCAGCCTAGAAATGAAGACATCTCTTCCACTTTCTCTTACTGAGTGCCAGCGAGCACAGTTCAGACCTTCCCTCCTGAACAGTCTAGCTATGCAGACCCTTTTCCCAATTCGGATGGAAACCTCACCTTGCTTTCATCTACTCTACCCTATCAGCCAGAGACACCATTCAGTAAGAGCCCAGAGATGAAGCATTAGTCACAGACTGTACCACTCCAGTATCATAAACACACTGTCAGACATAAGTCCCTGAATTTGGCAGGGGGAGAGTGAGGCTGAAATCATCTGTCCACAAAACATATTGTTTTGAGTCATCTTTTAAAAAAGGTTATGTAGATGAAATAAAAGGGTAGAACTAAGGTGACAGCAAAGTCTCAACTATGGATCTCCTCAGCTCCATGCACTGAATCTGAGAGCACAGTTTCAGTGGTGTCAGTTTCCACTTTGAAGCTGTTTAGACACCACCACATAGCAGTCTCATCCAAGTTCATGGCACAACAGTCAATTCCAAGACTGACAGCCTCTAAGCAAAAGCATCATCTCAAAAACAAGGAGTGTTTTGCTGCATACACATACCTGGGAGGTATGACCCATTCCCAGCTCTGTCCCAGCATCGATCTACCTTGTGTTCCTTGCACAAGCACAGTCACTCCTGTTTGTCAACACCAGATAAACATGGTGAACCACAGAACAAGAAAGACTTTTGGCTCTGCTGCAAATGGTGGTTGTCAAGAGCCACTTCCCCAGTGAACAAAGACTCTAAATATTTGATGAGCCAGGCAGGTCTCCACTACTGGTTCCACGACCAGTCCACAGACAGAGCAGATCCTATCATTCCAACTATAAGTGGAAAGGGACAGTACAACAGTTTTATCCATAATAGTATGATTCCTTTGCTTGTGCCTATGCAAGGTAAGCATTTCTGAACTGCATTACCTCCACCAGACCACTGCATATGTAATGCAAATCAACCGTTGAGCAGTATTTCTACTACAATAATAACTTGGAAGAACTTGTTTAATATCAGAAGACTTAGTGGAGCAGATGAATGGCTTTGACATGATATCCATGGGATAGAAATTCAATTAAAAACTGCAAGTGGCACAAGAGTGGTAGTTATTGTTCAACATGTACCATGGGGCCTTTGCTGAAATACAGCTATTAGCTGTACTGGTTGAGAAATTCTGTTTTCCTTTATGGCAATCTGTTAGCTTGTAGAAAGTTAAATTAATAAAAACACAGAATCACTCTCACATTACGAGAACACAGCAAAGCCAAGGGCTAGTTGCGTATTTTATAATTATGGATTAAGTGCATTATGCCAAGGAAATTAAAGAGATGCCACAATTATAATAAAAATGAATGATTGTCTGGCTCTAAAAGCTGATGATGTGACTATCACATGCAGAGCATTCTGGTTTGCCCATCCTTATCTCCCCCATCACAGCTTGCCAGGATGTTAACAATTATTCCTAATGCTAGCAGCTACATTCACCTCGTGTTCAGCCCTTGGTGGAGACACACTTGCATGAGAAAGCTACCTCCCCCTCCCCTTAGTAGCATCTCCAATTCATCACCTGTCTTGGAAAGTCAGTTTTGCCCCCAAAGAACAAGGAAAAGAAGGATAGAAGGATTTTTTTTTTTTTAAATAATACATGGAAGACAGAGTTCAGTGGAAAATAACTCCTGAAGCTGATCCACCTTTTGCCAACTCCCAAAGATGGGACAGGCAAGGATCCCAGGATGAAAATTTCCTCCTGGGGAGGGAAGAATCTGGCATGATCAACAAGGAACTGACACAACAGTTTTTCATCGAATCTGCAAGGAAGCATGCTCACATTACTGATTTTCAGATATTTGGCTTCAGGTCCCCTACCCCACAAGTGGAGAAAGAGCCAGGTAGGAATCACTCTGTGACTCTGAGCCTGCTTCTTTGCAGTCAATGTGGTGCCATATCTGAGAGCACTCCACTACATCATCACTGCTAGCACACAGCTTTCCCCATTGACTGAGGTAACTACTGGGACAACTATGTAACTAAATAGCCATGACATCTTGTAGATGTGGGGCCTTAACTACTTTTTAAGTTACCCATAATTGTCAGGAAGCCTGCAGCATACCAAGAAACTTCCAGTCATGTCTGGCTTCTCCAAAAGCAGTTCAAGTGCCCAGTCAGATCACTATTGAATTTCCTGAACAGTTATGTCCCTTCTCTTTCATCACTTAGCAGCCATCACTTCCAGATCTGAGCTAGCTGCTCAACTGTGCCTATACCACACAGCGTTACACAGGAAAGGGTACCAGTGGGCCAAAACCAGGTAATTAATAAGAAAGTCGCCCAGGCAACCATACAGTGCCTTCCTCCCTTTTCCCCATCTAAGAAGTCTTCTACTCAGGCTATGCTCAAGAGCCACAACTAAATCAGCCTAAAGAAACTCAGAGGGACAGGTCATGTCTCTGGGCCCAACAGATCTTGCAAAACAGCACCACAGTTTGCTTATTTTTTCTAGACTTCCTGAACCAACTCCAGCAACACAGTTTGGTCGTGTCCAAACAGGACCATCTCCTCTCAGTCTATGCAAGTCTTCAGCTTCTCTCCACAGAGACTGCCAACACACGGCATGCCCCAGAGTAGCTCAAAGGCTCCCTACAATCCCTGTAGCTAACAGTGAAAATCACAGTGGTCCTCCCAGGAGAAGAAAAGAAACATACAAAACACTACCAAACCAACATCCCAATGAAACACCACAACCAACCAACCAAAACAAAGCATGAACACACACTTTTAAAATCAGACTTTGAAATGTTGCATGGTAATGTGACTATTTCAGGTCTCTGTTCATTTTTTACTTCATTTTTAAAACTGGACAGCTAAATCCACGTTCTCAAATACATATCCATCTTGCCTCTCCTGAGCAGAAGCATTAATTCTTAATCTCCCTTTTTGCTCCTTTCACAGGAACACTGTTGTTGCTGCTGTTGTGTAAGCAAGCACAATTATAAACTCTTTTCTGCAAATGGAGTATCAACTCTTGTAGGAATAACCTTTCATGGATGGAAAAGTTCACTGGCACAACATTATTTTTTTCCCCTGCCAGGAGCTAGACGCATCATGCCACTCAAAATTAAAACTACCTTAACGCTCATCTGTAATAACAGGCGACAGCTGCCATGTTTTTAAGACTCCACATGAAACTAGGGATCTCAAACTAGTCAGTTGGATTCATCTGGTTTGACAAAACTAGTTCAGGGTACACCCAGGTTGGACTGAACACGTCCTGGTTATTGGTAGCAGACATGAGCACAGCGCATGGGAAAGGAGTAAGTGGTACAGGTACCCTGCAACCAGCTCTTCTGTCTCCAGAGAATCAAGGAGATATCTTAGTATGCCAGATTGCTTTTTGTTGCTGAGTTGAGGATTTTAGCAACAAGTCTTTAAATAGAGATTTCAGTTGCTCCCAAGAGCTGTGTTTATTACTTATGCTGTGTAAACACAACACCCTTTGCTCTAGGGAATGACCTAGCAGAGGATGCCATGTTTCCTTAGTACAAAAACTCTTCAAGTCTAGTGCCTTTGTAAATGCTGCTCAGGTCAGAAGGTAGGACATAAGGAGAATGAAGGGCTCTCTGCTCCCTATCCTTCTACATGGCTCAGCAGACGGACTGAGCTGAGTGGGTAAGGATAAAAAGGCTACCAGACAGGCTTTCAAAGGAGTGATCTCTGGAGGTACCCAGACATACTGGAAATAATGCATGGCAAAGGGCTACATCATGCCAAGTTTGAGGGGATCTATTAAAACATCAGAACAATACAAACAGCTTGACACATGTGGTTCTGCCAGCAGCCATAAACCAGGCCATGAGCATCTACTCTTCCCCTCTCCTTCCTCCACCTAAAAATTATTACCTATGGCTAGAAGCACTCACTAGGATCATGAAAACATTTTTGTCAACTCCTCTGCTTCAGTTTTCCCACTGAAAAGAGATGAGCATGAAGATATCTAATTTTTCTTTGCAGAAAGTGTGTCCTAACATAATCTGCATAAATAAAATAGCTAGTGTGCCCAGCAGGACAAAATCAGCATAGAAAAGGAAAATAAATTCAATCAGTTCTCTAGGTTACATTCAGATCTGTCCATTGCAGGCAGCTGGCTGAAGAACCATAGCTTCCATTTTGAAAGCATGAAGAGCTATTTGACTACCTGCTGTCCAAGAGGGTCAGGCCATCCATCTGTACATAAGCCACAAACAGAAAATCCTCACACTTTCAGCACAGATGTGTAACAGTGCCATCATCAGTGTGGCCCAGCACCACCAGAATGGGTGTCTCCCACTTTCACCACAACTCCAAGGCCAGTCATAGCACGAGGGTCTGCACTGGCAGTCTCCTGACAGCAACGCCTGGGCTACCTCAATGTGCAGTGTATCAGCGTGCAGAACAAATGAGCCAGCAGCCTCATTTGTCATCATCTGTGACTGCCTGCAACCGCCCTCCGCTTCTACCACATTGGTTTGGCAGCATCCTAACAAAGAAGAGGAAAAATCCTTCCCTTGCTCCTGCCACATGTGCACCTCACCTTCAATCCCCAAACACTGATAGAAAGGATTAAAGAGTGCTGCTTAAAATAAAATGGATATAGGATTCAAAACCAATTACCAAAGCATAATCTTGCTCAGATGGGCATGCTAAGAATAATTACTATCCACAAGATGAATGCTTGTTGCAGACACATTACAGAAGACTGCATAATTAAATATAGCAACCAATCCTCATTTATCTACCAAGCAATTCACATTTTAAAAGCTCACCTGCATGCATTTGGGCAAAAGCCACTGGGGAGTTTTCATGCAGTTGAAACTTTGGGGAACAGTAAGAACAGAAAAATAAAAAAATAGCAGCAAAAATAATCAGCTTGTCACCAGTAAAAAGGAAGGGACAGTAAAAATCTGCTCTGGGCATTATTTTCCCTTTAAAATAATATCCTTTGAGAGAAGTGAAAGCATCTTTGATGTCAGCTTTGTGCTTGGTACTGCTTTCTCAAGGTCCGTGCTGCAATGGTCTTATGGCCTGGAGGAAAACGGCGAAGACAACCACTGTCACCACACCAAACAGCTCCCTCACTTTGCACCAGCCCTCCCTTATCCACTCAGCCAAGATACAACTGACACCAAGCATCAGTGTGCCAGAGTGGTGATCAAATCAATAATAACTTTTGTCCTTTGCATTCATCCTGTACCCTTCCCAAGACGAAGCTGTTTGCAGAAATAAAAGCCTTTTTTTTTTTTTCTTGGTTGCTCTGCAGTCTGGAGGAAAACACAATGCCCACCACAGCATGCGGCCTGACAGGTGGCTCACAGCCATGTGCCAGGTACCACAAGCCCTGCCAGCCCAGCTCCTGAAGCATCGCACCATGCGCTGCCCTTGTCACCCTGGCTCTCCTGCTCCACAGATGCTCTTTCCAAGCTCTGCAAAAAGGAGGCTTCACAAAAGCATGTTGCCCTAATTCATGGTAACTACCATACTCCAAACAAGTGAACAAGAATCCAGAGAAGGATCTCCAGAGAAAAGCATCTCCAGTAGCACAACAAGACGCAGAAACCAACCTTCGTACTGACTGTGGTCCCAGGCAATGACAGATCATAAGAACAACAACTGGTCTCTGTAAGTCTTACTGCTGTTTTGTAAACATGCATTCCATCTCCAGCAGTCATTTTTCAGGTGTTTGAAAGATGTGAGTATGAATGCTTTGTTGGGAGATATTGGCATTAATCAAATATTCCTATGCGAAAAAATATACTGAGTCCCAACGAGAATGTCAGAACAGCAATTTTCATTTTATTAACTCATTTATATAAATAGAATTAGAAGCTGAACAGGACAAATATCTACTTCATCTCATAAATCAACTATTTATCTATCTTCTTAGAGAAAAAAAAAGAAATCTTTAAAATTCGGAGGCCAGATGTATTTTTGTGGGTAATACTCTGTGCAGAAAACCAGGAAGAGATATATGTAAAAGGAAAGATATTCAAAGCCACCTACCTAATACAGATGTCCAATTAAATTTAACGAGAGTTGATCTTCAGCTTAAATGTGCAGCTTTGAAAATCTTAATCAAAACGTCCAAAGTTTTCCTACATTTATCTCCTGAAACATCTTTCTTCTTAAAAACCATTTTACCTTGTCCCTGAGAGATTAATTTTGTCAGTAGCACCTTCCCTCCAGCCATCCAATCTCACTACAGAAACTGCTGCATGTGACTTCCCCAACCAACCACGCAACTTAAGTAATAAACACTGAACATCAAATATGCAAAAAGCTTTTACTCTTGACAATCTGTGAATGAATCACAGGCTGTCATTTGAAAGCTGCCAGTCAGGCAAGTAAGACAGTGTTAAATCTTTGCAGACATTAACTGAAAGAATGAAGCCTTTCTGAACCCAGCTTGGGTTTAGTAGCAGAGGACAGGCTTTTGGGCCTTTTAACAATGTGTGCTTTTGATGAGTCCATGTTTAACTTTGTATTGAGAAAAATACAGGTACGGATAAGCTTTGTCCTTAAGATACCTGTAACAGTTATACTAATAATGCAACCTATTCCATTTCCACAACAGTCAGGTTGCAATGACTTACATGTTCCTCAAGGGAGTGAATGCCACCCCCTTCATATTGCCAATGAGAAAACCAAAGAACCCTCAGATTTTTTTGTGAGTACTGCCCCTCATCTGAATCACAGAATCACAGAATCATAGGGGTTGGAAGGGACCTCAAGAGATCATCGGGTCCAACCCCCCTGCCAAAGCAGGTTCCCTAGGACAGGTTGCACAGGTCAGTGTCCAGACGGGTCCTGAATATCTCCACACCCCCCCAGGCAGCCTGTCCCAGGCTTCTGTCACCCTCACTGTGAAGCAGTTCTTCCATATGTTGGTGTGGAACTTCCTGTGTTTCAATTTGAACCCACTGCCCCTTGTCCTGCCTCCACAGACCATTTAAAAGAGGCTGGCTAATTCCCCTTGTCCCCCACACTTAAGATATTTATAAACATTAATAAGATCCCCTCTCAGTCTTCTTTTCTCAAGGCTGAACAGCTCCAGTTCTTTCAGCCTGTCCTTGTAGGGCAGAAGCTGCAGTCCTAAGAGTCTCCTTGGTCTATATCAACTACAATAGTCCAGGGATGAGGCATTTAAACCCTGTTTCCAGTGAACACACTTCAAACTTGAATATCCATTGAATATTGAAATGGACATTGAAATGTAAAAAATTTTGCATTAAAGGAAGATCTTCAAGTGTTGGAAAGCATCCATATCTCTTTACTGGAAAATTCCAAAAGCTCCTGTACACCATAGAAGCTAACCTCTTGTTCCAACTGCAAGGTAAGGGAAGATTCACAGGGTCTTAAAACACTGAAACGTAGCTCAAGACTGTTATAAGAAATTGCAGCTAAGAAAAAAAAAAAAGCATATTTGCATTATTTGTTTTCAGGCAGAAAAACACCTGCACAAATCAATAAATATGCCATTTGACTCACTGTCTTCCATGCATGACTTCTGGTAAAACAACAACAGGTGAATAACACCGTCAACACTTTTTTCTACAAAAAAGGCCTTTGAAATCATCTCTACCCTGTGACACATTTCTTCTCCTATATCATTGGTATTACAACACAAACTAATCCAAAAGCATTGAAAGCAAGCTTCTGTTTCATGAAAGTCACATCACCCCAACTGTTTTATAACTAATGGCTTCAAAGTAGAAAAATATTAAGAGGAAACTGAGTTCATAAAATCCATCTATATATATGTACTACTGAAAAACCATATTCAGACAAACAAATTTCAGTCAGGTATTACAGGGACCTCCAATGAATCTATCAGATTTATTGTCAATTCACTGACCAAAAATCAGCTCTTAGACACATTGTGTGCCAAGAAACAAGAATTTGGGCAAAATTCACAAACAAAACCCAAATATTCCAGAGTTAAATGTACCATCTGCAGGTAACAGCAAAATAATTAGGCAATTTGGCAAAGCAAGGGCTGAGGGGCTATATAATAATGATTAAACTGTGAAAAGTCTAAAAGTTGAATTCAGTCAGTGGAAAAAACCCTACCCCACCAAAACCAAACCAAAACAAACACCGCATACACAAAAACCCCAAACAACAATCTGGCTGTTCAAAATGGAAGCAAAAACTTTAAAGAGGAAAAAAAAGGAAATTTTAGGCCAAATGTCAGTAAAATCACTTAACTTGCAGAATTGTCAGTAGTTCCTGTTGGTGATCCTTTATCATGATGTTTAGATGGACAAAGAAATTGAAACATCACTTTCTTGTCGGAGAGAAAAATTCAAGTTTGGGTCAGCTCTGGCACTTAAGCCATGGAACTGGATCCTAATAAAAGTCAGAGAAACCTCATTGCTCAAACACAACAAACCCTAACCAGTCACGTTAGGCCTTTACAGCAAAAGGAGGGCACAAACGTGCAGGGAAGATGCTGTTATCTGTGGAGTAGTTTGTCAAACTGGCCTCTCATTCGGGCCCGGTCACACACAGCACCAGAGCCTTGGGCTGCAGAGTCAGCTACAGGCACCACAGCATCACTCCTATTATTTCAACAAAGTGAATGGAATACAGGACATCTCACAATTTGCTTGATAAAAGAAACAAATTAAAAAAAAAAAAAGACAAAAAAAATACTCTGATGGAATAAAACCATGTTTGCAGAATGTAAACAGAGATTTCATAGCACCAAGTCTTCATTTTTATCACGTCAGATGGCTCTTCCTTTCTAGAGGGACCTCTGGGGAAGGATAACTAAAGGTTGTTAAGGTTTGCTGCAGCTTTAGGTTTATGGTGGCAAACCTTTTTTTTTTCCCCTAAACTACTTGCAACAATGTTGCTAGGCAGAAAAAACCAATATAAACACTTGTAAATGCTCTACTAAGAGACAGAAAGGTAGAAGGGGACTAGTGCTGAAATGACTAGATGAGGCTTTGATTTTAAAATGCTATAAACAACATAACAAGTATTTAATGGCAGGGAATCATAGACAGCTTCTGCTCCTTAATGCATGGGGATCTGCAATCCAATACAAATATAAACTGTGGCTTGTTCTTTTGCAGTGTGCATTCTACCTCTGCACCTGAAAATACATTAGACACGTAAATAATACCTTTGCAAAGTTAGGATAAACTACCCTAGTCCAGGAAGAGAAATTAAAACATCTGTATAAAGGGCAGAGAGCTATTTTCAGGTAACTAATAACATGAGGAAACACAAGCCAGTTGTTCCAAAATACAGAGCCATTTTTATTGTGCCAGACCAGTCAGACCATGCCTTTGCAAAGCAGTATTCAGTTCCTGCTATAGAAAAGCTGCAGGTTTTATCTGCACACACACCCCCCAATCTTACACCCACACCAAATAAAATCCTCCAACATGAATCTACTGTTCACTGTCTTCTATTTCACTCCATTACTAAGGAACAATGCGATAGGATTTGCACACTTTTTGTTCCCCTTGAGCCAAGAGGAAATTTTGCAGCACAAGCAATCAAAGGAGCTGGGCACCTCCCCCAATCTTCCTGAGAAGTTCAGTGCCTTTAACACCACCGCTGCCCTTATCCCTGCCAGGCCAGACAGGATTTTCAACTGCACGAAGCTTCTCACTGCAAAGCGGATTCATGTCCTGAGCACCCGCCATTCTGTGCACGAAGCTTCTTCATTCCTGGCTGGTGATGAGGACTTGGGGCTACTCAGCACAATCTGTGGTTTTCGAACAGGTCCCAGGTGATGCAAAGCCTGATGAAGGCTTCACACAGTTTGCAGATGCACCCACATAGCAAGTGTTTAAGCATCCATGTAGAGAGTCATCAGCCATGGCAGAGTTGAAAAGGAAACAAAGCCTTCTCAATTCTCAGTCTCTAGGAGGAAAAAACTTCATTTGCGGGTCCCCTAAAGAAAGGAAAAAAACCCCAAAACAACCCACAACAACCAACCATACCCCCCCAACCTCACAAACAGCTACAGAAAAACCCAACAGCCCAAGGGGAAAAAAAAATCCACATGAAATGAGTCAGAACTTTATTTCATCCCCCTGAATTTTACACTCTAAGCTTTTTTTTTTTCTTTTTTAAATAGTTATAATGCTATTAAAGGGAAAGTGAGGAACAAAAGAGCTCCAAGGCTTGCTTTTCAGCATCAAGGAATCATGGCTGCAATTTGAAATTTTACAGGTGCTGAGGCTCTCAGACACATAGCAAACCAGCCTGTCTTTCAGCATCACTGAATTTGGCCAACTCAGCCTAGAGTCCATTTGCTGCAGCATCAAAAATGAAATACAGTTCTAGCAGCAATGCAAATCAGATCACATAATTGAAAGACTGTAAGTATTAGTAAAGACTGAATATGTCTCCAGCCAACAAGCAGTACTTCAAACTGCACTGTAGACTCAATGTAGAAATTATTGAGTGAGATTCTCTGGCTTGCAGTACATGACTAGATTATTATTACTTCTCTGCGCTTTAAATCTATGAATCTGAGGATGTGCAGAGATAAACTTCTATGAAGAGCACCCTCTTGAGGCTTCCACTCCCACATTATAAACAGGAACCCAAGAATTTTGAGGACATTGGATTTCATGCCATGTGACAAGAAAAGAATCACCCAATACAAGAATCAATAGAGTGAAAAAACCTACTGTATTATGAAAAACTTCTAGCGTGTAATCAGAGTGTGAGTACCTTCGAGGGAATTAGAGAGCGCTTCTACCTGGTCAATAAAAGGTACAAGAGACAAAACCAGATAAACTGAGTTTAGGCAAGTTTGGGTAAGAAGGTATTTTGTTCTGGTTTGGGTGGTGTTTTGGGTTGGTTTTTTTTTAAGCAGGACGGGTAATTGTTCCAGCAAGACTATTAATGGCTGAGGTAGATTCTTCATCACTGCTAATTTTTCAATAAAGATGGAATATTTTCCCAAGAGTTTTGCTCCTCATCAAGCAGTGATTTTTCTCCTCCATCATCTTGCACAGTGCCTGAGCACAGTGCTCCTCTTGCCTTTATAACATAAGAATTGTATTAATAGTAACACATCCATGAGTCACCAGTGACACAATTATTGCTTCACAGTCTATCCACATACCTGCTTTTTTAATTTAGGATTACACTGGGTATAAACCAGTATTTCCAACAATTATCTGCTCTGAGGAAGATTCTAGTGTCAAATGACTCCTCCTCTAAAGTTTATCTTACCACGACACTATCCCACTCTGCCTGCAAGTAATTAATCACTTGATACTTTTACTCCATGAAGCAGGGTGACTGTTGGAAAGCAAAAAACCAGTCTGTTCTACTCAACCAGGTCATATGAGGACTTTTGTTTTAGCATGATCCCTCCTACCCCAGCATTACAAGCTAAAGAAATCACTATCAAGATGCCCTTGCCTGAATTCACCACTTTCCCTTGCATTGTGTCTTAAAAATCTTCCACGGTCTAGCTTTACAAGCACAACAGCATTTTGGTTTAAACACCAATTTTGACATAGCTTTATGCCTCTTTAAGAAAGAAAAGCTATATTCAGAACTGCCTAAGATCATTCGTATCTCAAACACATCTTTTTACTCATCCACCAACCATTCAGCCAGGACATTGTTGGCTTGATCGCCGTTGTGCTGATGGCACTCGTGTGTTTCTATCATTGATCCAACATCAGCTAGCTGGTTTTTTTCCCTCTATGGTCTCCATTGTGTTGGGGAGGTAGACAAAGAGGTGAGATCACAATTTTTCATGCTCTCAAGCCATCGGACCCACGCAGCCTATGAAACTGCACATCTGCAGTGCAATATTTTGCTTGTTGATAGGATCTAAATTGGAACTAATGCACTGCAGAGAGCACAGCCTCAGTCTCCAGTTAACACTTGTTATTGCACATTGTCCAATTTCCACGCTGCCTTCACTATCCCATTTACATAATATTCTAATAGGGATATTTCAAGACAAGGTAGGATGGGTCACAAGATGCAAATATGTGCTGAATGCACTCAACTAAAAAATATTCAACCTCTTGGCTCCTTCCATAGTCAGCTTCTAGTATGAAACCTGTTGTGCTGCTCTTCCCAAGGGATATGGGTGGGAGGGTCTCCTATCACTGGACCACAGAAATAGGGTTAAGAAAAAGCCTTCAATGTTCTCCCTTCCAAAGGCAGGAATAACTAGAAGAAGACATCTACCTCAGAAGGCTGTCTAGCATGCACCTAAAGTCTTTTAAAATGGAGAATTCCCGTCTTCCCAAGCAATCCATGTTCATCTTTAAAGAGGTTTTTTTTCCTAAAACCTGCCTCTGCACTGCCGCAAATTACCGAATAACTGGAGAACAAAAACTGGGGGGACTGGGGGAGACAGCAGGGAGAAGGCTGTGCTGTATATATTTATGTACTTACAGGACTATTGTAAGAACAAAGTGTCCAGCTGTTTTTCTCCTTAACTGAGCTACTGTGCTCTAGAACCTCTCTACTAAAATTAGGTCCATTTACAAATGTTAACATAGTACTTGTTGCCATACCAAGGCACACGTCACAGGTGATTTCATTTACCACCAGAGAA
This sequence comes from Zapornia atra, assembly GCA_013400835.1. NCBI lineage: Eukaryota > Metazoa > Chordata > Aves > Gruiformes > Rallidae > Zapornia > Zapornia atra. The sequence continues at coordinate 307,151 of VZTU01007428.1, forward strand.
GGCATCACCTGTCATATAGCAGAACACCATAGCTATCTACCAGTTCTGAGTCCTGACTCTCGAACATTTCTTCAAGAATATCCATCACCTCCAGCAGACCCCAAGCAGGTTATTAATTTCTGAAGTCTCCGGGAGGAAATTCCTGCCTAGGCTGTGCAGCACAGCATCTGCACCCAGAAGCCAGAGCTCTGCATTGGCACCCAGCCCAAGCAGCATCTCTTACCAGCTTCTCCAAAGGCACAGGTTTCCACAGGGCTGCCCCAGGTTTTACTCAGTGGGGTTTCTCTGGCTAAGCACCTGAGACATGAAGACATGTTTCCCTCTGTTACTTTTACAATGCCCGATCCAAAGGCTGGAAAAGTACCTGGCAATATTCTGACTTCCTTAGAATCTGGATCCTAGATTAGTGGCCTATGTCTAAAGAGATTACTCTACGCATTTCCTCTCTCCAGGTTAAATAATCATTGTACAATCACTAACCACACACAAATTCTTCACGTCTCTTCTACAAAGATTCCTTTACCCTTCTGAGAAGTATCTGCAGCTCAAGTAGACCTTAGCCTTCCACTTTGTAAGTACACACACTCTGCAGTAACCTGCGAGCCTTTTCCTGATACATCGGTATACTTTTACAGATAAATTTAATAGGAGGCAAGGAAATCATAGGGGTCTAGCTGGCTTGTGCTTGCAGTCACTTTCTACTAGTTCTGGAATCACCTGCATAGGAAAGTAGGTTTTAAACAAAGCCTGTTGCACTGGGCTAGTTTTTTTTCAAAAGCTGAAGCCAAAGTTGACGACCTGACAGGATTTTTCTTGTGCCTACTCCCAAGACCCCTTGCAGTCAATGTACTTCTGACTACAGCAGTCAGCCCTTAAGTATATTTTCAGATTTCTGCTTCACACAAACAAAAAGGTTTGGGGAAAGCATCCAGCTTAGAAAATTCTAACAAGAATCTTTTCTGGATTATTTGCCCATAATGAAAAGTTTCAGAGAGTAAGTAGCAAGAGAGACAGTAAGGTTAAAAATGCACTTGAAAATAATCACAAGAATACATTTTTCCTTGTCCTAAATAGACAGAGACCCTGGGCCAAATTCCAAAGGGGGATCAAGCGCAACTCAGGTTATTCCTGGTCCTTTCACCTACACAAGTTTTACTCTCACAGTATCCGGTACTCCTGTCATACTCCAACATGTCACCAACAATGTTCCCAAGTTCTATCCAAGTGTATGCAATTCCCTGTAAATTTATGCACACTGCAGACTGTATCTTAAGCATTACCCCCTCCNAATAGGAGAAACTAACACATCAACCCTCGTCATCTCCTCTTCACACGTTCATTTTCCATACAGGGATCTGGAAAATCTTCACAACTGGACTGTAGCCACCATCCCCTGTTTGTGTGGGCCACACATCACTGCACACCTTCCTGACCAGGCACAAACAACAGATGGTTTTAGAAGACGTGCATGTGCTGCCCACACTCAAGTTGGGAAGAACAAAACACTGACTAGAAACCATAACCACTCTGTGCAGCAGCCTCTTCACTCTAAGTCAGCATGAAAAGCAAAGGCTCCACACCTCTGAGTTTCTTAGAGAGCACAAAGCAGTCATAACATGCGATTAAGACAACTTTATGTAGCAGTTCTAAATGGAAATCCCATGCTTCCCCATCTTGTTTTCAAGTTCTTTATCTCAAAACTATTACTCACACAAGGAAAAATACAAAGGGGAAAAAAAATCCCTTATGCTTCAGTTATACTTTGGAAAGCCTGTAAGTCATCATATTAACTGAAATTCATTGAAACCATTAAACCTATTCTTTTCCCAAGTCAGCTCTCTGCCTGAACACCCCTACTGCTTCAAACAGCAAGGAGAGACAGTGGTAGGACCTATTTCTGCCTCTCTTTGAAGGTGATTCTATACTATCTGATTTCTAATTCAGATCCATCCGTCACTATCAGGTACACAACACTGGTCACTCAAATCACACATTGCCGCAGCCTGACCACTGTGGTGCTGTCAGATTCCCTCCCTCCACTCACAAAGGCACCTTATGCTAACTTTAGAGCAGCACTTTCTGAGATCAATGATAATTGACTGGTTAAGTATGCCTAATGCTGCCAGAATGTGAGCTGATTGTGTAATGGTGCTAATTAGTAACTGCCAGAGCTCATTCCAATTATTAACCTTTATGAATGTCATTTTTAAAGATAAGAGTTTGCAACACGGCCTACTGCAGCATTTGTAATGGTTTTTGTCACACAGAAGGAGAGGGAACACAGTGACCACTGAAGCTGAGATAAAGGTAGCACAAGAAAGAAGCCCTAGGACCCTTTGCTTCATTGGAGTGACAAAAAGACTTTAACAATAGAAGGGTGGGGTGTCTGCACTACAGATTTCAAGAACTCACTTCTCCATGAGACCTGAGCTACTCAGCAATGCCACTGCCAAGCATACCTCAAAAGCTTGGCAAGTGCAAGTATCAAATCAATTGTCCAATTTGACAAATGGGCATGCTTGCAAAGTGCCATATCCAGTGCCCCTCAAAGCAGAGCAATGTGAGAAGAACAAGTTTGCTGTTACAGTGGCGTTGCACACCAAGGAAAAGCACCGCTTCCATCCCTGCAGTCACAGATCCTTCTGATACACTGTGGAACAGAGGACATTTCATGATGAACCACAGTTGCCAGGGTGCATGCACCCTGCTTGGAACTGATCCAAGCAACTAAACTAGACCACAGCCTACTGACCTTCATCCTCATCTGCCCCTCAAACAAACCACATGCACTGTGACTACATAAAGGCAGTACTTCCAAAGAGAACATGTGGGCCTCTTACACATCTCTGACCACACAAGAGGGCCACGTCCTGTTACATAGCCAGACTTTTGCACATCACCATTAAAATGTTACAGAACAAGATAGGAACATCTCAGGCGGTGTGACTCACACCCCTCTGCCCCTGTGATGAGGTAGCATCGGTATAGACCACCCTCCAAGTCCTTAGAGAGGGAGATGGACAACCAGAGTCTCTCCTGCCATACTCTTCAAGGAAGAGAAAAAAAAAAAAAAAAAAAGCAAACCAAAGCCTGCCTTGCTTTGTCTCCCATGCCTTACACAAAATAGAAAATGCACACTTCTGGGTACAAAGCTAGATGTGCTGTGTTAACTCTGTGTTCCTCACAGACATCTCTTTTGCCTTTATTGGTCACAGATAATAGAACCAATGGGATTTTAATCTTCCATGGGACATTTATTCTCTACCCTGCTAGAGGCACACTGAATGATGTAGCATGGTCCACTGCTTACTCTGTAGCTTTAACTACTCCATGGCAATAAAACATTATATCTGAAACCTTACGTTTTAACAGATGATCTTAGTGCCTTGGCTTTCTTCAGCCACACTTAAAGCTGCTAGTAACCCAAGGAAATGACAAGCCCTGTCACACACTTGCTTTACAGAGACCTGTGTCTGGGGCACCTCAAGGTCATGAGCTTGTCTGTGATCCCTAAACTAATTATGTGAGATCCACAGATGGGTTACAGTCTGCTGAAGTCCTCAGGGAACACATCTCCCTTGGTGCTGATGGAAGTTGTACGATTCCCCTGTTCCCACACCAGGCCCTGGCAGCTATTCCCTGCGTGTGGACTACTCATCCCCATGCTGTCCTTGACTCCTACTCTGAACCTACTGCTGGCTCTTCCCCCTCCAGGACCAATAATGGACAAGAAAGCCTCCTTCCTAAAGCAAATCACTAGCACAGTTTCTAGCATTTCAGAGAAAAGGATACAAAAGGACAAGAAGTAAATACATTTCTCTTTCCACGGGACTGGCTACTCCTTGTGAGCTTCAGAGCCCCAAGCAGCCTGAATCCACATCCCAGTGGTGGCTTACTCTTCCTCTCTGCATCACCTCTCCCCAGGTGGCTTCTGAACCTCCCAGGGCTTGTACAAACTAATAATTACAAGTGGTACTAGTCCCAGCTTACTGCTCACCTGCCCTACACAGCGCATGAACTCAGACCCCAAGAGATGCGTTTCCATGCCATGACCCTGAGCTGTGCAGGTGCACAGCTGAGCTGCACACATCCAGAAAAGTTTGAAGTGTCCCTCTCAGCCCTGGGCAAAACTACTACCTGACTTTGGGGTAAAGCTTGGCAGTAATTCCTGTATTAGCAGCTCAGCCATCTTTCTGTAAGCAGTCCCCTACTATCATCTTATTCACTGATCCTCTGAGCTTGACTAAAAGATCCAGAAAAGAAAATGTGACAGCCCAGTTACAGATGCCATACAATAGTCTTAGGTTTATCATATTGTTGAGGGTAATGCCCCTCAACTATTTCAGTACAGCACCATGTTTGCATCCCTGCCCAGACTCACAGGATGCTGAATGCCAACTCCTGCAGATAACCTCTTGCTAGATTCTGGCATCTGGACAGCAAGCTTCAGGGTTAACTGCATATCAGCAACTTCTGGTATTTACAGAGGCAACTCTCTAAAGTAATTTGCCATCAAAGACCCAAGAAAGAAGCCCCAATAACCTGGTTACAGAACATACTCAATTACCTTGTGCAATTTTTATTCAGAGGTGGAAATCCCACATGTTAAAATGCACTAGTTTCCCATGATCTAGTAGTTTACAGGAGCTTTCATTTTCACTTGGTCAGGCATGTACTGTAAAAGAACAGGCTGACAGATTTTACAGATGAGGAGCATGTGATGAGTAGATAAATCAAAGGCCACGTTCCTTTTGTAAATATTACTTGGAAAAGTGATCACTGATATTGGACACTTACTAATTTCATTAGAAGCCTAATGAATGCACCACGGGGATAATGAGAGAGACAGACCAGACTAAAAGAAAGGTAGAAGGATTTCTTGCACAATTTTTAACAATGTTTCTCCATCCTTCAGGTTATTTATAGCCATTATAAAATGGCAGTGCATTTGGGGGAAAAAAAACAAACACAACATAATAAAACACCAATATAAACAGACACAACCTATGTTAAAGTACTAAATTCTACCAGCCACTGTACATAGCATCGAAGATTTATACAGCTTGGTCCCAAGCCTAATTGGAAAGAAAAGTCGAGGGAGCTGGGAGATGGGAAGAGAAAGGAAAAGAACAGCTCACTCAAAGAGAAACAAATCATGTACGCTGACGGAAAGCCTAGGTTTAGTGTGGATAGAGGAACTACATCCCACAGCAAGCCATGAGGTGGCACCAACATAGAAACTACACAATGTGAGCTGGTTTCTGATCCAACACTGACTGCCTGGAGAGCGAGTGGCAGTGCCTATCACTAACTGATCAGAGACCAGTTCTGAGACACAGATAAAAATCATATAAATTCCTGACATATTATTTTTGCTTCTAGGAACTTGTCTAGACTCCACCTGAACCCACTTGAACTCTACATACCAAAACATGCTCAAGTAAGGAGATCCACAGACTAACTACATGTTGTCCTAAGAACCAAATTCTTTCTACTTTGTCCGATGCTCCTTTATTCTTCTCAGAATCACTGAGGTTGGAAAGGACCTCTGGAGTTTATCTGGTCTAAACCCCTGCTCAAGCAGGGTCACCTAAAGCCACTTGCCCAGGACCAGTCCAGATGTCTTTTGATTATCTCCAAGGATAGAGACTCTACAACCTCCCTGGGCAACCTGTGCCAGTGCTTTGTCACCAGCACAGTAGAAAAGGTTTCCTGATATTCAGTTTTGATTTCTGCCCATTCCTTGTCACTTGTCTTGTCAGTGGACACCACTGTAAAGAGCCCAACTGCCTTCTTTGCATTGTCCCTCCAGGTATGTGCACACATTGATGAGAACCCCTGCCCGCGTCTTCTCCAGTCTAAACAGTCCCAGGTGTCTCAGCCTTCTCTCATAGGAAAGATGCGGCACCCACTTGCTTTAGTAGAGACCCTATCCACTGCACATCATTTTCTAAGACTTTTATTGTATTCTTTTCTGGGCATCTCTGTTCAGATTTTCCAAATCCTACTAGATTAGATACAGTATGAAGTATTCTGAGGTAATTTATTATTAAAGCTCTTATTTTGTAATTATCTATTTACATATTTATAAATTAATGTGTGGTTTTCATTAATACTGGCACATATCTTCGTTGAATGCATCTACTAGTTATCTATGCCAAAGAAACTCCTCTGCACAGTAAAGAGTGATCAGAAAAAGACATTAGTGAGGCCAAAACAAATTCATCTTTAAGTATGCCTTCCTGCAAAAAGTTTTGCAGTAGGCATCCAAACTTAATTAGAATGTAAGATGAGATAACTCAACAAAAGGAGCAGCTCTCTAATGAGAGCAATGGAATTGCTGCTCCAAATGATAAAGAAGAGATGGAATAGCCAATTTCTGTTAACAGATGCAGCCCTGCTGATGCAGCAACAGTCACAACACCCACAGGATCTGCAACAGCAGGTTCTTGGCTACAAACTCCCTCCTGAATGCTGCCTTGCTACTTTTCTGAAGTAAGAAGGCAAAGCACTATAAACACACTTTACCTGCCATGCCTGACAAGATGACTTCATAGGGACTGTGATGCTTCAAAAGCATATACTTTTGGCAAAGCTTCCTCTGGATTCTCCACCAAAGTCCCAGGACTAAATGCCTGAGAACATGACCTGAGCCTAAACTTCAGTTCTGATGGGATAAGAAGTCTCCCTTATTCAGGGGCTCATAATGAAAGAATTTTATTAACAAGAACAGAACTACTACACTTTTTTATATATATATTTATATTATATATAATCTGCAAAAGCAGGGACAAGCATATTCTTCCACTCCTCCATTCTTCCACACTATTTTTATTCCTCACAACAAATTTCATTAATTCACACTAAAGTCACACTAAAATGCTCATGATTGTATCAATATCAGAAACATATTTTGGCACTAAATTCCCTAAATTTCCCTAAATTCTATTAGGTAGTTTTCTGGAATAGAAAGACTAGAGATTTGGACAGGTTTAAGTTTCCAGTGTCACAATGATCCAACCCAGTTGTGCTCCTGAAAGGTCTGTCTGTCTTTTTGTTGTGGACTTGTTTGGGTTTATTTTGTTTATAAACCACAGAGCATAGTCAACAAAATAGCTCCACTAAGAAAACATGATAGTATCCAAGACAGCCACCAGCTGGGCAATGAATGGAGAACCTACCTGTGGTTTAGAAGACTCAAATCCCTTGGCTGAATAAGACAGCCACAGTAGGTCAAAAATTTGTATTGCCTGCTAGTCTGCCACAGAATATTCTGGGAAAACTATAAGGAAGAGATGAAAAACAGCAGGATTCTTCCCATGGTCTTTCCCCCATCTCTCTTGACTTAGACCAAATCCCAAAACCACTAAAATACTGTGGCATACCATGTCTCCAGTGCAATCCCAGCTTGCCCATTAGAACACCCAAAGCAAGAATAGTTCAGTGCTTTAGAACAGGTAACAAAAAGTGGATGACATTTCTGCAACACTGATTCAGAAGCTGTATACCTGTCTGTTCCTTGAATGTCATATCATAAAATTAATGTGAGCCACAGACTACTGCCACACTATCACATTTAACAGCCACCAGCAGAAATATCCCCCATTAATTCACCGAATCCCCTTTTGAAATCCATTTACGCTTTTATTATTTCTGCCTCACAACATCCTGTAGCAATGAGTTACACAATTTAATTACTCAAGGAATAAAAAAGCACTTCCCTTTACACTTATTCAGAGCAAGGGCTTGAACTTGGATCCTCCATACTTAAGATTAGTATCTGCCTCTCCCTAGAGAGATTCTCAGGCTCTCGTGTTGGAGCTTTTCTGAGGAGTATAAATAATTCAAGAGTTATGAAGGAGAGAGGAAAAGAGAGATGGCTGGGGCTCTTAGCTGAAACATGGAAAAACAAAACACAGCTGTACGTTTTATCTAGAAGTCCACCTTGTCCTCAGAACATTCCCTCAAAAAAGGTTGGAATTTGATAAATTGCCTTTTCTTCTTGCCTCTTTGTCTTCATCCAGAAAACAAGATGTATCCAAAAATTCCCATGCCTACTTATTAACAGGAACATCCCAATAACACAGTTATCTATGAGATTGAAACTGATGTACGATCACAGGACCATTCCAGACCTATTTAACAAACACATTCAATCTTACACAAAAATATCTGCAGCATCCACCATTAGTGACCAGACCAGTGTCCTCCCACAGTCACATGTTTGGAGGTTGACAACTTTAGCAAAGCAGCCCCACTTTCAAGCTGCAAAAGATCCGTGGATGAAGGACAGAGCAGGGATATGCAGCTCATGTTCAACAGCGAGTTACACTCAGGCATAAATGCAAACCTCAGTGCCACCGGACTGACAGGCAACACTCTCACCAAATCAAGATCCTATGAAGAATGTAGTCAGAGCCAAGACTTACCTCTGCCCTCAGAGATTCACAGATATGAATAAAACACTCTGAATATGGGTAAAAGTTTTTAATTAACAGCCTAGCTAAAAGACCATTACAATCTGCAGTTCTGTTTTTATTAATTCTCTCCGATTCAGCAGGAATTTCACCAAGGAATAGGGATGAGCAGATGCTGGGGGAAGCACATTAATAAATCATAAGTGTCATTAAAATTTGTAAACTAATATCTTCTGGGAAGTCTTGGCAATTAGTCTCAGAGCTTTCTTGGCAAACAAAAAATTAATAAATCCAAAAGGTCCCCTGCCTGATGATATCCCCAGCCCCACAGAAAGGTCATAGATGGAGCAATTAAGAGACACAACAAATGGACCAACCAGAAAGGTGGTTCATAAAAGACAAATGACCTGCATGAAACAAGATGACTAAGGCATCTTAATAAGCAAAGGTGGTGGGACTTCAATCTACACACCACTCCAAGACACATACAAAAGCTTTTAGACCCATATTTGCTGGGTTACTACTTTACACATGATTTCTGCATTGCCCCCCCTTGATCCCTCTCATCTCTGAGGCAACATTAACGGGACTACTTGTTAAAGGAAGGAACCCTCAGAAAGTAGAGGTGTGAACCTTACTATTCCCTTGTGGAAAAATCCTATGGGATATAACAAATAGGGCTAGGGAAACAACATGAAGGGGACAAATGAAACCTCTCCAGAACTTAGTCACATACTTAAAGATTGAAGTAAGAATTAAAGAATTCTTTAATGATCTTATTTTTATTTCCAAGTGTACCTAACTTTAAAACATAGTCATGGATTTTAAATAAGCTTAATAATTTTCATGATCTGTTCCCAAAACAAGTGTTTAAAACACTTTTAACTCACATTTTCCATTTGTCGCAATGACAGCATCTCCATCCATTTTAAACTGTAAAGCATATATGCTCTGGACACCACCTGAAACTGGCTGGGACATTTGAGGAGGGCTTACCCTATGGTTCATTCTATTCTACTTCTTTCTTTTTTTTTTCTCTTTATGGTTTGGTTTGTCTTTTGGGTTTCTTTAATTCCCACAGACCTTCACATCCAGCCACACACACCACACAAATCAAAACAATCCCTTATGTACACTTCCCAAAGTCCAAAATAAAAGATTTGTTTAGGTCTCTGGAAAGCCCCAACTGGCAGGGTAGTGAATCACCTCAAACCAGAAAAGCATTCTGAATCAGGTCATAATTAGTTGCTTCAAATTACTTCGCTTACACAGTGGGATCAAATAGTCAACGGTCATCGCCGTCTGATAATCAGCACCTTCTAGTATTCTTGTCACAAATACCCCCCTAAACCAAAAACCACAAGAATCCTAAGCCACCCACCCCCTTACTGCTCCTCTTAGTTATGAAAAGTGCACATATACATTTCATGTATAGCTTTCTGTGAACATTTAGCACTCCTACAGTGTAACTTCATGCAGTGCCCTTTGCCCATTACTTTGACTCCTGGCTGACACTCAAGAACTCTTTTCACCTGTAAAGCTTTCTACCTAGTTCCTCTTTATTAACTGGGACCCACTTTCTGATGCTTGCTGCAATACTTGTGCAGCTGAACAAATACAGATGTCAGGAGCCTCTGCCAAACCTGGTATGTCAGTCTGAGCAAGAGAACAAGACCTATTTCTCCAAAATAAGCAGGAATTTAGCCATGAGAGCAAAGAATGAATTGTCACTTGGCTCAAGAATGCTGCATTTTCTATTCTTCACAACTAGATCTTTGGGCCAAGGAACTTCTCTTTATTAAATGGCTACGATCTTCATTTGGCAGCAGCTATCTCAGGAATGGGCCAACATGTATCTCCCAAATATTGTAAGAGTGGCTCTCATGCCAAGATGGCATCTACAACTGACAACCAGGCTGCACTGAGCCAGGATAAACTGAATCACCAACTTTGGGAAAAAGACAAACCAGAGATTTTGACAAGCAGCTCCCACAGCCTGAAAAAACTAGCCATCACCAAGCTAGACTATTTATACACTCTAAAACTCAACAGTGCTGTTGCCAAAGTTTTGGACACCCTAGTTTTCAAACTTAAAATAGGTCAGGGATGTGCTTGCATGCCCAGTTGGCTCCTTCCCTCCATGCCTTGATGGCTGACTGTAGATATGAGAAACCCTTCTCCTTTTCATTAGCACAAGATTTCTGCATGCTACAGTGTTGTTAAAAAATGCCAAATAAGATGCAATAATGGAAAGCATTACTACAATGAAAACTAGCTCCATTAATTTTATGCCTGAATACAGTCCTCCAGAAAATAACACGTATCTAAAATGCATGTTGTCAGCATAAAAGTGAAAAACAATAAATATGATCAAATTTGACAATACTGCAGGGAGATGTCAGCTGGTCACGGTGCTGTGTGGAGACCGCATTTCAATACAGCAAATCTCAGAAAAACTACAGTGCCCCACTGCAAATGACATGGAGCCTGACCAGTACTGAGTGGCACGAACCAGACATTGCCATTCTCAGCACCACAGTCTAAATAATGCATTGCCACTGGGCTAGAAACACTCTTAAGGAAGCTCTGGCTGTGTCATGGCCTATTTTAGGTTTAGCCTGTTTCATGGGGGATTATGTGGAAATTTGAGTCAGGTTTATTGAACTTCCTGATCTCTACCTTCTTACTCATCTACCTTAGAGGCAGCTACATTTATTTGAAGCAAGGAGACTAAGCCCCAGGTCCCAAAAGGGAGACATGGCTTTTCACACTACAGTCACCATTTTGCACCCACAGAGCAGCCCTACCTGAAGCCAGCTCCACGTGCAGCACACAAACCTCGGGCACAGAAGTCAGCATGAGCTGTGAAACTCTGCAAAGGCAACAAATGCTAGAGGTACACTGAAACATGCTGACAGTCTCTGGAGACTGGGAGGCTGAAGATGCAAGGACATAGGAGGAAACAGCATAAAGCCCTTTGGTAATTCAAACAGAACTGACTGAAAGAGCAATGTAAGACATAAGGCAGCTTGCAACCAAACCGAGAGGTTTTACTCCTCTCAGCTCCAAGCTATGAGTTGCAGCTGCTGTGTTTTGCAGCTGTTTCTGTTAAAAAGCTAAAAGTTGGGATTTTTTTAGCTCAGCACAGAAGCTAAGACAACAGACCAACCTCTTCAGGCACAGCAGCCACCAGAGTAAAAAAAAAAAAAAAAAAAGTGCTTGGGGATTTTTGACTGCTGTCACAGAAACAAAATTTCTTGGTTAACAAACAAGAAAGCAAGAAGGTATACATGTAAGAATTTGTTAATCAGAATTTTAGCCTCTTAAGCAGAAAGAATCAGTCATGCTTTTGAATATGGGTTAATGCATGGACCATCATTATATACCATCAGATAATTTATCTGGGACCACAGCCAGAGGAGGGGAACTCCATGGGACCCATCACAGGTGGGTAAAATGGTAGTGGGGACTCTGAGCTGCCACATGCAAGTGCTTGCACTTTGGAAGAAAATCTGAAGTACTCCCCACTGCCTAATTAGCTGATGTGTTGCAGTCATGGCTATCGCATTGATCATAAATATCGCCCTGCTAACGTGTACTTCTCCTACCTGCTGCATCGCCCTGTTGTCTCTTCGCCTTCATCTGAGATTGAAAGGTCCCTTGGGATGTAGGCTGTCTTTTTAGCCATACTGCAATCCAAATAAATGTAACTGTGCCTGGATGCTAAAAAAAGGCAACACTGGAAAAACTTTTATTCCGGTTACCTTAGCAGAAATAACTCCCCATCCCACACTGGCTGAAACAATTGAAAACATCTTAAAAATTACAATAGCAACTTCAAATACTTATCCAGTAATATGTATGTCACGTTCACGTAAGCCTGTCTCAAAACTGTACAGCTTAAACGGGAGACAGGATTAGCAGCAAGAGAGGAAATGCTCACAAAGCTCTTCCTTTGCTTGTAGAACCTGTGAAATCTGAAAGGCCCACCGAATATGAAAAGGAGCTCGATACATTCCTCTTGTTTATTCAAAAATCACAACACAAGAAGGAAAAAGCTGGACAGAAACCAGTTTAACGAAAGGACTTCCTGCCTACCATACAACCTGCAGAACTCCCCATATATCTGAATACAGGATGACACCTGAAACCAAAGCTCATTTACTGCGATCAAGTGCAAGAGTTCAATGGAAGTGTTATAAATACGCGCATTTGAAGAAGTAAGCCACTGAACAGAACTTCCATTCTCTTATTCCTCTAATAAAACCTGCCTGAGAGTTTCAACAGGAAACATAGGTCAAAAGAAATCCTCTAACTCTTCAACCCTTGCCTGTGAATGGGGCATTTTAGACACCACATTTTGCTTATCTAACCCTCACATTGTCCTCTGTTCAGCAGATGCCTTCTTGGACTACAATTCCTGTGAAGCACCCCAGCCCCTACTTTTTACAGAGTTTATTTATCATGACAGATCACTCCTGTGTGCTTACAGTTCATAATGGGCAATGCAGTTTGATGCAGGGACCCTGGTCTACAGAGTGTTTGGGAGTTAGATGTGTTCCAACAGCTCTTCAAATCAAAACCATGTCAGTACACAAATTAAAAGGGCAAACTGTTTTCCTTTTGCTGATGGAGACTAAATGTTAGTGTGAGGGAGTAACTCTATAGAAATCTATTCAACCCTTAATCCAATTTTTACTTAGAGCAGGCAGGATGTAGCTGGATTCTCAACTACCCAGTTCGGTATTTTGCTAGACAGTGAGAACTGATGAAGGGTTCGCATGCCTGAAAAGCTTAAATAGCTTTCATGTTTATAATTTCTGACCTACGAAAAGACCTCTCTCCGCAAATTCTGATGTATCGTACCATCAGAAGTACAACTGCAATAAAGTAGCTTCCTTTCACAGGAGGAAAACAATCACCTCCACTCAACTCTTTGGGAAAAACATAAATCCAAACCACAACTGACAGGTATCTCTGTGACCAGAAGACATGGCATTCACAGGAGGGAGGGATGCGGCTGGCTGGCTGGGTGTGGGGCTGTGTATCTTTTCCTTGAAGCTGGCTGCTTCAAGGCTGGCTGCTTCAGTAACAATGGAGGCTTTTTATGTGATTTTGGGGGGGCCCCAAAAGCATGGATTTGCTTATTAGAGCAAGGTCTGTGCTCCTGCATTCAAACGCTGACTAGCCTTTCTTCTGTCTAAACTCATACTAGCCTGATACAGGAGCAGCTTCCAACATAACTTTTAATTCTCCTCTCTCCCTCTTGCTCCCTTTTTTAATTACATTCAGGATGTTTTCTTATTGATTTACTTGTCTTTGTATTTAGATGCAGGGATTAGAAATTTCACTTATATGGCAAGTCAGTTTTCCATTAAAAGAAGCCTCTCATGCTATAACCCAGGGGGAACTGAAGAGAAGCTTTTGATGCATGAAGCAGACAGAGGCAAGATGATATTTGGAGATTGCATTGCACTCTGCTCTATCTTAGCATCCTTTGAAGCACTGCCGTGTGATTCATTGCTCTCTGATACAAAAGCCACTCCTCTCTTGTGGAAGCAACTCTTGTTTGCCAAGCATTCAGAATAGATACCATGCAGCACCACTGCTCAGATGGGCAGGTTAGCAAAAAGGATGCGTCACATTTCCAGAAAAAATAATCAAACAACAAATCCTCCTGGTAATGTCCAGTCCTCCTTCCAATAATTACTTGATAGTTGCGTTCAGTTTGTGACCCATCAGTTCCATAGGCTCAAAGATGGCTTTGAAGGAGTCTACAAAAAGTAACTGAGGAAAGCAAACTTTTTGCTAGAAGGTTTAAACTCATTCTGCAAAGACAGATCCTCCTTTTGAAATTTTCAGGGTATCAAAAATTAAAAGAAAATATTGAAAAGTACCAATTTAAATAATGCAAAGATTCAGAGGCCTTAATGTGCAAATAGAACAGAAAATCCTCAGAAAAGAAGTCTCTCTTGGCTTATTGCTTCCACTTAGTAGCTATTTGCATTTCTACAATGTCCTTTCCAAACAAACTCAGGGCCGATCTCTAGGACTCCACACTCCCCTCCGAAGTACACTGAAAACAGTGAAGCACTCACAAATCTGTGTGTTCCCCCCCAGTTGACTGAGTACTGGATGCCTTCAGTTGTATTGATAATGAACTACATCTCTGTCACTCCAAGAAAACTCCAAAAGGGATGCTGCTACTACCTTTCTGCAGAGCTCAGGTGACGCTGCAAGTTCAGTATTAGGACAGGATTTGCCTGCTTGTTACATTATTTATGCAGAACAGATTGCTTGGCAATTACGATTAAAGTACAATCACAGCACCATTTGTACTCGTTAGGTAAAGAGGCAAAAGTTTTTTAAGGCTTTAATACCTTGAAAAGTACCAGGGTAAGTGGAAATGACTGTGTTCTCTCTTACTAGCTGCATGGTTATTTATACTTTTGCAGATTACCATGGTACAGCGCAATTAGGCTTTGGAAGTACTGTTCAAATAGAGAAGTTTCAAGAGCTCTACTGAACAATTAACCCTTAAATACCCTTAACTGGAATAAACCTGCAGCACATGCCCAAAGTCTGTTCCAAACAGAGGCTTTCAAATTACAGGGGCAGAAAGAAGTACGACAGACCATCTGGTAAGAAACTGCCTGCAAGCAGAGCAATGGCTCAATGCATTGAGAGTTCCACTGACTCAACTTTTCAGCAGGTTGTGCACCAGCTGTGAAGGAGCAACTAAATCTGACACAGGGCGCTTGGTCTCCCTCAACCCCTTGTTGTCTTTTTTTTAAAATTTATTTTTTTTACTTTTTAAAAGGCATATCCTTTCCACACCACAGGCAGGATGTTAAGAGACAGGTGGGAAATATTGGTGATTTCAGATGTCAAGGAACTGGCGTGTTTATAGGTGTGAATATAGGGCAGGGTTTGTTGGTGTGGAGTTGCTTTTTTTCGGTGGAGGGGAAGGGGGGAGGAGGTGTAGGAAATTTGTAATTTATTTTAAACACACACACAAACACACTCTGTCCAGCAGCATGCTTCCCCAGGTCAGGACATGCCAGTCTCCCAAGCCAGACTAGGAGCACAGTAGGTACATAACACCATGCAAGTCTATCCGTAACAGAGAGGACACCAGAACCTCACCGTGGTATCTCCAGTACTTCAGTGGCTGCTGTCCTTACAGCCCAAGGCAACACAGATTCACTTCCAAGATGGCCATCATGGCTCACAGGGCTGAGGAATGTAGCTAAGATCAACTAAAATAATATCATGCACTATGTTGTATATCCTCTTGGACACCATTCTAGCAAGCATGGAGATTGTTCTCAGTGCCAGCCTCACAGCACAGACTCCAAAGAATGAAGAGACTTGCCTAAAGACACTCAAAGGCATGAATGGAAACCTAGGACCTGTGTGCCAGAGAAGTGCCCTTACATCAAGAAACCTTCTTCTTTGTAGACCCCCCTTCATTAAAGCAAAGTGTTCTTAATCATGTGTCCCTTTCCCAAAAAGCAACCGCAGTTATCTCAGATACCCCCCCACTTCCTCCCCATATCAACACCCATCACTCAGCCTCCAGTTTTACAAGAGAGACAGTGCAACCCTCTTCCATGCCAGTTGCTGTGATTTCTATAATCTGCTTACCTCCACAGTGAGCTCTCCGTAACACTCCCCAAGTTGAAGTCGTAGAGCTTTGTCAGAATGAGAATCACCTAGGGAAGGGGAAGGGAGGGAGGAAGAGAAAGGGAAAAGAGAGAGGAAAAAAAAAAAGTTTTCCTTTAGACCATGTAACAATACACAAGGCACCTGAAATCACCCAAAGCATCAAGTTTAAAAGAAAAAAAAAAAAAAATAAAACCAAAGCACAACGAAAATCATTAGCTTAATGCATCATGTAATTTATTTTAATCTCAAGATGTTTTGCATGCCAACAGGAACTGATGAAACATTATGAACTGTCCTCTATAACTATGGTTATTCAACGCCAGGGATGGAATCAGATGTGCCCATGCTAATTCAACTGCCCAGTCAGAAATTATAGTTGACTTGTCCTGTTTCTCAAGGTACTAACAAAAATCAGTGAGCCTCCATGGAAAGATCTGGCAAGTTTGTTTATGAAGATCCCCATCTAACAGAACAGTCTGTTTTGCCCAGGATGAGCTTTGTTGTTCTCTACCTGCTGTCACTGGCTCCAGGAGCATGGGAATTTCCACATGCTATGACCTTTCTGCAATGGTAAAATAGAGGGGCATGGAGCATGATATGCAGCTTAGATACTGAGCAAGACAAAACTTCAGCTGCAGCTTTAGTGCTCAAGGAGAGTCCAAGCCTTCAGCACCCACTCACTTTCTGGCGAGTCATGAACCCTCCAAGGCATGCCCCCATAAAACTGAAGTAGAAGAGGGAAGTTAAGTAGTACATGGGGGATCACAGGGGAATGTAACTTCCCTCTGATATTCTTCACAGGTAAACATAATCCTCCTAGTTACCGGCTACATTGCCCAATGCCCTTCTCTCCCAGAAAGGGAGCTACACCCTCTGATAACCAGCGAGCTGCTGTGCAAGCTCCCAGGCTCAGATGGGATGGGAACTTCTGTAGAAGGCATAGAGGTTCCTTAGTAGAAGTTAAAAGCATCTGAGCACCTGCTTCTTGCATTTTTAGCATAACTATGTCACACAGTTCATAACTTGTAGTCTATAGGACCAGACTCGGGAACAGCTTTGGGGCATCCCCCCCCTCCCCGCCCTCATTTTAACATTTCAGCCATTTCCTCCTTCCAGGATTCAAGAATAGGTTAGTTCCTCTTGCATCTGCTTGGGCTGGGAAAGCATCTAGGAAATTTTTTAATATGTACTTGCAATCTTTTGTTTTGTACTTCACAGCTGGGCTAAAAGATGGGTCCAAATTAGAGATGTGAGACCCAAAGGGTTGAATTTATTAATATTTTCCTATATCACAGGGATCTTCTGTACGACAAAACCCCCACATGTCCCTCCCTTTTCCTCCTTCCACAGCAGTGGGACCTGCCACACCTTTCACTTGGTTTTCCCAGATGAAAGGCTGCTGGGTGAGGAGTTTAAAGCTTTGCAGAAAAATATCAAACAATTAATCAATATCACAACCGCTGCAGCAGTCAGCTATTGTCAGCATAATACCAGGAAGGGACCTGTTCAATTTGTAAAGAACCTTGGTACATGACTATGCAGTCAGAGCCCAACTTAACAGCTTTAGAATAGATGTGCTGAGCATTCCTCTCTACTGGATTCACTTTCCCCATCCCCAGTTGCATTTTGTCCCTTTATTTCCCCATGCAGGGATGTTTAGGAGGAAGATAAAAGCCAAGCTGCTTCCAGCAGGGTGTGAAAAGAAACCTGCCAGGCAGATTTGAGTCAGCATATGCGAGCCCATGTCAGCCTAAACCAATGCTGTGCTGTGAGGAAATAAGGGCAATATCTTTTTTATCACACCTTAAATTCTGCATACACCTTCCCATACAAAGGGGGAAAGAGTCAGCTGCAAGTTACAGCAACCATGGTCTGCATACCTCCCACCCTTACAGGAACTGAGGGAAAGCTGTGCAGTCTACTCTCAGCTAAAACCTGTTGGAAATGGCATGTTTAGAATGTTCCCCATCTTCTCAGAGGGGCTCAGACAGGACACATTTCCAGAGTCTCCAGGAAGCCACGTAGCACAGAACAAGCCCTGCCAGAAACAACACCCTTCTTACTGCTAAGAACTTTAGTTTCACAAAGTTAGTTTCCCAGTTTCAGAGCCTAATCACATTGAAGACAGCTGGATGACTTCTGTTGAGTTTAGTGGATCCTGGATCCAGCCCTAAGCATATTAAATAAAATCTCCGTGTCCTGGTCAAATTTCAACAGAGTAATTCTGTCCTAAGGTGCAATTACAATCGAAGGCAGCATCCATACTCCCCCAGCTCTTTGCGTGCCTTTCCCCAGATCTCCTACTCCTTATAATTCTGAAGATGTCACTTATCTATTATAAACCCTGCAAACCACAGCATAACACCAGCTTTACAGGAGTGGGTTGAATCCTACTCAGCTCCTGGGTACAAATCCAAAGTAAAAGCATATTGTTTAGTAGGGCTTTTCTGGACTTTTGCCCAGGATGACTAACAAAAATCCAGCTCTGCCTGTTGTTAATGCATGGAAAGCATGAGCATCCCTTTGCAGTTAAGTCTCAGAAAGGGTCCCAGGAAACAGGACGAGCTGCCTGAGGCAGTGGCAATACACAGAGCAGCCAACATAATTTTATGGGCAACCTGCCCATAAAATTACCCCCAAGCCAGGCAACATGCTTGCACCCCAACCCCATGACCCCAGACACCCTGTCTCCTCTTACTTTTGAGACAAGACACTTCAAATTCAAGAAATTCAACTCTTGCAATGGTTCGGGAGCAGAGGGGCTGAACATACAACCTTCCCAGGGAAAGCTGTGAAAGCACATTCCCCCACAGTGCTGCCTTGTGAGACCACAGAGCAAATGTAACTACTAACAAAGTGTCATATGTGGTTAAGACAGAAATCAAACCCTGAAAGGTTTCAGAGTTGTTTTCACAGGGTGCTTCTGGCACAGCCCTGCAGAGGAAACTTCAAAATGTTGCAAGAGGATATTCTGAGACCTCCACATCATGTTGCCCCAAAGGTGCTAAGCAGAAACTAGCAGGGCTATCAGGGCAGATGTGGGCAAGTACCAGATTTTCTAAGACAGTTTGGTATTTGAATGCTTTAGTTGAAAAAGAATGGAAAAAAATATAAGGAACATTGAACATATTTTTCAAAACTGAATTCTGAGAGGAGAAAAAGAAATGGGACACACACACACACACACCCCACTGATTCAAGCCAAGACATTTGATTCCGATTTCTACTTTGTAGTTGAGGAAGCTTAGCTTGTTTTTGTCAACACTAACAAATAACCATGGCTCTTCTGTGCTAGAGTAATTTTGCATGAAAATTTTGATGGTTTTAATTTTAAAGGCTGAATTCAATTCAAAATTGGACATTTCACATGTAATGTACTATTGCAAAACAAAAATAAACATTTTCTTCCCCTGAACTGAGGGAAATCTAGAATTGCCACCCTGCAGAAAGTGCCCACTTTTCAACTTAAATTAAGATGAAAACATTTTTCTTCAGGGAAGAGAAGTAAAAATAAACCCCAAAAAAGTTCCAGGTAACACTGATTCAGAAGCAGCAAAAACTTACACTTGGGCATTCTTCAATCAGATTAAAGAAAAACCCTTATTGTGCCAAATTAAACTGTTCCTGTCCATCAAACCAATCTCCCCAAAATTAATTTCAAGGCAGCTCAGTGCCGAACTCCACTTTTCTCCAGGGTCACACTGCACGCTCCAGGGAACACAGCTCAGATGTGAAATTTCCCCTGTACCCTATGGTCCAGTCTCCACAGAGCCACACTGCCTTCCCAGGACACCCCAGGGGCAGGTGTCCCTTGGGCACCAAGGGGCTCAGCTGGCTGAGAATGAAAAAAGGGAGAACCAGCCTGCAGAACAGAGTGGGGAAATAGGCCAAGCTGAATTACAATGCCCTTAAGGCAATACAAACCCCCTGGAAAATGCAATTTCAAGCTGAGCTTACACAAAACTAAATGACCTGAAAAATTCAATAAACTGTTTTGGTTTTCTAGACAGAAGTAGGGATGGAGGAAAGATAATCAGAAAAAATATTTTTTCTTTGGAAAAAAGTGACATTCCAGTCCCAAAGGATCTTCCTCTTGCACTTGTTTCACACAAATACATGTCCACAGTCTGCAGTTTTTGCAGAAACTACACTGTCTGCTGAATACCCTGCTATAAGGTTTGCATGGAAAAAACCTGGAAACTCCTGACAATTATTTATTTTCAATGGCTTATATATAATACAAATTAAGAGTCTCTGGCACTGTATGGTATACTGAAGCTGTAAATCCAGATTTAATCCAATGGACCACTTCTCTAAAATGCAGACAGCAGATCATCACAACCACCCAATCCAGCAGCCTGGAGTCTTGACACAACTTGGCTGGCACAAAACCAGAAAAAATACAGGCAGAAATGGTAGCCTGGGTTTCATTTGATGTTGAAAACATCCTTGAAGGGATCCCTATTGTTCCAACAATTATTAGGAATCTCTGAGGCCATAAATCACAGAAGTGCTCAGAAGCTCTTCAGAATATTCGGTGGTGTAACAATTTTCATGCTCATAAAATTTTACTATGAAGGAAAATTACATTTATTCATTAAACCCACCTCCAGATCTTGCCAATTCTAAACTGGCAAAGTGCTTTGCATATACCTCACAGTGGAATATATAGCTCTGTTTCCCACCAATGAGAGTATAAAGGCATTGCAGTTCCTTCAGCAGGTTGACAATCAACTTGAGGACTATCAAGAAGTGCCATATCAAAGGCAGTCATGCTGCTGTATCAGGTAAGACAGGAGAGAGAAGAGCACAGCAGTCAGAGAGAATAGGTTATCATTTCAGGTAGACATCTGAAAGGCCAGCACTAATCCACTTCATGAGATTCATCTCCTCTCTAAGTGATCCTGCTATATTAGGACAGAGATTAACACAGCTCATCAGTAGCCCTGTCCACATATTTACAGAGTGTAATTAACAATGAGCGAAGGGATGAGCTGGGCAGCACACAGCATGACGAAGAGATTGCGGACAGATTTACATCCCTAGCAGGTTCTTTGTTCCCTTCTTTGTTTCTTTTTTTGGTTGTTGGTAGGGTTTTTCAAGCACAAAATTAGTAATCGAACTGATCAACAAACTCATGGAGTTATTCAGGGTGACGAATTTGCTAAGTAAGGTGGTCATTCATATAATCTCTGCATTCAAAGTTAACTCAGGCAAAAGCCACCAATATCAAACTAAATTTCCCACATAAATGTAGGAAATTCATCAGTTACATGCTCAACACACATTTGCTTTTAAGTGTGTGGTGGGTTGATCCCAGCCAACAACAAATCAGCCACCCAGATGCTTGCTCTCTCCCTGTCCCAGGGGGTCAGCAAAGAGAAGCAGAAGAACAAAATTGAGAAAAACTTGTAATTCCAGACAAAGAGAGTTTAACAAGGGAAAGATTAGAAAACAAAACAAAACAACCCCCCAACAATAACACAAAAACCACAAAAGCCAAGCGATGCAAAGGCAGTCACTGAAAAATCGCTACTTTGGAGAGATGATTCCACAGTTGTTACTGCTAAAGGTATCAGTATGGGACAGATTACCTCTTTGGCCAGTTTGGGTCAGCTGTTCTAGCTGTGCCCCCTCCCAAACTCTTGACTGCCCCAACCAACTCCCTGGGCAGGCAGAGTGAGAATGAGATAAAACCTTGACACTGTGAAAGCACTGTTCAGCTATACCTAAAACACCAGTGTGTTACCACAGAATCATAGATTCTTTAAAGCTGGAAAAGACCTCTAACCTCAGCAAGTCCAACCATCTGTCCAATACCACCAGGTCAACTAAACCACATCCTAGAGTGCCACATCTACATATTTTTTGAACACCTCCAGGGATGGTGACTCCACCACCTCTCTGTACAACCTGTTCCAATGCCTGACCACTCAGTGAAGAAATTTTTCCTAATATCCAATCTAAACCTCCCCTGATGTAACTTGAGACAGTTTCCTCTTGTACTATTGCTAGTTACTTGGGAGAAGAGACCAGTCCCCACTTTGCTACAACCTCTTTCAGGCAGGTGCAGAAAGCTGACATTAGTTTAACTGAAAATTGAAATCACAGCATGACACATTCCAGCTAAGTTTTTGCCCAGTGATTCTTAAACATAGCCTTGGTCCCACCGAAATCACTGCATGCAAATACTCACACAAAACCTTATGCATGCCTCTGTGTGATTACACTGCATATCTCCATCCTCATTTACCCTGGAGGTCTAAGTGCACAGAGTGCCATCTCCAGTTGCAAGGTGCATATAGCATTATTACAAAGCTCCCGGGTGAGGGATTTAAATTCCATGAGTGTTAACAGATTCTGCAAGCACCACCACTGTGTCACAAGGCAAGTAATGTCATATTTGTTTTACTGATGAGGAACCAGAGGCTGAGATAGTGTTTCACTACAGGGGAACATTCAGGGAGAAGAATCCAAATCAACTTTTAAGAATTTGGTTCAATTCACTTTGTAAATACATCACAAAAATCAAATTAAAGACCACTTTATGCTAAAAAAGATTCTCCATCCAGGAATTTAGCATAACTAAATAATCCACTTCAACACATTAAATTAATTTAAGCTAAGAAGCATCACCTGGAAGATAAGGAGCCAATCCAAATTTACCCACAGTAAAAGAATGATTACCAAAAGAAGTAATATATACATTTCACACACCAAACTACTTTCTTTTCCCCTGTCTGGTGAGCACAGGTGAAGAATGCTTATCTCCAGATACTAGCGGTTAAGGAACACCACATCCTAAGAGACAAGAAGAAAACAACAGTGGTACTAACAACAAACTGGCCAAATCCTGCCCACTGGAAATCAGAGTGACACTTTTGCAAAAGTAAAGTGATGCCAACTTAAGGAGCAACAAAAGACTTCTTTTTTTTCTAAATCTCTCGAGAGATGAAAACTATCTGTGGGTGACCTCAGGCAGTGCAGGGAAAAGAACCCTCTGAAATTGAAAGAGACAAGTCCCAAGATCACACACAAAAGCAAAACATGTTCTAGTAAACCTGTGATCTCCAAACAGCTGAGACTGTCAAATTTGTCCTCGAAACAAGAACCAGTAACTAAAGGAAAGGTATTCTCCTTTAATCCTCCTTTGCTTATGCATCTTTTCACTTCCCAGTATGAAAACTGCCACAGTATGCTCTTTCTGTCCTCCCTTTCAATGTAACTCCAGCAGCAGAATATGCAGGAGCCAGAGCACAAGAAGCAAGTCTTCCCATGGATTCCCCTGGGACACTGCAGACAGATCACATTATCTTCACAGAATCGCCCTCGGGATGCAAGCAGCAGTTTGAAATTCCCATTTATAGGGCTTGCAGTGAACGAAGAGAATCCGAGGGGGGCGGAAACAAAACCACCACAGTGTTTTGCAGAAAGAGCCAGCTCTGGAAAGCACAGCTCTCTCCTCCTGTGTGATTACCAGCAGGAGCAGGGCAGGATTCTTGGATGTTGGTTCTCTGCTTTGGCAATTTGAGTACAAGCCCAGCCTGTCAGAGAAAAAGCACCCATTGGCATCAACACTGAGACAGACAGCTCTTCCAGTGCCATGGATTTACCTTTCTGGGCTCACACAAATCTAGAAAGGATTTTTAATTGAACTGGACAGGCTGTCTCATGCTTTTGGTTTTAAATACAGTTGTGAATGCAGCTGAATAACACCACCACCAAACCAATGACTAACACCTCCAGGACTCAGTAGAGGTATATCACTATAATGTTTTATAACAACATGGGAAAAGAAGTCAGATTCTTCTTCTCCACATATTCCAATTATTACCTAAATGAGGAGTATTCATGGCAACTAGCTGTATAGGATCTGTAAGGCAGCCCAACTGTTCTTCTATCTCTACTGCACATTAAAAATAGGACAGTAACTCTCACATAACATTTTTTTCAAATGAAATTTGAAAAATTAAATGGTAAATCCTGCCTAAATTTCAGCAAATGTACCTCCTGCATACCTACATGCTTACCTTTAGTGCACACAGACAACCCCCCCCCAAATTACAACTACATTCTTAACATCCCCTTCCTAATAAGAGACCTCCAGCATGGTTATCAGCCCTTAGAGAGCAGGCGGATTCTGTCCCACAGGATATAGTAGAGCCCTAAACATAGCTACCAGGTCAGATCATAAAACCTTTCTACTCTTTGCAGGGGCTAAAGAAACCCCACTGCTCCATAGAAGTGTTATTAGCCGTAGAGCATAGAATCACAGCATGGTTTGGGTTGGAAGGGATCTTCAATATAATCTAGTTCCACACCCCCAAACAGGCAAGTGTCTGGGAAATGTGTGGTAAAGTTGCCACCTTTTTAAGGACAGCAGTAAAACATGGAAGAAATTTAAGTAGAAATTCCAGACCACCAAAAACACCCCGCACTGCAGGGAGGGCAGACACACCAATGCTTTCAGCAGCTTGCACTAGTAGGACTAGTGCAAGAAGTCAGACAGAAAAAAACCTCCCAGGTTATCTGACCCACACCTTTGGAAGGCACAGTTGAGCTCCACAGACGCTTTGCCAGCTCTTTGGGATGGTCTTCCTGCACATAAACACACATTCCCAACAGAAAAGACACCTAGATTGCCTAAAATAACAGAAGCCTGAGCTTTATCTCTGTATAACTCAGTTAAATAAAAATACAATCTCTCCTGGCAGGTAGTGATATGATTTAAGGGTCCCCTATCATACATTATAGGAGGTGATAGCAAAGAACTCATAATTTATTTTTATTGATTCAGCAACCCATGCTGGATCATATCTCCCAATTCTTCCCCTTTGCTAAGAAGACTCTACCAAAGCCTTGGGAAATCTAATTTTATCTTTTTTTTCCCTTCTCCATCTTTCTTTTAGAGCTGCCCCGTGTATGTCTCTACCTTAAGTTCAAGAAGGAATGAAAAAAGGCCCCAGATACTTTGCTGTCTCTGTTCTCATTCCAGTTATCTTCTGATACTATCCGAGAACCTGCAAATTTTGTGTGGCAATTTAACTCTGTAGAGTTATGTCCTGAGAAAAGGACATTTAAAGCTTCTGACATGGGGACCCAAAAAGAAGGATGGACTTGAACTCCTCTCACACACACTCTCTTCTCTTTCTCCCATCCTTTCCCCTATATGTGTACATATACATATATAAAAACTAATGATCTTCCTCAGATTTTAATTACCAACTTAACTGTCATTGAACAGAGCATGAGCAAGAAACTCCCTCTCTCCCCAGGGACAGGAAATGGATGGCACAACCTCCTGAAGTCCTTTCCAGCCTCACATCTATGACCCAAAGATGTACATGCTCATGTGAAAATGCCTCTCTGCTAGCTCAGGAGAATACCAGCATAGAATTAGGTGCTCTGCCACAGAAACACATGCCTATTGTGCTCCTCAAGACATGGAACCTGGCCTTCAACACAACAGCAGGAGATGGGGGTGGGAGAATCCACCTTGTCAACAGCACAGTCTGGTCACTGGCTTTGCACTCAGAGCCGAGAAGGGTGTCAGAGCCAGCCACTCTATTCCCAGCTTTGTTGCCAGCTCTCCCACCTGCAGGGAGATTATTTTGTGAGGACAATATTACTCTGAGCCAATATAATTCAATTTTGAACAATATTACTCTCAGAAATCATCTTTCTCCCTACAGGGGAACCAGTCCAAGTGTTGGTGTTTCACAGATGCTTTTAATGGCCAGTTAAAAGACCTTCTACTCCAGACACTGTATCCTTATTATCAACAAATTCAAGTACCTTAGATTTTGGCTTATTCCCTTCCTTGGAACAGACCAGGCGAGTAAGTACTGGTACAGTTCGCCAGGTGACCAGCATAAGCACAGAGGGAAAAAGGGCAAGACACACAAACTGTTCTGTTATGGTTACCGCAGGTAACAAAGTCCAATGCTTAGAATTTCCCCCGTATTTACTACCTGACCTTGAATGACTGTAATATCATTAGTGTTAACCCATAATTAAGCATAATTATTTAAATACACATATGTATTGAATAAATATAATCAAATAGTAGGGAAAGTGAAATATTAAAATTATCACAGAAAGAGTAAGATAAAAAGATAGTTTAGAGTATAAATAACTATCACAGGCAACTTGGGTCAGTTAGGCTGAGCAGGACGCATAGGATCAGAAAGTGCTGGAGACAGACAAGCACGAGTCAGGGCTCTCCACAGACAAAAGGTCAGAAGCAATGGTTTGAGTGCTAACTAGCCAATTAACATATTTTTTACATTATTATAGATTCAACAAAGATGAAATGATCTGATTATCTTATATATTAAGGTAATAAAAATGTAGTCTGTCCAACTGACTGCACTCTTCTAACCTTGAACCTGTATTTATGTAGCAGTTTCTACCTGCAAATACTTTGAAACTTGGTGGCTTAGCTGTGGTAAGGTCAAACTGTGCCCTAGAAGCTCTTTTCCCTACTTGTATTCCTTTGAACTAATCTTTACTCTTGATCATCTTTGCTATATTTATTTTCATTTTTGTTCTGTATTCATCACGTGCATATGTTTCATCATCACTACCTAAAATACTTGTGCCATAGATACATTGCTGGTTTGGTTTGGGGTTTTTTTAATTATTCTTTGTGTTGTATCATTAAGTAGTTAAGCAAAACTATTTTCATCCGTTCCTGTGAAAACACACTCTCTGGGCAATTTCCCTTCTTTGTTCCTGTGCAGAGCAGCTCCTTGCTCATACCAAATACCCCTGGAGTCCTGCTGCTATCTCCTTTGAAGGGCCTAATCAAGCAGACTTACATGACATCGGGCTCAGTATGTATATCCAGAAAATGGGCTGGAAATGACTCTTCTGTGTACATACACATCATAGAGCCAGCCAGACGTAGTATCCTTCATCTAAAGGCAGTAAAACAACTTCTTCCTGTGGAGTTCAGAGGAACAGGCATGCCAACAGCAAACTGTCCTATGCAAGACACTAGCAACAGCTTCCATCATCTGCAATACAATGGAGGATAGAGAATCCTTAAATTCAAGATTCAGCTTCTCCCTTTTTTCAAGGCATTCAAGCTTGCACACCAACTCCTCCAGAGAGGAACGCTAAGCAGCATGGGGCTAAAGCTGTTTGGATTCTGCTGGATAACCCAAAGAACTGTATGACCTGGCTGATGGACATTCACAGTAGACAGATGCCACGCCATTGAGCTCTGCCTCCAATTGACATTTAACTATGTCAGACTGCAGCCTCCTAGCAATTGGAAGAGGAAACGTGAGTGGGTGCTGTCCTGCCTGCCTAACAAAAGGAACACACATGGTTTCTTCTCCTTTGTGCTTGGCCACATAAAGACTTCCAACCTCTAATTGATGGGTTGCCTCCCTCTAAGTCAGCTGAAAAAGCAGGCCCCTAAGATGCCCTACCATGGGAACCTGACCTGGGGCTAAGGATTCCTTCAGTCAGCAAGAGGCTACAACAGCCACACTCCATGGACTAAGCCCTCAGACAGACCCAGGGCCTGAGAGGGAGAGTAAAGGAAGAAGAGGGACCCAAACCTCCAATTCAGAGCTCTGGTTTATCACTCAAGCCAGACAACCCATCTTCCAAGCAGCCAGTTACCAGTTCTGTGTCTGCTAAGGAAATAAAGCATGGGAAGAAAGATGCAAATAATACAGAGTGAACGTTTTTCCCCCACCTATTTCCTAAATACAGGTAAAATATATTTGCTTAAAATCTGACCCTATAGGAAGGGAAAAAAACCCACTCAACTTCTTTTTTTACTAAATAAGTTAATAATTGTTCTCTGAAGGACTAGCACCAACTTCGGGGTGGAAGGAGCATGAAGGAATGTGTCTGGAACCACAATAAAATCAGAACTTTTCATATTGGCCCATTATTGTAAATTTGGGGGGCAAATTAAGAAAAAAATATATTCACTCTGTTTTGAGCTCTGTAAGAAAGAAAATATATTTTTCCCACTTTAGAAATACCTTGTGCTAATGTCTACATGGGGAGATGTGGAACAGCGCAGTTAAAGCTGTCAAGGACAATTTTTCTTACAGACTTAAGTGTTCTGTTACTTAAAAAAAAAAAGCTGAGAAAAATAGAGGAACTTGAATCCAAATCTCCTTTAATGCAACATTATGGCTGAGAATTTCAAAGCTGTAAAAGCAGGAAACTCAGAAGTACAGATTTTACATTATGCACATAGATTGTAGAAAAGAAAAGGGGTAAATCACCACTGCAGAAATCCAGAGCACTGCTGATTTTGGCAACGTTTTAAGGGTTGCCTAGTTGGGGCTCAGGGGCAGTTGGTCAGATAAAATTGCCTACTCACTTCATGGTGCAACCCTCACTGCAGTAGAAAACTTTCAGAAAGTTTGACCTTGTGAGATCACTCTCCTTCTCTTATCTAGGGACCTAAAAAATTCTTTGTGCCAACCTGAAAAATTCTTGCCTTCTAGCTGACAGAGAAATTGAAGCAAGGTCTTCATTTCAAGCCACTGCCTATACCCTTCCTAATAAGAATCATGTTTATGGCAACTGGGACTGCTGACTGACATTTAAACTGGGACTGCTTTTAAGATCAGGACTTGGGATGCCATCATCAATGAGATAGATCCCTTTCACTCTTGCATGACAAAAGGTAGATTTAAATAGAAGGCTCAGTACTTTGCTCTACCAGCACCTACAATCACCTACTCTGCTATCACAAGAGATCTGGGACCCAAAACCTGGAGGTAGAAAAGGGAGAAGAGACAGAACCTTGTATTTTCTGAAAATACCCTGTAGGTCTGCATGGTCTCCAGATGACCTCCTAGGAATTTCATACACACAGGCTGTAGGTTTGTCTTGCATGTTGCACTGAGATACCAAAAACTGCCCACCACTGCAGAAGGGCACTGAACAACATGAATAGTCCCACTGACTATATTCCTGTATTGTTGTGTTCTCAGGTGAGCACCAGAAGTTTTTCAAAAACTTCTCAAAATCCTTCTGCCCCTTGAGGAACATTACAGGGAATGGCTGTACAGTGAGACAAAGAAAAAATGCAAATTGATTAAACAAGATCTATAATGGCCATCATTCAGGGTCTTTGATGGCTGCTTCTTCTCTATCTCAAGAGCCCTGAGTTTCCATCAGAATAATTTCTTCTCTCTTTCAACAGTCATACCAAGGTCCTGTCTTCAGGAACACCATGAAGTCAGGGGAGCAGTACTTCAGATACTCCCCACCCCCTTGTAACTCCTTGCCATACAGTCTCTCTAGAATCTATTACCACTATAAAATAAAACCCAAGATTGGCACCTGCTCTGAAACAAAAACACAGGCTGGAGATGGGCTGGCACACCAGCTTGTCCTGTTTTATTAAAGCCTAGACTAGAAAGGGGCAGTAGTCTCCAGTTATCTCTGGATGGCAGTAAGGACAGAGATAGGTGACAAGGCTTCTCTGAAGGTGAAATTCAATCCCATTCTTGTATGACAAATGAGCACAAATTCTTAAATAAGGCATTAGGGAATAAATTTGCAAATTCCTCTTCAGGTAAAGCGACATCATCTCCGCAGGTTCCAGTGCAAGTCCTCTCCCTGTGCTGTGATCCTTCAGTGAACAAACCTATGTGATGATTTGATGGCTGCAAACCCATCATTAAGAATACTTCTAACCACCACAAGAGCCTTCAAAACAGAAGACTAGAACATAACCTATGTTCATCACGACCTGCTCCAAAGGTTCAAAGACAAACGGCTTGAGACAATGTTGAGCTGTTGATGAATTAGAGCTCTGAATGTTACTACAGGCTGAAGCATGGTGTGGACCAGAGGACTGATTCAAGCCGGTGCTGTCAGGTCATCAACTCTACAGGCATTTTGTCTTTCCTGACAAGATGCTGCTCACCTTTTTCCTACCTGTGCAAGTCTTTTAAGGAGCTGTGACATGCCAAAGAACAAATACAAAGGTGCATTTTGGCTTTCTTGGTTTATGATTGCCCTTTTGCAAAGATCATAATTTATGAACTGCTTCTTACAAAGAACCTCCCAAAACAGAAATATTTTTCTGGGCTCTTTTAGAGCGGGACTGACTGCAAGTACTCCAAAGATAATCTTCAGCAAACCCTAGTTACTGTAGCAGTGTAACCTGGTGTAAATTCACATATACAACATAGCAGAGTGAAGGTACTCTCCCCGCCAGGCTTTCAAAAGGCAATTGAAACAGGTCTCTCCAGTAACTACACCAGCACAAGACTGATTCCAGCAGTTTCACAGACCCCCCACAAGACTCCTGCAGTCAGAGCAGCTCTCATTAGAAAATCAATGCTACAACAAACAGGCATCACTGGTTCAGCCTTGAACCAAGCTGTGAGAGCACCACAGAGTCCTCCACTGCATCAAAGAATTCTCAAGTCCTCTCTCACACACTGTTGGATTTATTTTTCTTAGAGCCCTAGCTCTTGAAGGCCAGTGATGACTTAAAACAGCAAAACAAACCCAACTTCAGTTCCTACTTTTCTGAATTCGGAGAGTGACTTTTAAAATACACTCAGAACTCCTTTTAAAGTCTTTGACTTCTACTTCCCAAAACACGGCAGGTCTCATATATTCTTTTTTCCCCACACACACACGTAGAGACCACTGTCTAGCTACATATCTGTTTCTACACTATGGATGCAGCTACATAATGGTTGAAAACTCCATTGTGGGTTTTTTTTCTCCTCCCAAGACGACAGAAAATTGACTCAGGATGTTTTAGATGCCTCACATCAATGATGCTACAATCAGAATAGTACTGAGCACTCTTCAATAGATATTACTAGTACTTGCAGGTGCCATGAGCCCTTCACATTCAAGAAGACTGGATTTACATTCAAACATAAAGGAGAAATAAACCCAACTTGATTCACGTGCTCTTACATCAAAAGAACAAGCGGTATTTTTAGAGCACCAGCTTAGCATTTGCAGCACGCCTGGCATCCTTGATTAAACAAGAGATCCGCACGAACATAATAAACCTGTAATTTTATTGGCCAAGCACTATGGAAACAATTTAGAATACACGGGCTGCAATGTTAAGCAAACTGCAGCCCATGTATAACACCCATGAATTATAGCAGTTTGGCAATGAGCTGACCAGTTGCTTCTCACGGCCTTTAATAACAATCATCCACATCTTCACAGCACAATAGAAATTAGAGATGCCAGAGGCCTATTAAGCTCATCCAGAAAAATACGGGATTGTTCCCGATGGGATAATTGCTAATACTCTGTCCAAAGTAGATTTAAAGCTGTAAAGCAAGGTAGCCTCTTTAGCAAGACTACTCAGAGTGGCTGAGAACTCTGTTCCATTAAAGGTTTTTTTCCTAGGCATTAAATGTAAATGTTTCCTCTCTTTAGAAAGGTTAAAAGTAGTCCAAGAAGCCTGGTCTCCTTTGTATTCCCCAGTAGTCAGTCAAGAGAGGAGAGAGTTTGCTCCTTTTTGCTACAAAGCAGGAGCAAATACCCACTGACCTTTGGCTAATAGTCATCACACACAGTTCTCTCCTCCACCCAACTAGTCCTTCCAGCTCTTGTCCATGACAGTACCCTCAGCACCACCTCTTCCCTTTGTTCACTACATAGGTATGTAGATTGATGCTCCCCTTCCACCTCAGAGGTCTTTTGACCATATATAGATTTCATTCTACTTATTCAGTAAATCAAATCTTCCAACTCACTCAACACTCCCATTGCACATCTCTTCACTACATCCCAACCTCAACGGGGTGTGGCAATAGTGTCAGCTCAAGGGTTTGCAGCTCTAGTGCAAGAGACAGAACTTCACTGTGTCCTATACTAGTACAGGGGCTCTGGCACAAGGTTGTGTCTAGTTAAATGACCTTGTTGCAAATGGTATCAGTCATGGCTGCAAATACCAAGCTGATTTTCACAGCTCAGTACTGCATCATTACCTTGGAGAGTCCAGAATTAACAGAGAATTAATCTGTGTATGAGATGAACTCAGATGTACCTGGGAGGGAGAAGAGTATTAGGAGATCTGCAGACACAGGATTTGTAACAAGTATACCACAATCCAGGATAAATCTAAAGTCTCTCAGGTGTCTCAGTCCAGCACCCAACATAGTAGCATCTTGCTTGGTGCCCAGAAGAGTCAGTGATGCCATCATGAGAAATTTTTGAGTAAGGGTGGAAACAGCAACATTTAGCACTAATTAGAACTTGATCAGATCCAGAGTGATTAAACCAAAATTCTCAGCCTGTACATGTTAAGTCAGCAAATACATCATCTGTTTCTTAAAAAGCACAAGATGAGAAGGTGAAATGACTTTCCACATGACAAGACAGAGCAGGAACTCAGGAGAAAGTGCCCCTTAACCCCAAGCACTCCATGAAAAGCCCTTTCAAACTGCAATGAGCTTCTAGCATGTGGGTAATGACCCCAGTAACAGCTTTGAGGAGTCTTCCAAGCCAGGGACAAAGGAAAAGAGCACAAGGGCACAAATAAGCTTCTTAGGTTTTGCATCTCTAACTTTATTTCTCCAAAAGAAGTTTTTGCTGAACTTCCTTCTACCACTCTTCCAAACTCCTAATAAAAACCAACATGCCCATGACTCAGAAACACTCTAGAATTCCCAGACACTTGATCCCCACTCTTACACATGCTACAAAATTCCTGCTATTAACTGAATTGTTGCTCATGTTGGGCATATTCTTTTTGTTGAGTATAAGCATTCAATGAGTGCCCTAACTACTTTATTAAAATAAGCCTTGATCTCTGCTATCTTTAATATTTAGAGACATTTACAAGCAGGACTTTAACCAGTTACCTGCTGGCAGTTACTCTATGAGCTCATTACACTATCATAGGAAGGCAAGACTAGAAAGGACGATGTTTTGTCTAGAGCAATCCACAGAACTTCATGTGTCCCCACCCTGCAAATCCCAAGACGCTTTTCAACTCCTCTGAACAAACTTCAGACCTTCACTGCAAAAGCCCACAACAAAATCCCACAAAGAAATCTTGTAACGTACCATTAGAAGGCAGGAAAAGTCAAGGGCACTGCCACTGTCCTCCATCCTTGCAACAATAAGGAAAATGAGAAATGCCAAGATGATTGTCTGAAGTGGACCAAAGAGAGCAGTAAACCATGTCAGATACACAGTGTTCTTCTGCTCCCTAGTTGAATGAGGACACACTTTTAAACATTCTTCTATTTTAACATGCTTTCCAAAACTAAATTTCACAGCAAGTATTGTCAAATGTCTGTCTTGCATTAGCATATTCAGGTAGAGATCAGGGCACCTAAAGAAGCAATCTGTATAAAGAACAAGAGCAGAACCAACAGTCATCTATTATAGACCTCCCTTGTTCATCTCAGAAAGTGACCATGTTACAGTGAAGAGTGATGCTTATGTATCAAACATGGAACTATCAAATCCTTCAGGATGAAAACTGCAAAGCAGCAGTGATTGATTATTTCTGCCACAAGAAAAAAAATATAATTTGAGGATGTAAGAGAAAGTTCTTTTTAACCTGAAGAATTACCTTTCTTTTGGGAAAGACAAACCACCCATAACGACAGGAAAATCTTTGGAAGTAGGAGCAGAAAGACATTAGAAGTGGCAATCACCATGTCAGAGACACTACACTGCAGGGAAAGGGAAGAATGGCCAGATAATGAAATTACAGAGCATTGAAAATGTCAAAGAGCGACAGTGCTCTACCATCATTCACGGGTTATATGAGGCATTAACATGCTGATATCCCATTCCAATGACAAAGATGGCAACAAGAACAGTAAATAGTCCAAAATGAATCTGTTGCTGAGACTAGGAATTTAATGAAACATGGAGACGGGCAGAAAATGAATCTTACTTTCACTGTGCAGCCTTCAAACTGGAAGCTGCTGGCCCTGTTCAGAAATAGTAATAGCTCAAGGATGCATTATTTGACTTCGCTTATCTATGATCCCCTTCTACTTATGAGTCATCATCACAAAAAAGGGTATCAAGTCTCATTAACAAGCACCAACCTTGTTGGCAGGCAATGACACACAAGCTGCACCAAGAGAATTTCCAGTGAGGTACAAAGGGACAGAGGGAAAAAAGAATTCTTCACAATTAAAGTGATAAACTGCTATATCAAGGGCCCTAGGAGCTTGAGGGAGCTCTGCTCTTGGAGGTATTTAGAACTTGGGTGGACAAGGCTCTGAGCAACTTGATCTAATATCACAGCATGATACAGCTTTGAAGCTGATCTGAGTAGGAGCTGGACCAGAAGACCTGCAGAGACCCTCCCCCCCCACCACCTGCAATCTGAATCACTCCACAGTTTAATGAGTTCTGCTCCCTTCAAATAGAAACGCCACTGATCAACATGAGTAGCACAAGCAATCATGCAGCAGTAAAGCCAGAGGTCTATTATGCAGGATACTTTTCTAACTTGCTTATTTTTTTTATAATGGTCAACTATTTTAATAATTCTCTGCCACCATTCCTCCTATAAAAAAAGAAAAATACAAGGTAAGGTCATAAAATCACAGAATGGTTGGGGTTGGACTTTAGAGATCACATAGTCCCAACCCCCCACCATGGTCAGGGACACGCTCCAAGGTTGCCCAAAGCCCCGTCCAACCTGTCTTTGAACAGTGTCAGGGAGGGGGCAGCTACAGCTTCTCCAGGCAACCTGTGCCAGTGCCTCACTGCCTCACAGAGAATATATAATCTAAATCTACTCTCTTTTGCCTTAAACCCTTGCCCAATTACTACACACCCTTGTAAACAGTCGCTCTCCAATTTCCTGTAGGCCCCTTTAGGTACTGGAAAATGCTATAAGGTGTCCCTGCAGTCTTCTCCAGGCTGAACAAGCCCAAGTCTTTCAGACTGCCTTCACAGGAAAGGTGCTTCAACCCTCTTGATCATCTTTGTGGTCTCCTCTGGACTCACTCCAAAAGGTCCATGTCTCTCCTGTACCGGGAGCTCCAGACCTGGATGCAATACTCCAGGTGGGCTCTCAGAGGAGCAGAGCAGAGGGGCAGAATCACCTCCCTTGACCTGCTAGTCATGATTCTTTGAATGCTGCCCAGGATACAGTTGGATTTCTGGGCTGCAAGTGCATGTTGCTGGGTCATGTTGCTTTTCATCAATCAACACCTCTCAATCCATTCTCTGCTTAGCCAATCATTGTGCTTGGGATTGCCCCAACCCATGTGCAGGACCTTGTATTTAGTCTTGCCAAACTTCATGTGGTTCATACAGGCCCACCTCTCAAGCCTGTCAAGGTCCCTTCTGGATGGCATCCCTTCACTTCAGTGTGTTGACTGCACCACACAGCTGGGTGTCATCGCCAAACCTACTGAGGTCGCACTCAATCCCACTGTCTGTATCTCTGAGAAAGATATTAAACAGGGTCAGTCCCAATACCGACCCCTGAGGAACTCCACTCATGGTGTCCATTTTGACCAGTGAGTGAAAATGTACAGTGTGTTTATGGAAAACCTCTTTCTGGAGACAGTTTTGTGGGTATAACACAGCATAGGACAACTGCAATCCCAGACAGCTCCATGTGGAGACAATGTGTCATACACATATCCTCTCCAGATAGGGCAACACAACAGGGCAGGGCTGCACCATCCTGGATACAAAAAGTAGCCAAGGTTATGCTAGGAGCAGCATTTCCTCTGCAGAGTTAGACTACAACAGAAACTCTGCACTGTCCAAGCCCTCCAAATACTGAGTTTCTTCCTAGGCCTGGTACAGAAATGGTCCTATTTTCAGCCCAACCTAATAAATTCTCCTATTGGAGGGCTAGGAGCAAGATGGCTTCAAAAGTCTGACAAGGTCAGAGCTAAAAAGCAGTTGATAAGGCTATCTGGCCTCCACACTAATTTCTTACAGAGCTTGTATTTTCTGTTTCAAAATTGTATTTCAGAACCAACTTCACCAAAATTTAATCAGAAACATGTCTTTGAAATATAAAAAGCAAAATGAACAAAACCCCCATTCATTTAATTTAATCTGGAAAACATAAATAAAGTGGTTTCCTCATTCCATCAAGCAGATGCAAATTTAATTTCAGATCTTTTTTTTCCCTGTAAGTAAACAAACAAACAAAAAGATTAAGCATGGGAAAAGAAACCCTTGGAAACACTACCTCTTATCACACACTGTGTGTGCCTCCCTCTCCCTGCTGGCCCGTATCACATTTACCACTCAAGTTTTCAAAGGCTGCTGGAATTGCATCTGCTAAAGGTGTACAATAAGTGAGGCTTTGTGAAGTGCATATGTTCCGTAAGCACAAGTTGCTGGGCATCTGTGCACAGGGGTGATTCACTGAGATGTGCATAAGACAAAAGACCCAGCCCTACTGATTTTGGGAAGGACAAGTTTTCACCGCAGTTTATTGGCAGCTGACCTGTCAGATAACAAACCTAACCAGCCTATGAATAAAATAAAAAAATCTTCCTACCAGCAAGACTGTCATTACTTCCCAGCTACACAAGTGGATTTTGCATCCTGTCCAGAAAGTAAAGTTAACCTGGTGCCTGATTAAAGTGTGGGTAAGATCTATCACCTAAGGGCATCCTTAAACATGACCAATACAAGGGCATAATGTTCTTTTCTCTCCACTGAGCAGTTATCTATGCATCATGTGGCAAGAGGCAGCCTTGGAGCTAGGTAGATGGATATCCAACTCTTGCAAGCAGGCTTTGTGGTCACATAACCAATGCCTTATGGAGATCTATGGACAGACAGTACAGACCTTGGCAATGTCTTTGTGACTCAAAGGCCTAGCAACAAAACAAATTAACAATAGCCAGCTTTGAACTGCAGTCCACACTCCTGATTATACCTGAAGTGTCTCCCAGCAACATCCAGGACTGGCTAAGATAGCACTTTCCTGTCAAAATGCATCAGAAACAGCAAAGTCCATCTTTTGGACCTAGACGCAGTTTCACACTCCACTTGTTGCAACACACTGCCCCCTCTACAAGAGTCACTCCTGAGATCTGGGCCACAAAGATTTGTCTGTGTGCCCTGAATATAGAGCCCACAAAGTGACTGCCCAACATGGGCACTACATCAGAACAGGGATCTGTCTTGAGATTGAATAAATTAGGTGAGGTTGCTTTAAAAGTCAGATCATACCTGCTTTGCCACCGTGTGTTGAAAAGCCATCTAGATGCTGCACAACTCAAGATTACTCTGGGGTTATCCTATAAGGAATGTAGCACCTCAAGATGCAGAGTCTGGACACTTCAAACACATGCACAGAAACAACAACAGAACATTGACAATTTCAAGATGTTTCTAAAAGTTCTCATTAGACAGGGAATGTGATGTTCCCTCTGTCGTGTCCATGCCTGATTTATCACACAGATGTTCTTGATCATCTTCCAAATGAAAACCTGAGGCACAGCCATCAGCCTCCTGCTAGTCAGTAGTACCACTAACCTGCACAAAGCTGTGGGATGCCCAGCTCACTGGGACTGTAGTGCCTGGCTGACTTCACAGGAACAACAGAGAGCAGTAACACAACCTGGACAGTGTGCAACTACAGACTTAGATTGAGTGGGCACGGTAGAGAACATCAAAAATAATCAGAACTCACAAAGAAAAGGAGATTCCACAGTGTGCTGCCACTGCTCCAGCTTCCTTACATTTGCATGTCAAGGCTTTGGCATCAGGAACCTGAGCAAAACTGAGCCTAGCATCTTAGAGAGTTACCTCCAACAGCTATACACCGTTACAGTTCAGACATATTAACTGCCTTTTGCTTGCCCTAGCGGCATGGTAGTAAAATGAGCTAACCTTCCCCACCAAGCCTGGACTAGGATACTAATCTTCCAACAAAGTGGAAATACCAGCAATCCAGTGGACATGTAGGAATTACTCTGTGCTGAACAGAAGCAAGCAGAAGGGGAAGGCAGAAAGGAGAGCTGCCTCTGACTCCATCTCTGAGCTGTGCTCCACTGAGATCAGCTGAAGTCTCATTGCTTTCCCTCTTCTTGCTGTCTTGACCCTCCTCAGGTCTCCTCCACAGCTGGAAATGTGGTCTCCTGCCTCTGCCCCACACATGTGCCTTGTTGCCACTTTGTGCCACACAAGAGCAGTCTCCACTTTTCCCCCTGACACACACTGCTTAATCCAGCCCTCACAGCAGTTTTTTCAGCACAGCCTACTTAAGCTTGTTTTTCTTATCATTCTTCCCACAGTCTGAAGTCAAGATGTAATCACTATAGCTGTGGTGTTATCCTCCAGACATTACTCTGTCACATGGAAAAGTGCAAAAGTACAATTACTTCCTTTAGCTACAGTGGCTTAGGGGGACCCAGTTTTGAAGCGCTTCCTATTTTCCAGGAAAAGACTGAAAATGTGTACACACACACATATATATATAAAATTGGAAAGTACTTGTATGTTTCCTTGAAGAAAACCCATGAAGATGATACCAGGTCTTATCTGCCATAATTATTATATAGTATTTGTGTCTCAAAAGCCTACATGTAGTTTCATCAGAAAAAAAAAAACACCAACCCAGGACAAGTGACCCCAAAGTCTTTTCTTATTTAACAAGCCTGAAGGAAAGACCAAGCTACACACCAATTCCTGCAGATCAGCACGTCATTGACACTGACACAGAGATGCAACTGAAACCAAAACCTGCTGCCACTCCCGCAGCAAGTAACAAATCTGGACGATTGTTCAGGTTTGGTAGTGTAGAGCAACTGAACTAGTGAGATCTGGAGAGACTACCTTGAGATGTAACCAATCTCCATTCTCCAGGCAGTATCAACTTTCTCTGAATCACTCCCAAGAAATATTTGACTAGCCTGTTTTTAAAGATCTCTGATGCCAGAAACACTACAACCTCCAAAGGATCTATATCAGGCTTTACTCACTTTACCACTATCAACCTTTTCACATGAACTAACCTTCTATTTCTTGATGTATTTTAAGCATACAATTTCTCATCCAAACCTTCACAGATACAAGGAAAAGGTTATTACCTTTAACAACTGCCTTTTACATTCATTTTATCATCCATCTTCAGTTTCCTCTTCTTTAGTTAAACAACTCCCATCCATTCAAGACTTCTTAGTAAGCCAAGCTACCCTGTGTTTGAGCATCTTCATT
Organism: Zapornia atra; assembly: GCA_013400835.1. Lineage (NCBI taxonomy): Eukaryota > Metazoa > Chordata > Aves > Gruiformes > Rallidae > Zapornia > Zapornia atra. Next base: position 346,381 of record VZTU01007428.1, read on the forward strand.
CTTCTCTTTCAGGCTCTCTGAAAATGATCTTTATCTTTCTTTAACTGAACTTAGACCAGCCACAGAGCTAATGCACTGAGTGCACTGCAAGGATTACTCTGTGTATCTTGCAGGCTGTATATAATCCTGTTCATTGAAGCAGAAGGGGATTTGCTTCCTGGAAGCACTGTCACCTCTGCAAGACCTATCCTCAGTACACTGCGGGGTGGCTAAAGGAGACACTGACAAGAGCAACAACAAGCTAGGGCAAGGGGAACCTTGGGACAAATGATTGCGTATTTGCTGGCAGGACTGTCATATAAAGGGAAAGAGATATTTTCAGGAGTTAACTGCCTCCCTTAGAACAAAAGATGAACACACCTCTGGCATGGGACAGAGAAAAGAACCAGCTTAGTAAGAGGCAGGAGGGTGAAGCAAGGCAATAGTAGTCAAATACTATGAGTAAGAATCAAATCCAGTCTGGCTTTGTGTGCTAAGTACATGGGAGGAACAGGTCCTGTAAGACTGCATGCCAAGAGACAATGCACTAAGGAAAAGGAGAATCAAGTGCACTGTCCACACAGCGCAAAAGGGTCTGACCCACAAGCTCCAAAGCAGGAAGCCCAATTCCTGGAAGTTAGGATACTAAATAGGGTCTTTTTATTGACCCCTTTCTAATACAAGAAGGCTGGATTAGTATCTGACCTGTTTTGCTTCAGAACTGAAAGATGGCACAGTGAAGTTTGCTGGTCTAAGTGGCTCCAAAAGTCACAGGATGCAGCAGAGAGGCTTACAGTTTCACATGCAACCGAGAGACCAGCCTAGACTTACCTTCTTCTTGTCCCTCCTCCAGCCCAGTCTGACTCCCTTTCAGTCCTCAACAAATACTTTAGTGAAAAAATTCAGGCCTACATATTTGTGCAGGTATTTCAGCAACAGGATTAAAAGTCTTCCTGTCAAATATGGCAGGCATCAAGAATCACTGTCACCCTGTCCTCATACAGAAAGAGGGAACTAGGCAGGAAACAAGAAAACACCGCTACCGGGCAAAGAAAAGACTCAAAGACAAGATTACAGTGCTGGAGAAAGAGCAAAGAAATAGCTGGATTATGCTCCAATACACCAAGCACTGGAAAGGCCAAAGCAACTTTGTCATTAGCAAAGACGACAGTGCTTCCTGATATACAGCCCTAACAAATCTGCGTGGTATAAATGCAATTTATGTGGACTATAATGTAGTTAATTTATCCCCATAAAGGAAGGCAACATTGTAACTCAACAGACAGGTTCTAGCTCTTACCGTCATTTCTGGTGATAAATTTAGCCCAAGTTTCTGTACTTGACTTTTCATTTCTGGGTAGCTTAAGCTATTCAGACACAAACCTTAATGTGGCAGTCTCTGTGGCAATCTAGAAATGACACATATCCAGCCACATTTTTTTAATTGTGGGTTTGTTTTTTTTTTTCTTTCTTCTTTGCTCTTCTCACTCTGGTGCTTATGAAAAGCATCAGGCTGACAAGAGTCGAGAACAAGCCATTTATTTGCCATCACAATAGATATGCAGCACAGGGCAAGCTGCCTATGTATCATTCCCAGCCAGCATGCATCAGCTTTAGCTCAGGGGACCCATCTCCAAAATTAAGAGCACAAATCAATTTTTCATGACCATCCAGAGCTGACACCAACCATTTCTACCAGCTGCCTTGGTAGGTTCTGTCACATGGACATCTATCCACTAGGAAATGAACACAAACTACACATATCAGCCAATCTAAAACATTCCCTTATTTCTATTTCCATAAAACCTTGTTTTCATCAGCAAAACATCTGAAGCTGGTGTCTTTTTAATTGCACTTGGATGCTCTGTCCATTTTTTGACCCCTCCAGGCTGCAATTACCCAGGGCACACAAGACAGGCACAGGAGAGATGAAATCTTTCAACAGTAGAGGTAGACAAGAACTCTTAAATTATGCTTTAATTTCCATGCACACACCAGGGCTTTTGAAAAGTATTTGATTATAACAAGATTATTTCTATTATAGCTTTACAAATACAAATCTAGTGGAAGAACCTCTGGTACATAAAAATGCATAACAGTATTTGTTGTTTTAAACATGTATTGACCTACCTATCTACCAAATAAGGCTGTTCAGAAGAAAACAACCCAACCCATTAGTAGACTTAGAAGGGAGTAGAAAGTAAAGTAACAGAAGAAAGGACTCCAAAAGAATACTTTGTAATCTTTCTTCAGCCTTTATGAAGTATTAAAGTTCCAATGCAGGTATTTCTTTTTCGTGATAAAAAAATATAATGAAACTAGAAAATGGCATCACATAAATCCATAATGGTAACAAGCCTGAAAAATGGTATCATTGTAACTGATTCTCAATACATATTTAAGAGTGTAATTCCACAGGGTACTACTACTCATGCTCTCCTTTTCTCCTTGCGCTACAATCTTACCCATAGGCATATAATACCCATTGCTGATGGTTTAGCAAAAGGCCTGCTTTACCAGCTAGCTGAATTTTAACCTGCAAAGAGTGCAATCACATCTAAAAGCATGGGGGATAAACTCTGATTTTCACCATGTGAATGTATGTAGCTTCCAGCAAAATGAAATTGCAATCCCTGAGAAAAAAAAAAAAAAGAAAAAAGGTCACTAAGAAGAGGACCCATAACAGTTACTAAGGATCTCATTTTTAACATCTGACTTTGTGTAGGGAAACATTCAGAATAGATCAAGATGCTCAAAATTCTGAGGTTGACGGCTCCACATGTATGCATTAAATTCAGCGCTTACATGGCATTTATTTGCTGTCCTGACTGGCAAGAAATGGCTTATAATAGAGGGAGTTCCTCTATACAGGCCTTTGCTTCACATTATGGAAAGAGATAAATCATACCAAGTTTAGCTGTCCAAGTTCCCTAAAATGCTCCTGCTGCTGTTTTTGGAACAACAACAGGCTGGTAGGCAACAGGCAGCAATACAACAGGTACTTTGCAACATCAGCTCCAGGTAGTGAGAAGAAGTTTTGCAGTTTCCCTGTGGGACACTGAATGGTTTTGCCCTTCATTCCTGGTATTGGCCCTTCTCTACTTTGACATCAGTGCCTGTTTTCCCTTATGCTCAACAACTGTTGCTTTCACTCATATGCTCAATTCATTTCTGGGAGAAAGTCCTGGAGGACTTAATCCTCTGTATCTCTCCCCCCTTTCTCTGCAACTTTTTAAACTGAACATCTGTACTCTTCATTCTAATGTCTTCCAACCCTGAAATCCGACCTGTCTTTTCACAATGTCTTTCCAGGTACTCCTCAGTTCCTTCAACTGCTCCCAGAAATTCAATTTCTTCCTAAACTACATCACCAACACACAGCATTTCCTTTTTCCTTTCCGGCGTCTTGACTTTTCTGTCACTTATCCTTAATCACTTCCCCTGCCCGCACATTAGATGCAGGAACCCCTCTCCCCAGTGCCCTTCCCTTGCACTTTGAAAGAACCCCCTGTGAGCTTCTGCACAGTACATTATTTTAGGTTTCTTCTAAACCTCTCCCTTACTGTGAAGTCTCCAAAATATCTTACAACGGAAAGGGTTGCATGTACTTGCAACCGCCTGGATCTAGCTTGCTAAGCATTTACTGTGCCATTCTCCTCCCTGCATTTTCCTAGCTGACACTGTTTCTATTACATGTAGGCTACAAACCCCTTGAGACAACCACCAACCTCAGTCTTTTTCCCTCTGAGCAATTTTTCAGGCAAAAATTAATATCCCATGTATGACTTCCAAGGCAAATGAGACGACAGAAAGAGAAAACCTGAGAGGAACAGCATACTGCCATAAATCCAGCTAGTAACACATCAGACAATTTGCTGTGACCATTTTTTGCTAATGTACATGACAGGCAATAGAAGTTGCTGTCGCTGGATGAGCTTTGTAGCACATTTCTTCCCAGGCCCCAGCATGGTGGGTGGCCAAGGCTGTGCGATTACCACCAAAAAGAAAGTGCAACCATAACCATACAGTTTGTTCTACTGAGTCAGGGGCAAGCCCATCTCCTGGAACATAGGAGTGACAGGTGTTACACGATCCTATTTCACATGTGCAAACACACCCTGTGCCTTCCAATAGGCCAAAGAAAGAATTAGTTGCTGAAACAATTGCTGACTCCTTCCAGAGAATTCAGTTTTACTTTGATTGTAATTAATTAATTTCAGCAGCGATCGGTCCTCCTAGACCAATACTGAATGTGGCCAATGATATATTTAGTGCATCAGCTTTGTTTGTCAAGTTTTTAGTGGCAACTAAAGGACAATTATTGCTTAGTTTCATACTACAAGTGTAAAACCAAGTTACTCAGCCCTTCACACCACCACGCCATTCTGTCCCCCACTGACAACCAGCACTGAATTCTGACTGCAAGTGGCCAGGAATGCCAAGTGGCACTGTCTTTGGCCACCCTTGCTCATCTGGAAGAGATAAACTGGATCTTTCCAGGCTTATGATTATTTTTACTGTTTATCTCTGCTGAGAAAATAAAAATTTTAAGAAATGAGTTCCAAACTCCTTTGATAGTGGAGTTATCTTCTCTGGGACCAGTGAGGGAACAGATAAAGATACAAGGATACCTGAAAACAAGTAATCCTTTGCAACACAGTATTTACGCAACACTCACTTAATCCGATTATGAAACTGAGGAGGGCCAATAGTCCAGAAGATTACAGATCCATTCATTCCCATCTCCAGAGAGAAAACCTTCACGGAGCAGTTTGCCAACCTCAGACCTTTGACATTAACCCTGGATTCAGCATTTTCTCCTGCACTGCTTTCTCCCAGCCCTTTTGACATAATGGACTACTAGCTTTTGGACAATGGGTGCGAGTCTTCCTTTAAATGTCCTGCTCCCTTTTCCTTCTAAACACAGAAAAAGAAAACTCCTCTTCCAAGCAGCTGCTTATTGGACTCCATTGGAGTAAATCCTCTCCATCCCTATACAAAAGGATGAACACACTCCATTGTAACAAATTTAGAGAGTTACTTCCCTGACTAAAATATTCAGCTGTGTCCAAGATACCTGGGAGGAAGCAGGAAGCAGGATGGTCTTCCTCTTCCATTCTCAGTATTCAGATATATTTTCCATTCTCACAAAACAGTCATTTGTCAGGATTTATCCTAATGTGAGCCTTGTGTGGTACAAGTAAGGCATCTGTGCCTGGCCTTGGAGGGTACCATGGGGTTTTCATATGGCAAATGGGAGCTTACAGCCTCCATGTGAGATGGTACTCACCCACCTAACAGCTGGCTTTGTATATGAAGATACATAACCTTCAATCAACAGACCACAAGGCAGCAAATCTTCCTAGTGCAGCCAAGCCGGAGTTAGACATTTATTGTTGCTATAGATAGCTCTGGTCAAGAGTCAGTTATAACAGAGGTGGGCAATAGGGACTGTGACAAGACTTGTTGACCCTCAAACGACCACACACATGTAATCAAGGCAGGTTTATCCACAGATGGGCAATTCAGAGCAGAGGTTACCATGCAATACATTATTTCACATCCTAGAGCAAGTTAGACCAACACTGTACAAAAGCCCTGGAGTCTCTCACATTATGCAATTAATTCAGAAACCATTTAGCTATGTAAATTAAGATCAGAAATGATTATCACTATTTGTATTTACAGAGTGCTCTGCATGGGCTTTATTTTTCCCCAAATATTCTGGTTTTGCTGCATTAAAGGCACATGTAAAGATGAGAATGTTGTAGCCAAAGACCTGTGTTGTTCTACACAGGGCTTTTAACGGGATGAGTTCATGACTAGACAAATTAGCTGGGTGTTTTTGCTAAAACCATCGCTTGTGAATCATTATGGGTGCTTAATTGGTCATCTGCAAATTCCAGGGTTAACACCTCACTTAATGAACATGCTTGTTCAAACCTCTGAGAATTATTCATTCTGGTTGCCTGAACTCCTGGGGAGACAGCTAACGCTTCGGTTTACATTCACGTTCTGACATTTTCTGCATAACCATAAAGGCTAGGAAGATGTATATTTGTGTATGTGGGCAAGGGAATAAAAATGCATATAAAATGAGAAAGAGAGCTCAGGCACACACTCAGATTCAAGAACACAAGCTTTGTGGCAAGTGATGGATGTATGAGACCTTGACTATTAAGTGAATGCTGTATCTAAGGTAATGCATTTCTCGTCAGGATTTCTTCCCCAAAAGTATCACTGAGGCATGAACTTTTAGAAGCATCTGCCACAGGCACAATTACCTAAATTCCAGCCAGTGCAATATCAGCATCCTCAGATTAATAGCAAGAGTAGCTCTGTTGCCAGTGTAGCTAATGTAATAACCTCAGTTTTTGCCCTCTGTAAGCACAATATGGGCTGGTTTCTCACTTAATGCAGGCTTGTAGCACTGCCTCTTGACTTCTCCTACTGTCATGCTCAAAAACAGATTTGTCTTTTCTTTTTTTCCCCTCCCTCTTTTTTCTCCTTTCTTAGGGTATTTTACACCCTTTTGTGTAACTCACTTCTTAGGAAAGCCAGCTCTCTTCCTACACTCTTCTTTTAGAAAAGGTCACCATTTGAGAACAGAAAGTTTCAAATAATGAATAAGGAGCTGACAGGTAGATTGAAAACCCAGAAGGAATGAATAGACCAGGCACTGGAAATAGCATCCAACACAAAGCTCATCAGCAAATTCCTAACCTGCTCTAATCACAGCAGTGCAATCCCCCTAAGCAGAAACAGGATTGTTCCAGCTATTAACACACTACAGGCCACAGGGGGTGGCAAAAGGATTACTTTAATGATGCACCTTAGGCCTGCTGGATATCCCAAAGGAACCTGAATCTACCTGTAGCATCAGATGCCTTCCCCCTTTCCTTTCACTAGTATTTCGACCTGTGCAAAGGATCTAGGGGTTGAACTCCATCCTGCCTGTCAAGGAACACAAGACACCAGGGCACTATGGCCAGAAAAGAACTCTAAGTATTTTAAAGCAGGAGGACATCAAGTTAGTTGGATGTGTTCATTGCACCACAAGCAGGATACAACCATTATAGAAAGACTGCTGGTCCCTAATGCTACACAATAACAAGGACAGATGCGAACCGCAACTGCAGAGCATGAAAGAGTCCACACTAGAGCTCTTAAATGTCCTTCCACTGTTTCCAGGTAGTACTGGGGACACTCATCACTCTGAAGAGCAGATCTTTTAGCATATGTTTAACTGTGCCCCAAACAAAATCATAGGTACATACAAAGTAATACAGCTAAAACATACTGCAAACCTACCTGGTGCTATAACGATTTGGCACAAGAGGAGGAATGTAACCTTGGTTACAGATAATGGCAGAGAAGATGGAAATAGTTGTTCCCTTGATCATACTCTTTTCTTTCCTCCTCTAGATCTCAGAGTGACCTTTGCAATTCAAGTCATGCCATGGTCATTAAAAGAATAAAAGTACATTTTATTACTTCTACTCTTACTTGTAAGAAAACTCAGCCTGAACTCCACCTTAATGTCCAATTCTCCTTAATGCTTCATATCTTACTGAGATTCTGAGGCCTTTCATCCTGTTATATGAAGGTGACCAACCCACATCCGTTCTCCTACAAGCAAACAGTACCTTCAATGAGGTTAATATATCTGTCAAAGTCTGCTGTGATGAATGATATGTTAATGATGTGAACAGAGTTAAACAATTCAGTATCCTAACAATAAGGTGACTCAGTTCTTGCACCACTTATTTTTGCTTTTCATGGAAGGAACTTGGTGTTCCTGAACATACTCTTGTCTAGGTCAAGAGTGGGTGTGTATGCCCAGGGAAGAGGTAGAAGAATACAGATTTTCCCAGAAAAATTTCAAGTGCAAGGAAAGCTGTGTAAGTGAACGACTCACTCTTGAGGCGATAAGGTGAGGAGCTTCAAGCATTTTATTCCTCAAAGGTGACAATAGTGGGATTTCAGAGACGTGTAAAACTCTAACAAATCCTGCATCCCATTTAGAGTCACTTGTCAACTCATATAAGCCAGTGTTACTTCACAAAAATGAAACCAAAAATAGACCTAGCTAGCAGAGATCAGCGCCAGCCAATTTTCCAAAGTTTGCTGGCCTGAATGAACAAGCAATTGGTAATCTCACATTACCCTCAGAATTGCAAGACCAAGCTGACCGTGACTATGGAAGGGATGCTTCCTTCTGCAACCAAAAGCCAGGGCCTGGGGCATGAGGGAAGATAAAATACACACCCTGAACAGAGGACATTGCTCTTCCTGACTTCACAGCCCTCATTGCTGGCAACCAGGAGAGGGGCTAACATGAACCAAAAGAGGAGTTTCTTTTCCTCAGAAGATTCAGTGAACAAATCTTCAACCCAAAGAAAGGCCATAAGCAGGGACTGCTTTTTCTCATAATGAGCCATGTCACACCACATTTCAACATCCTAAAGGAAGTGTTATTACCTAAAGCCAGATCACTTTTTCCGCAACAAGCATTGAGCGGCTTGGCTTGGTGGCTCCTTGCTGCAGCCATTTGTTCCACCTTTATATTTCTAGTAAAACCTACCAGCAGAGTATCTGTGCACCCAGCCCCAAAGAAAAGATGCTGTGGAAGACGAGTGTCATAGTGATCACTTGTCCAAAACTGACTTTCAGAACTCAACAATATTCTCCAAGTGGATCTTGCTTGGTGTCTTCAGCTAGAAGACAAGAAGGAGTTTACTTCTTTCATGCTCTTTTAAGAGTAAGGTAGCATCTTTCATACCTAGACACAATTAAGGCACTTTTTCTCATCTCATTCCCAGTTGGGAAAAAAACAAATGGGGCTTATTAATATCAGAAAGCCAGCCCAAGAAGTCGTCCAACTCTGCATTATTCGCTAGCATCAGGAGACATGAAAAATTTATACCCTTTGAAACTGGGTCACTCATTGCTTTGCCACAACAAAAATTAGCTCATCTGTCCAAAAGGCATATAATGCTCATGAGGTCTGAAGTTGTTTACTTCTGCTCCAGGGGAGAATTAGGGCCTTGATTCCACTGTGATGAAGACTATAAAGTGGTCTCCAGCATGGTTTTAATACATGGACTATTATAGCACAGGGCTTATGATTGTTTGCATTTTTGCCTTCCAGTGATCACAATAAAGCAAAGAGTCTGGTGCCCAGGGAACAGCAGTACTGATTCAATGTGGCAGTGGGTCAGCAGAGGTGAGACAAAACAGCATTCAAAACTACTTTCTTTGCAAGACCCCTTGCAAAAAAGTCTCAGACATCCACAGTCCCCAGTAACCAAACTTTTGTTGGTCCACAACATCAGCTTTATCCTATTTACTGGAACAATATATCAGAAGAGGATGCCAGCTACCCTCAGAGAGAGCTTCAGCATAGACTTTAGATACCGTTTCCCTTTCAGTTCATGGAGGAGAACAAAATTCCAAAGTTCCTGCAGTGACTCTTGTCAAAGACAGAAAATGAGGCTGGCTGTGGCTAGTGCCCCCATCCTCAAAATGGAAAATTTCACTAAATCTAACCAAAATGCAAACAGCTCATATCCACAGTTTTCCTGGACTCCCCAGATTCTATGGATGGCTGTTCAGCAGTGGTGGTGCATTAATAGTCACTGCTTTCCAATCCAGAGACAGCTGTTTCTCCAGCTGGACAGAATAAGCTGTTATTCCCCATAACACAGAAGGAACACAAACTCAGCCACCTCAGAGAGCTAGGCTCCAAAAAGGTCAAAGTAAATTACTCTATGTTAATAATTACTTCATCAATAATTAAAAGTGATAATAATCACAGTTGGGATGAGCCAAAGGAATACTTTAAACACCATCAGTGCATCAGGCACAAGGATTATACAAAGCAGACAAAATGCAGACCGATGTTTATTATCCCAGCCTAAATTTCTCTTTGGGCTCAAATGAAAGACAACAGAAAATACAATGTCTGTCCTTTTCTTCTTGTGGAGGTGACTTCTCTAAGTCACCAACTCCTCAAAAGAAATTTGGGTATCTGAAATCTTTAAGGATAACAGAACTTTAGGACACTCATCCTGTAGCACCACGGTGAATGTTTTCTCAAATGTAGATGCACCAAATTCTATAGATTGTACTACACCAAAAAAAGACCAGGAGTGTGGAGGTTTGGGTTTGTTTTTTTTTAAAGGCATTCATTTTTCTCTTTACGGGCCGGTCTAAAAAGCCTCTCCCGTTTGGGGTCATTAGGACATGGAGCTCACAAAGTACTTCATGCCATGTCTCAGTGCAGGTGATGCTGCCACAGGTTTGTCAACAGAGGGGCAGAGGTGAGGTACTGGTACGCAAAAATGTGAGACAATGCATTGAAATGAAAAAGTTTTCCTCTTTTCAATCCAAGGGGTTTTTAGTGTTGTTATTCTAAGTGATTGCAAACCATTAAAATGAAAGAGACGACAACATGAAAAGCACCAAATGCTAATATAGTGTCCCACAAATATGATCCATTCTAAGATGATATGACAAACATTCAAAGCCTAGAGAAAAGATAACCAGGTGTTGCCTTCTTCAGCAACATAATGAGTTTATTATCTCAAAACTTGAGTCACTTGTGCAGATTAATAACTGCTCAAGCTAGGTCTGTTTACACACATGCATGCAGTTTCACATCTACCTTCTGGGAAGATGGTATCACATATTTGAAACACAAGTTATTTCTACTCTGGCTGAAGGAGGAATGTCTGATCTCTCAGAAAACAGTGACTGTGACTTTTCATGACCTTTCACCATCATATCTGGATTCCTCCTATTTATTAATACACTTGTTCGCAACTGCTCCAGGTGTTCTGAAAAGTACGTTCATTCCTGTTTTATCAGAGAGGAGCTGAAGTATTCAAAACTCACAGAACAGAACCTGCAAATTACTCTGGTCTGTAAATGCCAAGTCCCATTTGACCACCTGCCCTCAAGTCACACAGAAAGTCTGCAGCTAAGCCAGGACCTGAACTCACATCTCAGAATCCCACATGATAGGATGACTTCTGATCACTGCTCAAGTACAGCTGCCAGGTTTTGGACTAACTGGGTTTTGCCTCTTCAACACACATCTCCAAATCATCAAGCCCTTCACCTTCCCAGATGCAGCCATTGCAGCTAACGCTGCTGACTCGTGCTGGTGCCAGCCACCAGCACAGACTGTGCCAGGCTTCCTGACTGAGGTGAAAGGAGGACTTCTGTTCCATGGCTTGTCAAATCATCTCTTTTCTTTATTAGCAGGGAGAATGTTTCCCCAAACAGAGTCCCCTCTAAATCCAGGATCCAACTCTGCAAGCTGCCAAGTAGGTGCTCAGTGTTTCCTAGTTTTCTGCAGAAGTGAGACCAGCAAAAGCCATTTCTGCACTCCTTTCCTCAAGAACTTTGCCCATTAATTATGCGCAGCTCACAGGCTTTTGGCATGATGCCACAAGTATGGCCTTCAAGCACTCTGCTAGCAGAGTAAGCATCTACTAACAGCCAATATATCAGCTGCAGCTCAGAACTGTCCAGCAGCATTACATCTTCACTTCGCATTTTAATGATGTATAGCCCAAACAATAATGCTGCCTCTGAAAGGACAGTTCAGAACTCAAGACTGGCAAACCTCAGCCGCTCTTCAGTCTCCAGCACCAGCTTTAATAGAGTCCAGTAAGCCATTCCCCCAGAGAACCTAATGCAAGGAAAATACTTGCTGGTATTGGCAGTTCAATCTGCAGCATTTTTGCTAAGATCTAGAAAGTTAGCTACAAAGGGTTTTCAGAAACTATGTTTTTCAATTCCCTTTTGGATATTAAGTTTAAAGACTCTCTCAGTATCTAGGCCATCTGATTTATTTCTTCTGAGTGCTCGATTTGGCTACACTAAGTATACAAACTGATGCTCCAGAACACAGCAAAAGCTGCTGGAGGAAAGTGTTTTGGAGCAACTGGTTCCCCTGAGCTAAGCAGCTCAGCACAAGAGGACAGATTCTAGGCTGTACCTCTGCAGGTAATTGTTCACACAGAAATAGCAAATCAACACCCAAACAGGCTCAAACCTATGGATTATCAGGTCTTTTGTAGGAACATTGCCAAATTCCACCCCCAGATGATCTTGCAACCTGAGAAAAAATTATGGACAATATTATCTCTATTTTACAGGTGGAGAATTAAGCTGCAGAGAGACCATAGGCTGTCTACAAAGGGAAACTGATTAGTGCAAAAAATGCATTCTTAAATCAACACCCCACAGGATCCAAGCCTATTCTGGAATTGTTGTGTCCAATGAAGGTGTTTTCACAAATAACTGCAGCTTCTTTGCACACCACCTCTGCTTTATACCAAACAACTTTCCTGGAGAATAAGATACCAGGTTCACACAGCTCCAACTCCTATTCAAGCACTTGGCAACCACTGATATTAAGCTGGCATCAGGCACCTAAATCCCCTTGAGGATTTGAGCCTAGTGTCTTGCTCTGTGGCACAAAGGAAGTCTTGGCAAAGCCAGGATTTAGAGGAAAATCTTCTTTATCTCCCCTTAATGAAACCAGTCCTGCAACCCAATAAAAACTTGATCCCTCCTCTTTATCACTTGTATTGCAGTTCCTTTCCAAATAGTAGCACTCCAGACGAGCAGCTCCTACCCTTTATAGTAAGGGTAAGACGACAAGCAGGTCCTTCCAATACCCAGTACTAGTACTATAACACATAAAGCACCCCAGAACCCCAGATTTCACAGCCCTCAGCAAACTCCAATGGATCCCCTCTGACAATTTGAAACTATATTCAAACTCATCCACCAACTTGGAAGGTCGTGAATCTCTTAGTCTCTCCTTCTCTTGAGGTGGGGAGATTCAGTTTTACAAAGCTTTAGAGCTCTAAAAGCTTGGTAGAGCAACGATGAGTATGTCATTCAACTAGATTGCTTCTTTCTTTGGTTATGGGACAAACAATAGTCCATGTTGAAGTCTGACCAGTACTAAGAACCTCCTACTAACAACCATGGCACGTTTTCATGTCTGCTGACATGACATTAACGACAGCCAAGTAAAACCAGATAGCCCTCAGTCTTTTGGAGTTTAAAAGGATACCTAAACCTTTTAAGGTACAGAACCGCCACAAGTTACACGCAGTAAGCACAATGTTCACCATAATACACAGGATTTCACCTAGGTCTTTGTGTGTTAAGACCACAGTCTAGACACCAGATCTTCAGCATCAAAACTCACTGCTAGCTTCAAAATGGAGGTCTCCCTCTACAAATTGCGACCACTTTCTCCTGCTTTAATCTAGCACTTCTTCATCACCCTCTTAGAAAATAATGAGTCTCAACCCAGCTTAACACACAGAATCAAAACCAGAGCTGCTCAACTTTGATATAAGCACTTCTATGCTAAATTGGAGGGGGTTGATTTCACAGAGTGACTTTACCACCTGTGGGCCTGTTGTCACAGCCCACCCAAACACATGAGCAAACGATGACTCGGTGTCCGATGGCTTTTTGTCATACGCAGTCAGCCACTTCTGCTCACATGACCACAGCAAATACACACACAGAATTCGATGCCCAGCTGCAGTCAGTGTTTGGAAAATCATGTCTGAGCAGAGGTCCCAGCAGAAATCCAACCCTTTACCCGCTTCTGATGCCACTGCCTCATGCATCTGTGAAAGGTGACTCCATTAAAAGGCCAGTATATTCAGAACAAGTCTAGGCTCTAAAAAGAGCTGGTTAATTTTACTGTCAATAACTGCAGAAGCTAAGATAACAGTAATCGAATCTCATGCTTCAGAATGCAAATTAACTGCCTTCAGGGTCAGAAAGATACCTACTTCTTTGCCTCTGGATATCACTGAAGAACTAGCATAGAGGATTACATGACTCAAAACATAACACCTATTTATTGCTCAGCGCCATAAACAGGATACTGCATTTAACAGGTAAAATGATCCAGTACAGCCAAACCTCTGCCACAACTTATTAACATCAGCTTTTACTTCCTACTCTCCCACTGTCTCCATCCTTCTCTATAACATGATTTTGTTCTGCAGAAGGTCAAATTTTGTTTTCCTAGCTGCTCTCCAACAAATGCACACAGAATTACCTAAGGGCACTTCAAACACGCTTTGATAATTTTTTGTTTTAATTGGGCCAGCTATCTATTATCAACATTAACACTGAGAGAATATTGAAAACTACAGCTAAAACGCTGATTAGCTGCTGTTCAGGTCCTTAATTCCCTAGAAATAGTCAATAGAGCAGGCATTTCCTCCACACATAGCCTCCCTGCTGTGCCCCAATGCAACAGAAGAGCCAGGCAAAGGGAAATTAAGCAATTAATTGGTTCTTTAAAAAAAAATAATTAAAAATAAAAAAAAGGGTAGTTGAGTAAATCATTTAGTACACAGGAAAATTAATAGCAATAGCCAAAAGACTGGCACAAGGGAAGAAGCATCCGGTCCCTCCTGAAGCTGTCTGTTGCCCTCTGCTGTTCTCAGGGACAGCTCCCTACACGGCTGGGTCAACCCTCCTCACTCAGCATCTTCTCTCCTTACCCATTGCACAGCAGTTCAGCCAGGGCTGTACATATCCCTCTCCCACATTCCTGGAGAAGAGATACAGCCGGACACAGTTTTCCTAGTTTTACTGGCCAAGCCACTGGTAAACGGTGAGAGACCTTTCTGCCTTGCAAGAGTATTAAGGACTGTTAGTTTGTGGAGTGCTAGCACACTGCAGGAAAGGAGCCAAACAACTACTGCTAATAAATACAAATGCAGTCTACTTCATGGGCAACAACATGAGATTTCACCAGCTTATATTACGCTAGATAGATGTCATGCATTATCAGATGCTGTCCTGATCTCATGTTAGTTAGTGACAATGTATCCTATTGGGAAGAATCTGCTTTCAGCCAAAGGAAAAGCAGAGAGGTGGCAACATACCTAAGAGGACAAGCCCAAGGATGCTCTCCTGTTGTCTCCTCAAGTTTAAACCAGTAACCAAGGTAAAATAGTCAATGACAAACGCCCTTGTTAGACATCATAGAAATTTCATCATGCACAGAGCTGATAAAGTAGTGATACAATTTACTCTGGAAAATAACATGTACCATGTGTGACATATCATAGATTCACAGAATGGTTTGGGTTAGAAGGGACCTCTTAGATCATCTAGTCCCAATCCCCTGCCATGGACACCCTCCACTAGATCAGGTTGCCCAAAGCCCCATCAAACTTGGCCTTGAACACTGCCAGGGAGGGGGCAGCCACAGCTTCTCTGGGCAACCTGTGCCAGTGCCTCACCACCTTCATCATAAAAAAATTTCTTCGTAAATCTCCCTTCCTTCAGCTTAACTCATTACCCCATGCCCTATCATTCCATGCCCTTGTAGACAGTCCCCCTCCAGATTTCCTGAAGCCCCTTTAGGTACTGGAAGGTCTCATAAGGTGTTCTTGAAGCCTTCTCCAGTCCAACTCAGCCTGTCTTCACACAAGAGGTGTTCCAGCCCTCTGTTCATCTTCATGGCCTCCTCTGTACTCACTCCAGCAGGTCTAGAATCTAAGAGAATTCTAGAGATGTTTATCTGGGGAGAATTTAGAGGAAATTGAGCATGCTTCAACAGATCAGCTCCCCAGATGCACCTTTCTATAGTTTTCAGATCAGAAAATCTGGCAGTTTGCCCCATTTCTGATTTTTCACTGATCTGTGCATGTACCAGTAAGAAACTTTCTGTCACTGAGTCTCCTCAACTGTAATATAGTGGTTATGGCACATAACAGCTGGTTTTGGACACCTGTAGAGAGACAGAAAACATAAGGCAGGAGCCAGGCTACAGTATTTTTATTGCTACTAGGGTAATAGAGACATTGGCAGTTATTTTCGGGCAAGTTCAGACATAAAAATGAAGACAACAAGGAACGTCTCACAGACCTCATTTTGAGACACCAGTGTTCAGTTCCAGCCCAAATACTCGGTCTGATCACAACCAAGTCACTAAATATGACCTGGTTCCTAGTGAAAGAGATACCCATTCCTGACCCCACTGGTATATTTGAAAGGTGAAAGCCAACTGTGAGATGCCCAACAGACTGTACAACCACAAAGCCAGAAAAACACTCAGAGCAACACTGCAGCCAGGATACAAGCAAAAGTATCCCCCAACCTAGGCCAGCCTTCCCGCATAGGCAAGTCCTAATCAACAAGCTTGTAGATTTGTAGAATGCTCTCTCTAGGGAAATCGCTGCTCACAATGTCCCACTTTCACCATGACCACACTGCTGGGGGACAAAGGTGCCATGCAGCTCATTTCCCTGCTAACAATGTGAGAAACCCGAAGTTTGTAGAGGCCAAGAAGAGAACACTGCAGTCAAAGCAGCTGTCATGACTGACTACAAAAAATGGCAGCATGAGATTGCTCTCACTTAAACAAAGCTCTGACACTGTTTGTTTAGTCACTGATACACCCATAGTACCACACTGCATAACCTCCTCCCATCTCCACCAAACACACACCTGAAGGTATCCACACACAAACTGACATGCATTCGTAAGTCAGACTCTGTTGCAAGTCAGTAATAATGCAAAGTACTTCCAATTATGCAAAGAAAACAGACACTGAAACTTCTCTTAGAAGACATCACAGCATGAGTCTGAATTAAGATTATTTCCATGGCTTAATAACAATGACAAATCCATTCTGCCCCCGGAAACATATTTAGATGCATACAAAATGGGATGGAAGGACAGGATGATGAGTCTCCAGTATTAGCTCATCAACTACAGAAAAAGTGTTCTCAGGGTTGGTTTTTTTGAGCACTAACCTTCACTGATAAGAAAACATCGATAGAAATCAGCAAGTGGAAAAGCTCTCAGTACCACCAACAGCGCTACTTGGCCCTTTACACACAGATCAAAGCTGAACAAACTAGGAGGGTTAAACACAAAATATGTTTCTTTTACTGGAAGGACCAGTTTCTTGCAGCAAAAGTGCATGCCAGTAGCACCTTTTCTCAGGACAGGACAGGTTGTCCTAAGCTTAGAGTCCAGCTCTCCCACTGCCTTCCTGTGATAACAGCTCTTAACAAGGCATTAAAGTGT
Source organism: Zapornia atra (assembly GCA_013400835.1). Lineage (NCBI taxonomy): Eukaryota > Metazoa > Chordata > Aves > Gruiformes > Rallidae > Zapornia > Zapornia atra. The sequence goes on from VZTU01007428.1 coordinate 363,460, forward strand.
ATCTCTACCTATAAATTCTCAGCTTACAAAAGCCCTAAAGCTCAGCAGTTCCTACTGAAGCATTCATTCTCTGTGCTGCCTGACACACGGACACCTTTCAGGTGGTGGACAAGTTCCTCCATCCACAGATCTGCCAGCGACCTGCCTTGGACTGACTGTATGCAAAGACAGCAAAAGCTGTCAGCCATGAGTGATGAAGTGAGCAGGTCATCCCTCTCAATCTAGCACCCAGCAGTACAGTGAGAAGGCACAAAGCAGGTCCCTCATGGTTTTCCATGAAAACTCCAAAGGAGGTGGCAGGAAGGCAGGATACCAAGGCATGACAGCAGGAATCAGCTTACCCACTCAAAAGTCTGGGATGAGCCCAAGTGCAAGGGTCTTTTTGTGAATCTGCTAAAGCACAGCTTTGAGTGCTTCCTCCTACAGCTCCTTATCTCCTGTTCAACCTTTAAATAAGACTCATCAGGTCATTCAGAAGAAAAGAAAAAAAAAAAAGCAAAAGCAACTCAGTCCAACAGCTCTGAACAGGATGAGTTCAGCACCTCGTTCTCACACTTCACAGCCAGAGCTACCACCAGTCTGACACAGTTTATTGCCGTGCTCCCTCTTGTACCATGCACTGCATCTTTTTAGCTGTTCCTCGGCATCCATTCCTCCCCTCCTGCTGCTTGTCACTAAGGAGAATGGCAGCTGGGATTTGGCACAACACTTCCCCATCCTTCAGTACATCTGAGTATCATGATGAATTGAGCCCAACACTGCCCACATCAAATACTTACCAACTGGATTTTTTTCTTCTCTCACCTACAGCATTATTATCAAAATTAAGAAAGCAGAGGTATTTTGCTTTTTAGGTGGCAAATCAGAGAACAAAATGCAGAGGTCAAATGAGTGCCATACTGTCAGAGGATTATTCACATATCTGGACAATCGCGTTGTAGGAAAACAATGCTGGTGATAAGAACTGAAATTTTTACCAACCTCTGGAGCAAGCAGACAAGATACTCTATTTTTTCCACTGCTGCTAGAATGAAACCACCCATGAAATTAGGGAAACCAACCAGAACTCAAAGCTGGAAGGCATTCATCTCAGCTAAACTACACCACCTCTTCTCCAAAATACTCAAAATTCCAGGCTCCAGAACAACTCCTAACTGCAACAAATCAAGATCACAGAAGAAATAGTCTGCATAAAGATCAACTAGAGGAAGAGCAAGTTTCATTCTAGTGAGTTCAAAAGCTTTAGGGAGCAGAGTCCACTTACATCCCAGTCCTGAAATCCTGCACTGAAATGGCAACTGGCCCTTGCTAGTGCTACCAGCCAAAGCTTTCAAACTCCTTTTGTTCAGGGGGAGGCAAGAAGGGAGGGGAGGTGAGGAAAAACAAGCAACCAAAAATCTTTAATTAAATTAATATGCAATTTCAGTACAAAAATATTTTCCATTAAGTTGTCATAGCCTATTAATTTTTTTTTCTTTTGAGAAGAGAAAGCAAAATAAAGTATTTCCTAATTGCTTCATACTCCACTCACTTTCTAAATTGATTTATTTTCTAAATACTTCTCAGAAATGGAAACCATTTTCAAAACTGAAACTGCCTTGAGAAAACATTTATGTTTTTATAAAAAGGTATCTTTCCTCCCTCCAAATGAAACAACTTCCTGGTTTGGGTATCTGTAGAATACAGATGAAAAAAAATGCAGCATAGAAACTGCCTTCTGTTGACCTACATTATCTCTAACAGTGTTGGTTTCTCTTTGCTTCAGCCTCCACCTGTTACAAATACTCCACAGATTCATTCCTGTCTCTGGGCTTATCGTTTATCAGAGCCTCAGAAACCCTTCTGATGCCAAACCTCATGTTTGCAGGTTGTAAGAAGAGCATTCCGATGCTGAGATCCACTCTCAGCAGAGCAGATCGGCCTTTCCAAGCTGCTGGATTGCTGACACTTTGCAAATGTCACCTCCAGCGTTACGCAGCACTGGGTGGCGGGGCGGGCGTGACGGAGCATCACTGGAGAGCACGCATGGGCACACGAGAAGAAGGAAAAAATAAAAATCACTCTCTTGCAGCAGAGATTAGTAAGGGAGGTGGGCTTATAAAATGCCAAAACTGCTGACAGCTGAAATGCTGAGGGATATCTACAAACCTCTGCAACTCCTGGCTATAATTTCCCCGGCTTATCCACCAGTAGCAGCTCAGCTACCAACACCGGTCACCATCACTGCTCTGTTCTCCAACATAGGAAAAAACACAAATCACACAGCCATGCACAGCAAAGTGTCACGGAGTGCTTCAATATCACTGCTCATCTCTTGCCACTTCTCCCTCATATTGCACTGACTGCTCTTCTTCATCCTGTTCTCACTCCATTCTTAATTTTACCTCTAAATATTAAAATTTTCACAATTACCGGTCTCCTTTAGCCCTACCAGAGCATGGAAAGTGGTGGGTGGGTAGTTGAATCTTTTGGAGAGCAGTACTAATGCCAAGAGAGGAAATTACTAAGAACTGGGCAGTCAGTTCTATCTCTGCAGATACATTATCCAAAGAACATCTTGGTGTTAGATTCTCCAAAGTAACAAACAACTAATGACTGTCTGCGCAAGAAAAAAATATGTAGGTGAAATCCAGATGTCAGCAGTTAAGTGCAGATACTCTCTGGTTGAGAGCTCAGCTTCCTGAAAGCCAATGTGTTTGTTATTTTTAAGTAAACCAAATACAATATTAAAATCTATGCAATCATACTTTCAGCCATTGCAGTCAGTCGTAGTTGGATGCTAATGCTGGTTAAACAACAGGTGCTGGTGCCTGAATCAATTTATTTACATCAGCCCCATAGTTTTGCTGTATTTCCCTGACATCCTGCAGAAGGGACCCTTCTCCTGCAAGCCGAAATAGCTCACAGTGCTAGCAACTCTCCTGACCAAAGTCGGGGCAGGCTCCCGGTGGCATGACCAAGGTTTATACTCTTTCTGTTCCGCAGGTAGAGGACAAGCCCCAGGGCTGTTAGCTTGCTCCCTCCATAGCTAAAGGTTTTTTCATGCAGGTAAAAGAAAAATCAAAGGCTGCCTGCTGCAGGCACTGCTTCAGAAGACCAGAGCTATACATCATAACTGTTTTGATGAGAGAGCAGGTGATCATCTCCCGTCCAGGAGGTGGTTCAGGGCATGAGCACACAACCCATTCCAAGGCTGGATCAGAAAGGCAATTCCCTCCATATTCAGTCATCCCAACACTGTCTTGCTCCCTTCCACTGGCAAGAGTGTTTGAAGTGAACTCACTCCTTCTCAGGGGCTTTTGGCCAAGAAGGACCTTGCTCATGCACAGAACTGGCTGCCAGAGCCAGTCAGCACCCTGTGGCTGGAGCTACTCACCAGCCAGAACCTCACACATAATTAAAGCTACCAGGTTTCTGTATCAGTGCCATAGCTTTAAGTACCAAAGGATCCCACTATGTCTGGACATGGACCACAGGGAGTCAACAAGCCCCTGACTGCACCACTCAACAGCAACCCTTCTGATATCCCATCACAGGAGTACAAATGGGATGTCCTCCCATGCTCCATGGGAGCATGAGGACACAATACAGCAACAGCAGCAACTGTCTCATGCAATATACAGTGCATATCTGTACTTGTGCAGATAAGAAGGTGCCTCTCAGTTCTAGGTCTCCTAACCAGCTCAAGAACAGCCCTGCATTGAATCCAGCTATGAGAGGCTACTCCTCTCCAGCTCCCCACTAATGTCCCGAGTAGTTTTCTAGTTACCTGGAGAAAAATTGGTATCACAAACATACAAGTCTCCCTGGTTTTCCTGCCTTCAAGATATCACCAGCGGTGACAAGAAGCCAGGGCAAAGTGCCCCTTGGCTTAACTCACCATTGACAGTGCTCTGGCTACACTGCCAAGGTCCCAGCTATCTATCAAATCACCACATCTTGCCTGCTCCCTTCAGGGGCTTACACATGGGAAAACATGTAAGAATTTACTGCTCAAAGTGGGGGCACAAATCCCTCTCTATCCATGGGAGGGGCAGCAGGGAAGCAGCGAGGAGCAGCAGGACACAGGGTGCTTTGAGAGGCAAGCACCCACTGTCAGAGCCATACGATCTTACATGCCTGCTTTTCACATTTAGCCAGTCAATTACAGCTGACTAGGAACAGTAGGATCTTGAATTAGTGCCAATCAAGGGCTGGAACAGAGAAAGGCCTGCAGGGAAAACAGCAGGGAGGTATACAGACATTTTTGTTGCCTTTTGAGTTACCAGAAACCCTATAAGAGAGAAGCACAGCCCTTAGAGGAAAGGGGCAAGTAACACCTGTGGAGCAAGATGGGCATTCTGCCTGCTTACAGATCTACAGCATCATACTGAAATGTAGAGTTTCCTCTTGGGTATAACCAGTTGTAAAAGTTCTGCTGTTGCAATGCCCATGCTCTTCTGTTCATTCACAGATAAATGCTTCTAGTTATGGTCCTTCTATAAACTGGGGGAGAAAGGAGGCACAAGGGAAATATTTTCCCTCAAAATCTTATTTTACCTTCAAATAAGGGGGTGGCTGAAGAGAAAGGAGGTTAGAGATCTAGAGGGAAGTCTGTTCCAGACAAAGGGACTGAATCTGGGGTGTGGAAATAAGATCTCTTTTTTCAATTGAGATAAAAGAAAAAAACCCTTATTCATCACTCCAAAAAAGGTCAGTGTTAGCCCTTCAGCCAAAGCTGCAGGTGCTATTTCCATATGCTTCATGTACCCTGAAATCCAGCTCTGGAAGCTTTCAACCTTTTGTATGAGAGCAAAGACAAGCCATGAATATTTCATATGTTGCCTTCCCTTACTTACAAGTTCCTTGGAAACTATTAAAGTGCAAGCGTAATAATGTCATCATTTACTTGTCATCTTCCACCTGCTCTTTGCAAAGAAAAGAAAAAAAGAATACCTGGGCTCCCATCCAAAGTCAGTGCAAACACTGTGCCCTATTGCTTAAAAGACAAATTGAAGGTTCTTCCGCAGAGAGGTGGGCTAATAATGCAAATGCCCCAGATCACCTTCTAGATGTCCAAGAAAGTTTTTCCAATTATCCTTCTATTCTGAAGGGAAGTTGGTTTTATGTTATCAACAAGTAGAGCTATTTTAATCTTCAGCATCATCTCCTGAAGCAAGCACCTGTTCCCTATGTTTTCAGGAGCACTGTTCAACTCAAAACAACTTGAAAGTAGTCAAGGTTGTCATACAGAATCATCCAAAAGCACCACTTACACCTTCCACAGGTTGAAATACAACCTATTCTGGAGTTAACTGCAGTAGCTGTTTACTGTGTGCATGTGCCACCGTTGTCTGTAACAGTATAATCAGATAAAAACTCTTGGACAACTGGACCATTGCCATTTAAATTCTTCCTAGAAAAATATGGTGCACAGAAATCCACCAAAACTGTCCCACAACTTTTGTCTAGGAACACAGAAATGGCAGAGACCTTCTGTATGCCAAGTCTTCCAAAAGTATCATCAGCAACTGCCTTCCATTAATAAAATGCTCCATTTCCTTCATGGTACCTCTGAGAAGGCCATTACCCAGTCTCACTGCTCCGCACAGAAGCCATTTCCCCATTTTACCGTTACCTAACGGTTGATTGTTCCCAAATCAACACTCTGCCCTCTGTTTTCAATAGCTCTTCTCCCTCCCTAGTATTTGTGACCTTAATGCATTTATAGAGAACAAGCACTTCTCATGTCTGTCATCCTTTCCACCAGCTTTGCAAGCTTTTAGTCTCCTCTCACGAGAGGGGATCTCTTTTCCCCAGTCACCTCAGAAGCTCATCTCTCCCTGTCTTGTTCCATTTTCAATTCTTCTTCCTTGAACATGGCTGACAAGAATTATACATCGTTTTCTAGATGAGATCCTCCTAATGCTTATAAATTATTGACCGGGGTTAGTTTTGCAAAAGGCACAAATGGGAACAGAACAGACTTGCTCAAGCATTCAACAGCAGCAAAAGATACCCCCTTACCTGTGCAGGGGATACAGAGAGCAATGGGGATGCCTGAATGGGGCTGGTAAGCAGACACTGGCAGCAACACAGGACTGGCCAAGGCACAAAAGTGCTTGCATTCAGCCAGCAGCAGACCACTATGCAGGAAAACAACTTATCTTGACATCACTCACTCTGATGATTTCTCTCACACACACGCTAAATATCTGGGAACTTTCAGTTCCCAGGCAGGATTTCTGAAATACAAAAATCCCTGACAAGAGCAAGGGACTGGACCTCAAAGTTACAGGCCTGCATCCCTGAGTTTCAAGTGGAAGCAAGTAATGCCAAATCGATTACTACAGTTTGCTTCAGTGGCTCAACCACATCTGCACCCCGAGTCACTTGGGATGTATCACTGATCTCTGGGAGATGCTGGACATCCCGAGCTCCAGCAGAATTGTAGCCCTTTCCAGGTATTGTTCTGCCCCAGTGTCAGACTAGACCATGTCAGATTCCCATCTTCTACACTCTGGTTCCAAAAACCTGTGACTAATGAGAGAAAAACTGTTTGGCCGAGTGCTGCCATGGCTTTACAACTCAAACCTGGGTTCTCCAGCTGCTTTGGGAACAAAAGGAAATACAGTCCCAACTAAGATGATATAATAAAGAACTAATATAACATGTAAGCTCAAATCTCTCTCTGTAACCCAGACAACAGTATCAATATTCAGCAAGGAGAATTCAATAGACAGAAAGCTCAGATGCACTCCAGAGATTTGTCCCAAGAGTCAGACTTCTCTGAGAGTAAATTATTGCAATGACTTTCCACCAACATAGTTTAAGACAGGGGAAATCTCTTCAGAAATCAGTGATTTAAAGCAAAATATGTCTTGCAGCCCTGTCCCTCACACTTGCTCTCCCTCCCAGACACTCCCCAAAGTAAAAGGATGAGAAAAAAAAAATTCTGAAAAATAACCAATGTGTATAAAATATACCCTTACATATATAGACACACACAAACTAGACTAAAAATCAAAGTTCAAATTCTAAATCAGAAAAAAGTATTTAAAAAAAGGAATTAAAAGAAATAAAAAATAACCCTAAAACAAAAAGGAGGAAAAGAGCTCATTTCTAAAGAAAACTAAGTATTGGACAAGGGACCCACAGCATTTAAGGTGCAATAGTCTCATTGTCACTAGCCCATAAGAGCCCATTAAGGCAACATTTTTTGGTCTCTGCTGATGTTCCTAAGTTCAGTAGATCCTGTATTCTTGCAAGTGAGGTGATTATCCCAGCAGCCAGAGTCACCTAACTGGGAATACAGAGACTCAGTGTTATGAAGGATTTTTTAAGTTTTAAAATTGCAGCATCTGAGCAGAGCACATGAATACAGGCCTAGCCAGGTGGTTGATGGCTTCACTCAATTTGCAATTTTCATATTTTCCATAAATATATCACGGGTTCTTTCCTAGCCCTCAGCAACATGAAATGGGACCACCTTACACCCTCTAGTATAACCTTTCCTATTGCACTGGGAAAAAATTGGAAATACCACCATACAAACCTTATAAACACGTGTGCTACAAGTATCTGTATCTGCCAAGAGGGCATGTCCTGCCTAACACTACACACTGCCTTAAGCTAAACATCCTGGAGTTTGCACACACTTCACAGGTAGGGCACAACACGGGCTACCAAAGGGAGACATAAAAACCCAGAACACAGGCTTGGGGCCTAAGATGGGAACTTCTGCATTAAGGTTGCATTTCCTTGGCGTAGGTTCCTAAAGGCACGTGCACATCCCTACAAAAGACAAAGCCCAGGGAAGACTTGGACTTGGCAGATACTTGTAACCTTCACATTCATACACTGGGCTTGGTTTAAGCCCAGCAGGTAGCTGAGCTCACTCACTCCTGCCCCTACAAGGGGATGGGGAGCAGAATGAAAAAAAAACCCAACCCAACAAAAACCACCAAAACACCACCAAAGTTGTGGGTTGAGATAAAGAAAGTTTAATAGAATAATGAAGGAAGAGAATAAGTAAGAATAATACAAGTGATGCACAAAATTTTTCACTGCATGCAAAAGGGGAAAAAAAACCCTCATGTCCAGCCTGTTTCCAAGCAGTGATCCCTCATCCAAGCTGGCTTCCCCAGTTATACCTGGAGCATGATGTCATGTGGCAGGGAATATCCCTCTGGCCAGGCTGGGTCAGCTGTCCTGGCTGTGCTCTCCCAGCTTCTTGTACAGCTGGCAGGGTGTGGGAAGCTAAAAAGTCCTTGACTTAATGTAGATGCTCCAACTACCCAGTAGCATCTAAAAGTATTAGCATGTCATCAACATTATTCCCATCCTAAATCCAAAAGACAGCACTATACTGGCTACTAGAAAGAAAAATTACCTCTCTCTCAGCTGCAACCAGGACAACAAGCAAAGCCAGCAGGAGCTGACATTGCTGCTGAAGGAACCTGTCCCTCTTTGGGCTATTTTTCTTGAACTGCATCTTGTCTTTTACCAATAGTGCTGCATGAGCGATCACACAGAAAATCAGTCTGGGAAATCGCCCCTGATGAGTAACAAGCTTTGTTAAGTGGCATCAGTCCTATTCACCTCAAGACCACGCAGAGACTTGTGCAGGACAGGAGATGGGTTGGGGATGGCAAGGAATTGGCCAGGAGACAGAGGAAGAAGAGAACCACCTGTTTTGGATGTTAGAGCAACTTACACAATTCCTGTCATCAATTCTTCCTGTTACCAGTTCTTCCACTCCCGCCAACTTAACTGCAGCCATTTGATCTCCATCTCACAGAATCACAGAATTGTAGGGTTTGGAAGGGACCTCAAGAGATCATTGGGCCACAGAATCACAAGGTTGGAAAAGACCTTTGAAGATCATCAAGTCCAACCAATCCTATCCTAAGCTAAACCATATCCCTAAGTATCTCATCTACTCTTTTTTTGAACATGTCCAGGGAAGGTGACTCAACCACCTCCCTGGGCAGCCTGTTCCAGGCCCTGACAACTCTTTCAGCAAAAAATTTTTTTCTAATGTCTAATCTAAACCTGCCCTGGCACAGCTTCTTGCCATTTCCCCTTATCCTATCACCTGTCACCTGGCTGAAGAGACCATCGCCCACCTCTCCACAACCTCCCTTCAGGTAGTTGTAGGTGGTGACAAGGTCATCCCTCAGCCTCCTCTTCTCCAAGCTAAAAAGCCCCAGCACCCTGAGCCGTTCCTCACAGGATCTGCCCTCCATCCCCTTCACCAGCCTGGTTGCCCTTCTCGGACTCTCTCGAGGATCTCAATGTCCTTCTTACGGTGAGAAGCCCAGAACTGGGCACAGTACTCAAGGTGTGGCCTCACCAATGCCAAGTACAGGGGCACAATCACTTCCCTAGACATACTGGCCACACTGCTTTTGATACAAGCCAGGATGCCATTGGCCTTTTTGGCCGCCTGGGCACACTACTGGCTCCAATGCACCCCCTAGCAACCTTATCCTTCTCCTCTCCTCCTTTCACTCTACCAATTCCTACACCCTCCAGTCCATCTCCTTACACAATGTTCACACCCACACGGTTGTCTCCTCACCTCCATTTTCCCAGGCTGCCAACATGCCTCATTCCAGCTCCCTTACATTTCTGGTAGCACTCCAAGCTCCTGATCCAGTGCAGTTTCTAAAACCAGTCTCAACACACATATCTATCCTTTCCAATGCAGTGATTTGGGGTTAGACAGGTCTTTTTTTGGGACCACTGAGGCTGGTACATAGAACTGTTAGACTCTGGAAGCCTGTCTCTCTTTACTCAATGTTTCAACAGTGGTTCACCTATCTTTAGACTAACAGAGAGAATCAAAATACTATTCATCTTGGTGGCAGCTAAAAGAGTTACAGAAGAGGAAAAAAGCTGCGTGTCATCTGTGACTAATAAGCATATGTACAAAATAACCTGTATCACTGGTTGTTGGACAGGCCACCATAGGTTAGAGGCGGCATTTTGAATGGAGGCTCTGAAAGAAAGGCTGTGGCTACCCAATGAGCAAGATGGGTTTTATGGGCACACACTGAGATAATGTCCAGTCATAGGGCAGGGCCTTGCTTGGACCATCCTCCATATTAAACACAGGTCAAGAGAGAGCACCTACCCCCACAACCTCAACAGCTTTGACCTGGGTAGGGGGAAACTGTCCCTCAGTTTTGTCCTTCAATGGGTATGCTCTGACTTGGAAGATTTTCGGTGGTCAAATTCCCACTGTCTTTCTGACTGCTGAGAACAACAATGCAAATAACACCTCAGCCCTACCAGGTCCAAGCTCCTGACCCCCAGAGCAGAGCACAGGTTGTAGCCCCCATCCTACATGGGCTACCTACTCGCACAGCCCCAGAAAGCCACATAAAACTTCCTCCTCACACCAAAATGCCACTGCCATGTTACAGCATTACATACAGATCAAAAGCATCATACTCTCAGGCCTGTACCAATCCAGGATAAAGAGAAAACTTCCCCTGCAGCATGTGTTGCCACACAGAGACCAAGTATTTTGGGACTGCACACTTCATTCTTCTGATCCCCATCATAGTCTCTATTTGATGCCTTACTCTCTCGAAGCCATAAGTCACCAAAAGGTGACAGGGATGCTTTTAGCATTAGCAGGGCACAGCTTTGCTTCCAGGAGAGGGCACCAGCAGTGTATCCTCACTAGCCAGCGACAACAGGCAAAATAGGGAACAAATTCTTATGATCAGACTCACCACTCCCTTAAAAACAAATTAGCTGGTTCCCTCCCAACAAGAGAAGAGAGAAGCACATTCTCTCCAAGTCGTTTCTCTCAAGCAGCCTGATACTCAGACTAGGCTAGTCAATAAGGTGTGTCCAGGCAGTGAGTCTAATTGGAACTAGCCCAGCTGACAAGCACTGCAGAGTTACCTTTGCACAGTGGTTAATTACTACAGAGAGTTTAATGACGTTTCGAAAGACCTAAACCTTTCTCCTATCAATAAAGGACTGGGTTCGTTACATGCCACCATTATTCAATTAGAAGATGTGATCACAACGCTGGCTTCAGTTTCACCTTTGCATGGTAAAGAACAGTGTATCAATCTGCATCTTTGTCCCTGTTAAAAAGAAAGGAGACACAGTCACCATGACCACATGTCTACTCCACCCTCCAAAGCACAGTGTTTGCAATGAGGTCTTATGTGTTGATCTCTCCCCTCCGCCTCTTTTCCAAAGAAACCTAATGACTAACAAAATTTAAGTCAAGATAGTGCTAAAGAAGACAGACTGAGAGCCGTAGAGGCCAGCAGTCACCAAGTAGCTCCATCCTAACAGGTCTGGGTTCTTCAGCCATGTCCTGCCTGCACAACCAACGCCAGGCCTAGAGAAGTAATCCATAAAGGTTAGAAGGCTGCAAGTAATTTTTTTCTTTCCCTCACTGAACACATTTGCAGCTGATTCTGGATCTCCTCCTTTCCCTCTTGAAGTCTTTTCTCTTTCTTTGGACTATTGGGATAAAATATTCAAATCAGTGCACCATTTGCTCACACAGGCAGCTCCCATCATCTAGAATGATAAGAGCACCCATTAACACTGTCACAGATAAGGATCCCTTCCTGCTGCTCCCACTGCAAAGCCCCAGCCCGTCCTCTCCCCTGCCAAGGGTTTACACTGTGGCAGAAAAATTTAGCGTTTGCCAAAACCCAGCATGCAAGCTTTCAGAAAAGCAATGAAATGGGTTGTGTGGTGGGCTTTTTTTTTTTTTAAAGCTGATTTATTTCCATTCAGTCCCATTACAGAAGTAGAAAAAGCAAAGATGCAGGTTCTGATTGCTCCATTTACATTTCTATAACTCATACTAAGCTCTCATTACAAGAAAGAACCCAGCAGCTAGCTCACAATGTGGACTGATGCTTTTGATAACTGATGAAAATCACAAAGCAAGGGAGACTGTATTTCTAAGTTCTCTTCAGTGCATAGCACTTGCTTATTTAGATCCTATAAGGCACTGTTTGCAAAATACAGAATTTCAGATCATATGGCAGGGTTATTTTTCTTTTACCTATAGTCCAGCTTATTAAAGATATACAGGACTCAATGCACTGAAGTTTTCAAGGATCCAGGAGTTTCTGGAACACATTCACTTTCAAAGGAAAATATTATAGTCTCTTATAGCTCCTTTCACTTAATCACAATTTCCCTACAGTTAGTCACAATTTATTTCCTATGCAGCTACCTCAGGGGTAGAACAAGTGGTTAAATTGCCCACAGAAACTGCACATAAAATAAAATAGGACAAAAAAATTGGTGGGGAAAGAAATGACAAAATGTAATTCAAGAACCTCTAGGATATATTGAAAAGAGTAAGAAAGAAATTAAAAGCAATAAATAAATAGTTGACAACGTCCATTTTAAACCACGAAAAACAGGGTGGGTTCTGTTCAGCATGAGCATTAGCTACTGCTGTGTTCTGGAAGGCTATAAAGACAGACAGCCTTTGTGAACCTGGACTTCACATCATCAGCCTTCCTTCCTCCCTGCCCTGTCCCAAGCCTGTTTCTGAACTAGCTATCCACCATGGCAGTAGAAGGATCTGGCTGAAGTAGATCACAGGATAGCACTTTCGGGTTCCATACTAGTCAGTTATGAGTCATGCAACATGCCGTTATCTCCAAGATTATAACTAAAAGCCACTCTTCAGCAAGACAGTGAGTCATCAGTCAGATAAAGCACACTGCTGGTTGCACATTGGCCTGTGTGGTTCTTCAAACCAGAGAGTGCTTCTGCTTCACCATTGTGTCCTGTAGTGGTCAGCAATTCCACCCTCTGCCATGTAATGCTCCCTCCCGGACTGCAGCACTTCTTTCCCTGCAGACACCCCAGTTTTCCTGACCCCATCACAAACTTACCACCTGACATAAAGCAAGCGTACTCAGGGCCATGGCTCTCCAATCCTTGGCAAACCCTTTCTTTGGAATGCTCACCACCCACCTTCTGCCCCGTGCCAGTTACTCCCTGTGTGCAAAGCTGTGTTTTTCCTGCTTTCCGCACACAAACTGAGGTCCTTCTCTATTCAGACTTCTGAAATAATCCCTGTAGATGAGGTGGTGATCCGCAAGCTCTTGGCTTCCAGCATGACCAGCTCCTACTATCCAGTCGTGAGGGTGGAGACCTGATGCCAAGGCCTTAAGAAAGGAGACGGAGGGCAGAGTAGACATCTGGTCCCTAATGACTGGTGTTTCCCAGCTTCCCAACACAGAATGCCTCCCTAGTCACTGAGGTCTCCTGTGGATTCCCTCATGTCTGATACAGGGTGACAGCAGCTGCCATCCCAGTCCAAAGATTTCTTTCCCTTCTCTGGGAATCTTCTATTCTGAAGCTTATAAAGGCTTTCTAGCATCAATGCCACTGACTTTTTGCCAAATTTGGCTGAAATCAGCTGACAAATTTAAAAATAAAAAATTATTTAAAAAACCCAAACCAAAACCAAAAGAATTGGTATACTCTATAAGCATGAAAATAATACTCATCTCCCTAGTTGTGCCAAATTCAACAGGAGATCCTTCTCTGGCTTCTGTGTAGCCTTCATACGTCTATGGTCATATTGAGGACAAAAGTGAAGCCTGAGAAGTTCGTGTTCATGTCCTGATCCTGTCATTTACCATTTTGAAGCACACACACAGAGGATTGCCTTGTCAGCTAAATCAGTTGAGCCTCTGTCCGAGTCAAAACCTCAGGCACCAGGACACAGGACTCAAAAATGGGCAGATCATCCCTTTACACATGTCCAGCTGCCACAGCAGCAACCACAGTTGTTAAGGCAGCTCAATGCAACACGGGAACAGCACATACCAGTAACTGCCTCTCTACTCCCAGCATGTTATGGCAAGGAGGTCTTTAAAAAAAAAATCTCCAAAGGCAGCAGATTTACCACTACAGAACCATGGCTCATAAACGGTATTCCCAACAGACTGGGAAATACTGGTTCAAGGATCCTGGATTGAGTGACTTCTGTTTTCCCTTGGAAACCAAACAGGCCAAGCAAACCCCTGTATGAGGAAAGCAGATCTCCTGGGATGCTGAAGGTAAATGATGGGTAACAGGCCAACAAAAGTTATTTGGGAAAGTGCTGTTTTGCAGCAGAATCTTTTGCAGTCATTATCAAATGCATTTCAGGCACATTGGCTTTTCCTACATGAGCTATTCGTGGCTAATGTCTGGAAGGCTGGCCATTAGAATCACAGAATGGTTTCAGCTGGAAAAGACCTTCAAGATAATCGAGTCCAACCATCTAACAATCATCATTACACACAAATACCTTCCAAAACTAGGACAGACATTAGGTTCAGAAAGCTATGATGCTGGCCAACAGACTACACTATCCCAGAAGCAAAACATATTCCTAATAAACTGACCCACAGCAAAACCAAAGATGTCACGTTATGTGACCAAAAGAGACAGGGACATGCTGTCATGCACTCAAGAACAGTAGCCTCTGATGAAGTTTTGTGCTGTCACTGCTTTAGACTATAAATAAAATCTAACCATGCTGCAGAAGAGGTAAAAATCAGTGTAAAGCTCTGGCCTCCATCACAGGGGATATCAGGTTAGACAACCCTGAAGAATGTCTCTACTTTTGAAATCTGTAGAGACAAGCAAGTAGAGACAGACTAGTTCAGATATTTCTTTTCCAAACACATCTTCCTTTTCCTCTCAAGAAGCTGTAGAGAAGATGAAGGGCATTTTCGGAACTCCATCTAATACCAAACACCAACACCTTGGGCTAATTAAACTGCAGGGTGGGATTCCGAAGCCCTTTACACATGGTGAAGATGCAGCCATCTAGAGGTTTCATAGGGCTTCACTCAACTTGCTCATTACTTTGCCATCATTCTTGAAAGGTTACATTCTATTGATGAAATCAAACAGGCATGCGAGAGAAAATACACCCTTTTTCAGATCTGTCTTTCAATCATCTGTCAGACAGAAGAACTAGGCAGAAAAATAAACAGGCACATGCCTACTCATATTTTCTTTAGAGTTGCACAGAGATCAGCACAGTTGGGGGTGGGACAAGGGGCTGTGATGCAGAATGAGGACAGACATTTATGATCTGGGACATGGCAGGATCATCTGAAGGGATACAGCAGAGACACAGCTGACTTCCAGGTGGTCAGTCCACACACACGCACTGCACTTTGCAGAGACAAAGCTCATATACCAAAAGCATTCTATCTGTTCTAGGTCAGGGGTGTATCTGTGCCAAAAAAATCCTTTCTGTACGATTTCACTATGACCACGCTGCAACAGCATCAACATAGCTGGGTAGCTACTAGCTCCTTCCAGAGGATATTCATGCCCAGAAAGACAAATCAGTCTTCAGAGAAACTAGGAGAACTTCATGAAAAAAGGAAGAAAAAAAAAAAATCAAAGCTCTATCAGTTAATAGCAGGGACCTAGAGCCACACTACAATCCTACTTTTGCTCTGCAGACAAGGCTCTCTAATATCCAGTCACTCTAGTCTCTAATTCCTGCTCTCATACTTGTTCTTTGTTAATGGAACAAAGCCTGATCTACTTATAGATTTTATAGTTATATAACAATGCCAAAGCGATGGTACGATTTATTGTTGTACTTCTTACTAACCAGGTGGACTAGAACAACCTCCACCATGAATGCAGTTTACCAGGATGAAGATGCATCAGCAGAACTGAATCTCTGTAGGCAGTAGAGGCTGGGCAGAGAGGAGGAGGGGGGATGCAGTGATTCACCCACAGCACTTGTATGAGGCAAGATTCCCTGAGACCTCTGCATCAGCTTTTTGTTTTCCCGTTTGCCTGACCCCTAGGGTTAACCAAGGCCAGACAAGCTACAGAGGGATTGAAGCAATCCCTTTTGGCACTCACAGAAGCCATGGCTAACATGATACTCCAAGCACATTGCCAGGAATAGAAAACAAGCCAGGGAGTCCTGGTCCTCCCCCAGTTTGCTGGGTAAGTCCTAGCTCTGTTCACACATGTGACGGGCTCACATACCTCTTCTCCTGGCATAGCACCTGCTGGGGATCACCAGTTGGATGAAAGCAATCAAGGTTTCAAAAACAAGCAACACATAGTCTGGGTAAAGAATTACTGTGATGTAAGAACGGGACACTGTCACTTCCAACGGGAGATTCTAGCCTTTCCTAGACACAGCCTAAGCTTCAAACAGACTTTCAAGCCTCCTCGTGCCCTGATACATGAGATCACACCACTGTGGTTGTGCATTGCCAGGAGAGAACATGATTCTATATTTTACCAGGGGAGGACATGATTCTCTAGGGCTTTTTCGAACACAAGACCTTGCTAGGTAGAACACTCCCAAGACCTTCTCACTCCAGCCCCACAGAGACCCCATGAATCAAAGACTGAGCAGATGACAGAGGCACAGTGTCACAGAGAAGTAGGGAAGTTTCTGCACAGCAAATTTTTCAGATCCAAGCCTAAAGCCTTCATCAGAAGAAGAGAGGTATAAGGCCTCATCCAAACAAGTCAGAGAGTGGTAAAGGCTCCATATGAACCTCATCAGTAAACAACACGTTTCCCTCTATCTTCCATCCTTATCAGCCAGCAACATTTTGATTGTCTTATTTTAAATTTGAACTTTTAAAACAAATTGTAACAAAGCTTATGTGAGGCTAATCACTCCCTGTTTCCTCTGGCATTCATTGTAATAGCATTAATTACAATAAACACATTTAAAATTAATGTGCATGTCATATGTGTGTATCAATTGCATTTTAATTTACCATTGATTAACGTCCACAGGCGGAACGTGCTTTGAATAATAAAAAGCTCTGACATAGCGTAACCTACCCCTGCCTGCCAGACTGCTCCCACAGCCAGGCAGGAAGCCACGACAGATGAGACCAATGGAGGGGAAAACATCCAATCCACCATCAGTGAGTTACAGATTCAGGCAAGCGCTGAGCCTATGACACACGGTAAGGATGAGCCTTCTGTCGATGCTAAGCCACCTCCAGTGCCTGTCACTTTGGAAATGGGCTCGCTTTCACTATTCTACAGTATTTTAGGTTTGCTTGCAAGCAGACAGAAATCGTTTTTACTAACACAGTCAGTTTTTGTAAATTGACATTATTACCCACCTCCCTCCTCATGAGACACAATTCCTTCCACGTGTGCATCAGCCTGGCTCTGCCTGAGGGCCATGATGAAGTGCAATCCCAGCAAGAGCAGCAAGAACCTACAGCAGTATCAGAGGACAAGCTACATTTTTTCCAGTATCAGACGAAAACAGAATGAAGTGTATCAACTAAAGACTGCTTAAGCTGGGCTATTATAATCACTAAGACACAGGCGACCTGTCCCACAGTCAGCTGATGTGTCAGTTAAACAGATCACAAATGAGTAGGAAGATAACTGAGACTAGAGCTTGAACAATGCCTACAGCTCCAAGATGTTCCCTTCTCTGAGCTGCCTGTTTTGCACCTCTGCCAGAGGACAGTCATTACAGGAAAAAAAAAGAAGAAAAAAGAACAAGAAATAAAAGAAGAAAAAAAAAATTAAAAAAGAGAAAAAGAATGCTCCTGAGCCACACACACCTACCTACAGATTGAAGTATTTTTTAAGTTAATATGCTGAGATGTGAAGCACAACTAATGTTAGATTTGCAGTTGATAGTATGCCACAACTGTTTCAGAGCACATTACCAGCCTAACCTGAGTGAGGAGCAGCTGAGAAGACAACATACTTTAATTTCTGCCCTCTCGGCTCTGGGCATAACCCCAATGAAGGAAGAATGAGATTGGCACTACCAGCTTCAGGTAACACTGTTGCTCATCTCTTCAGAGTTCAGTAGTATTGCTTGGAAAGGATGTCCATCACTCAGTGCTGAAGACTCAGGTGAGAGGTAGCAAGTGATTTAGCAAGAGGTAGCAGTGTAATGACAGCATCCCATCCCATACACGTGCCTACAGCCAGACTTGCTCAGGAAGCCAAAGGGCAAGATTGAATAAGCTATTGCTGACAAACAGGGTTTACCAATCTTGATGTAGCCATGAGAAAACTTATCACAATAGACTGCCAAAATGTTAGTCCAGTAGCATTGCTGTATCTCCCCAAAAAAACCTAAAGATCCAGCCCTTATCATACTCCAGATGCATTTACATTTGCACATTTCTATCTAAAAGTTCACAGAAAGAGCAAACTTACACAAGTACATACGAGTACTGGAGCACAGTAATGTACTGATGGATCTGAACCTTTCTCCAGCGTCTGGAACCTAACATTTGGACATGTGCAATCAGATACCAAAACAATATCAAGTGTCCTATGAAACTAATTCAAATTAACCAGCACATCAAACACTTGTATGAAGGAGTTCATGAGTCAGCCATGGACAAAGAATGAGTCATAGGAGATACATAGGAGATAATTATGAAGAATGAGTAAACCTGAGAAAAATCCCAAATTGCCAATGAACAATATGCAAGTAGAAAAACATGTTCAATTTACAAAATAAGTTAATTGTTATGAATTAGTCAGATGGCTCTAGCCACATCAACATATCTATTGTGGGCTGCTGTTGCAGTCTGTATGTCACAGTTGAGCAATTTGAATCTCTATTAGAGGTATCTCTGACTTTGATGAGAATTACTGCAATTTATATCAACACACTCTGAAGATACACCCCAGTAGAAAATCTAATGGCACAAAAATAAACTCTCCTTAGCTTTGCCAGCTGAGGACACTCTCCTGAACACTGCTAGCTAACAGATCCATTGCAGGCCTACCAGGGAGAATATGAACTGCTTCACAACCCTCCCAAGGGCTCTGCACCAGTAGAAAAATAGAACCCTTGATTCCTATCAGCCACGGTCCACAAATTCGTCATTAAAGAAAGAAGATGGGTAAGACCAAGGCCTTGGCCAGCTCAAAGAACACAGCCACTCCTTCCTTTGCCCTTGCAGCTGCTGAAATACCTGATAACCCCAGTTCCCTCCTAATAATCAGGTGAGATCACCCACAACTTTTCACTGAAAAAAATTTAAAATACAAAAAATCTGGTGTTCTCCTGCCCATTCAAGAAAATCCTTTGTTCATATACATTGCTCAGCTACCAAGTCAAGCCACCAGTTCCACTTAGGCCCACACCCCTCCATTTGCTCCATCACAAGCAAGTACCCATATAGCCCCAGCAGCATAAGCAAAGGCAGAGGTTCCTGCAGCCCTCATATCAAAACCAGTAACCTCCTGCCTCCCTGTACCAAAACTTCCCAAAACACTGATGTCCCTCACAGCAAGGAATAGTATTTCTGAAGATTCAAACCCAACATAGTGATACAACGAAGAGAGGCATCTTCTAACATTTGGTACACATTTGCTATTTCTCTCTTCCTGCTTCCAGGGCACACAATAAGACATAGCACTGATACATACACAACTTCTCTGCAGCATTAACTTTTTGGGGATGCATAAGGACACAATTCTACCTTACAGTCTCTCTGTCTGCAAATCCCACTTAAGAAGTTCCCACTGTGTTGACTCCTGACTTCTCTACAGTGATTTACTGTCCCCACAAACATCCTAGCAACTAAGCTTAGATTTACATTCTGCTCCATTTAAGTTTTCCTTTCTATCTGAGTGTCAGCAAGTACAGTCCCACAAACAGTAGTACCCACACAACTGAGAGGAACAACACACTATTTCAGAAAGAGCAGAAATCAAAGCCAGCTTTGCTACTTGAAGCATTATAACTTCATACCCCAAATCCACTATTCCTGAGCCCCTTTATCTCTAACCCTCCCTGACCCAAGTGTTCTTGGAAGACTCTTCTTGGAAGAAACCCAAGCCCACCTCATGCAATAGATTATCACAACAGGTTTTGTTTATGCAGCTGAACAAAATTTAGTTTGACTTCTGAATGTGCCTTTATTACCTTTATTTCCTTTATTTATTACCTTTATTTTCCTGCACCGTTTTTGCCAACCTGATCACACAGCTTTTTTTCTTTAAGTTGTAGTCATGTTCAGGGCTACATAGTTCATTGACAGCAGACTGACCACCAGCCAAAGAACACTAAGACACCAGCCACCAACCCCAGATCTTCCAAGCGTATTATCTGTCTCAGGATAAAGCACATAAGTTTTATGACTACCTGCAGTCATATCAGAGCCACGGGAACATCTCCTACCTGCAGGAGATGTAAAATACAGCCTCTCAAGTAATCACTTTCTGCATGACAGAATCGGCACTCTTCTCCCATGATACTCACCCATCCATCTAGTATTGGGTCCCATACATATAACCAGCCTTTAAATCCCAAATAAGTAACAAACCAGCTAGCCAAGGGCTCCTGTGATTCACTGGTAGGAAACATAGTCGGCATTCAGTATCCGGTATCTGCTAACAGACCAATTAATGCATAATGTCAAATGGATTCGTTTTCACACCACTGCTTGAAATGAAAAACTTCTGTATGTCTGTAGCTACCTACATACAGGAAAGAAGAGTATTTATAACTTTTTGGACCAGATGCTCAAACTCTCCCATCTGATAGCCATACAGCCCTAGTAGGACTAGTACTCAGTTCTAAGTCCAGCTAAAATAATAGTAGTTCTATTGTATACTCCTCCTGCCCAAGCAAGGCATGGAAGTAGATCCTACATGAGGTCGAGAAAGCTGAAAAATACCTGAAATGTCAAAGAAAACCAAAGGAAACTCAACACCATCATCACACACACTAAAAAAGTAGAAGCAGATTCACAACCAGCAAGCACTCATGTAAGAACAGAGCAACACATATCGAAATCAAAAGAGCTGATCTGCACTTAACCAGCTCTGAGACAGTCTGTAAATGAAGTATAGCTGCTAAACTGTCACCCCTAAACTCAACTCTACTACTTTTTCTTACAGTCTATGCTGGATCATGACAGGCAAGCTGGGTAACACGAAAACTACCTGTGGTGGCCAGAACTTCAAAAGTAATTACCTTCACATGACTTGTAAACAATTTTTAGGAGTGCTCAAAGTTTCAAATATTGCAGTGCAGCAGTGCTATTTTGGCCCAAAAGACGTCAATCCTTCCAGTCACTGATGAGACCTAGATGAATGGACACAGTAGGAAATGTTTCCTTCTCCTCTTTTTATTTTTTCTCCTCCACTCCCATCAGCTCTTGGCTACCTACCACCAAGAGAGTGCTACCTTTTGAGATATAGCATACCCTCAATCAGTGGAGAACACCAGGGCAATCTCATCAAGAGACACTTGAGTGGAAAACGCATTAGTGAAAGACCTGTAAAGGCAGACAGAGAGGACAAGCCCTGAAATACAACGCAGCTAAACAGCACAAATGGATAGTCAGTGCAGAAATAAACCAAGAGTTTGGTTATGCAGCCACTTCGATGCAGCACAAATCCAAGCTGCTGCCAGAAACAGCAGTCAAATGCACCTTGACCACCCCCAGCTATTCATTCCCACTGCAAACCCTGTGCCAGTCCTGGTAAGATGGGTGATAGATTTGAAAGGAGGAAAAGACAGCTGAAAACCAGACAAGTTTGGGTCTTTTTGGTTCCCCAAGCAGATGCTTGGCCTGGCTGATGCACCACTTGTGGTGCGAGGCCCGTGGAGGCCACAGGAACAGGCTGCAGCAGCAGACGCAAAGGCAAGACTCTCTGCTAGCAGCACACTGATAGTGTCAGATAGCAACACAGTGTAGCCACCACCTCTAACTTTTGCATTTACTAAACGTTCCTGTCATGGAGACTTATACTAAATTCTTCACAGCATTCCTGAATGCACTATTCTGCTAGATGGCAAATGCTGTTACTGTCACGTTACCACCACATAACCAACAGGAGTAAAATCTAGTCCATGATAAAAGCCTCCCAGATCAACACTGCACTCAAATAACCCATGTTTTGCTGAAGCTTAGTAAATATATGGCTTGGAGTCACTGCCAAATACAGCACGGTGACACTGGAACAGCACTATTCATTCTGATTTCAGGTCCTTTGCTGCAATGCTTTATGAATACATTTGCCCAAACCTAAGATGCTTTACATGAGGGAATTTTAAAAGGGATACAACATATAATGTACAGCTGGACAAGCTGCTGGAAGGACTAAGGTTAGAGAAAGCTCAAATGATCAATAAATGTGAGGAGTTGTAAAGCACAGAAAGCACTTAGCAACACTTCAGTACCTAAATATTAGAGCTTGTCAATAATTTTCCTCACAAACATCTTTATAATAGCATATGTCTTTGACCAAAAGCAAACATTTCGCTGCCCTTTTGATCTAAACATTTTGTCCTTTTTCCTGCAATGAAAAACAAGCTTTCACCTCCTCACTCTTTCTTCTCCAAAATAACTTAAGTAGAACTGGTCAAGGAAGTTAAGAAAAAGAAGGAAGAAGCAGCAAATAACTCAAACTCGTGGAAATAATGAATAGTTGGTGAAAGTGAGTGTATATTTACCAATCCAGCCTTTTGAAGTTCCTCCTGCCTGCAGAAGAATAGTTTCTTTTTAAGAAAAATAATTTTAAAAAGCAGCAAAGAACTCAAAGGAATTCCTCCCTGCTTGGCTTAAAAATGAACTGCAGGACAGTGCAAACAGTAAAAAAAAAAAATTAAAAAATCTGTAACTTCAAAGAGAAAGGAGGATGGCTAGCCAGAAAGCTTCCCATAGGGGTCTTTGCGTAACTTGAAATGATAAATCTTAAAAATCACAAGACCCAAGATCATGTATGGCTGATGTCTAATCATCAAAATATAGTTTCCCAGAGCAGTGATATGAGAAAATTAATTTGCTTTTCTTCTTTTTCTTTTCATAAGAGGAAGTCAAGTAGGAGGCAGAAAGACCTGCTCCTGACTGCATGACAGGATGACAGCAATATGTAAGAGAAATGAATATTCACAAACCTTCACAAACTAGTTCAGGTCCCTGGGTACTCCCATTCCAGGTCAGTGCATAAGGCCTCATACAATGCTACCTGCACTGATAAGAGCATCCATCCCCTCAAAGCTTTAAATACCAGAGCTCCAGGTGGAGAGTCAGAGCCTGTAAAACCTTACAAAACTTCCTGGGAGAAACAACCTCCCCATCTGGCAGGAAATGAATCCCCTTTCCCTCATGCCTTAGGCTTTTTGTATGCAATGGGGAGTGTATATGAATGGCTGTGGAAGAATGGGATGAAGCAGGGAATCATCATCTTCTCTAGCTAGCACTCATCGAGAACACCAAGTAAAATGCACATGTAGCGATCTCATTTTCCACCATCACTCCACCAGACAGGAATGATTTAGCCCCACAGCTAGAACATGCTTGGGAACATGTAACACCAGGTGCTTCAGGAACCCAGAGCAGGAATCCAGCTGTTCCTTTTAATGCCCCTCCCTCAACCAGCACCAAAGGAGAGAATCAATAAAGAACAGGGTACAGCAATAGGTGCTAGTCAATCAGTGCCCACATCAACCTTTTCACCTGGGCTTTGATATCTGAGCCTATCGCTCCAGAGGGCTCTGGGTTCCAAGGACTGCAGATACCTGTGTGTGTGCATACAGGTGTCTTATACCTAGTTTAAAAAAAACAAAGCAAAACCTCTGAGGAGCAATACAAACAACAGCTTCAGCCACTCTGAATTTGTCCGTGTCTCTTTAGGAAGGATTTTGATATGTCTCTAAAGAACTCTTTGCAGATCTGTTTGCTTAAATACCGATATAGTAGCCTAGCTTTCAACAGCTAATTGACTCAACACCTTCTGTCTCTGAAGACAACAATTTCATGCTAGCCTCCAGGATTCAAGCCCTCCTCCACGGTTCACCATGAAGACAGGTCCTTTCTACTTTTTTCCACATGGCAAAAGGTGTCTCAGTACATGCTGTCATCTCCGTGCAGTCAAGTTCAACAGCAAGATCACAAGGGAATTGCTAAGAGCTCCTTGAAAGCATTTTATTTTCATCTCTCTTTTCCATCTCTTGTTGCTATTAATTATCTTTACCTCTGTGATATCTCTTGTGACAGCTCATCAGAATCACAGATTGTTAGGGGTTGGAAGGGACCTCAAAAGATCATCTAGTCCAAACCCCTCTGCCAAAGCAGGATCACCTAGGTTAGGTTGTAAAGTATTGCATCCAGGTGGGCTCTGAATGTCTCCAGAAAAGGAGACTCCAAAACCTTTCTGGTCAGGTTATTCCAGTGCTCTGCCACCCTCACAGTGAGAAAGTTTTTCCTTATGTTCACATAGAACCTCCTATGCATCAGCTTGCACCTGTTGCCCCTTGTCCTATTACCAGACATCACTGAGAAGAGCCTGGCTCTGCCCTCCTGACACTCACCCTTTACATACTTATAGAAATTAATGAGGTTACCCCTCAGTCTCCTCCAGGCTAAAGCTTTTCCTCATAAGGAAGATGTTCCACTCCCTCAATCATCTTTGTGGCCCTGCGCTGAACTCTTTCAAGTAGTTCCTCATCCTTCTTGAACTGAGAGGCCCAGAGCTGGACACCACATTCCAGATGTGGTCTCACCAGGGCAGAGTCAAGGTGGAGGAAAACACTGCCTTCTCAACTTACTAACCACACCCCTTCTAAAACACTGCCTTCTTGGCCACGAGGACACATTGCTGGCTCATGGTCATCCTGCTGGACCCTCAGGTCCCTTTCCCCTATGCTGCCCTCCACCATATCCATCCCCAACCTATACTGATACCTGGGGCTGTTCTTCCCCAGATGCTAGACTCTACACTTGCCCTTGTTATATTTCATTAAATTTTTCCCAGCCCAACTCTCCAGCCTGTCTAGATCTTGCTCAATGGCAACACAGCCTTCTGGTGTGTCAGCCACTCCTCTCAGTTTTGTGTCATCAGCAAACTTGCTGACAATGCACTCAGTTCCCACATCCAAGTTATTGATGAATATATTCAATAGTACTAGTCAGGAGGGACTCCACTACATACAGGTCTCCAGCTACACTCTGTCCCATTGATCACAACTCTCTGACTTCTTTCCTTCAACCAGTTCCCAAACCACCTCACTAACCAATCCTCCAGACCACATTTCCTCAGTTTAGCCATGAGGATGCTGTGGAAGATGGTGTCAAATGCTTTACCAAAATCAAGATAAACAACATCCACTGCCTGTGGTGCCCTCTGTGGTATCCACTACCACTCATTCACTCCCAGAGGAGAAACAGGCAGAGCCACCGTGGGTTGGGATAAGGACAGTTTACTGGCAAATATCAAAGTGAATACAGAACAATAATGGCTTGTTACACGAAGTAACACCCAGTGCTAACACAGCGTACCTTACTGAACCAACGAATACAGAGGGCTGCCCGATGGTAAGAACCAACCAACCGACATCCCGGCCACACTCCAACTGTCCTAGAGGCAAAGAACAGCTGCTTTTATGGGCAAATGGTGTCAGGTGGTGTGGAAAACAGCTCCGGCTAACTCAGCTCACCTGGACTGAGTCAGCTCACCTGTGTTGGCTGATTGGGGAGGTCAACCCTGGCCTAGCCAGAACCAGGACACTGCTTTACCATCATCTATCTGCCCGGTAACATCTTCATAAAAAGCTCTAAGACAGGTCAAACATGACTTCCCCTTGGTAAAACCATGTTGACTGCTCCTTATGACCCTCTTATCCTTGATATACCTGGAGACTGCACCAAGGATAAGATGTTCCGTCACCTTTCCAGGGATGGAATCAAATATTTTTAGTTTATTACAGCCTGAATGATTGTAAACTTTAGGGAATAAGGGCAAGATGGGTAACCCTAATGCCACAAAAAGGCCACAGGGTGACAACCTTAAGTTGTAATGCTGAACAAAGCACATGTAAAATTCAATGTGTAACCATATCAGAAAAATATTTACTCCTAAGAGCACTGGTGCAAGCAAAGGGGAACCAGATGTGATCAGGCACAATAGCCAGTACGAATCTGCAGGCTGTAGCAGGAGCCAGTCAGTAGAATCACTGCAATCTCAAGCAATCTATATGGGTCACATAGAATAATCAACTCATTATGTTTCTACAAATCACTAATTCTACCAAGTGTTCAGGTTAACAAGGCTCCTGTCAATATCAGAGGTTTGGCACACAGGAATTCAATACTCAGAGAATCAACCTCCACTGGTATTATTGAAACACTTAAGAAATACGATGTGAATGCCTCCTTCTCCCCCACTCCTAACACCAGGTGATCCCTACCCTATATATATACTGCAACTATAGCTGCTCAGAAGTGTCTCCCCAGAAAAAACACCAAGTGAACATGCTTCACAGAAGCACATTCATTTCAGGGAGCCTTCTGCTGAAACGTAAACCATCCTCGGCCAAGTGCCAGGAGAAATCAACTGTCATATGGTACAATGCAAAAAGTGCATGATGTAACTACATCTTCAGACCTTGAACTATTCAGGTTTTCAACATGCACAGCTCCCAGACAGCTCTCTCCATCATGCACTTTGCAAAAACCTAAGCAGGTTAAAGCCTTGAGAGTCGCATCAGCTGGCCTCTAATCCTATGTAACCTGGGGAGCAAAGACACTGCAAGTCCTCACACAAATACATGACAGGGCTTCCCCAGAGCTCAGACTTTCACACGGTAATGCGGGAATATTCCTTCTGCATTATTAGCATCAACAGTACCATAAAGGATTTCAGAGCAGACCCTGGAAAGCTTTTTTTAATCACATGTTTATCCCCTCTTTATTAAGCATCTTTATTCTCCCAAAGTCTAAAGAATCAAGTCTCGAGGCTCTTTACCTCAGAGATCATGCTGGCCAAAGTCAGAACAAGTAGGTAAGAATTGTCAGCGAGATACCCCATTCTCATGCAGACATAATCCACAAACCAAAAAAAGACAAGATGAAATACAGAACACTCCCAAGCTGGCAACAGAATGGTTCCTAAAATGGCAGTTTTTCTAACTTCCCTCCAAGTATCAGTTAGTTTAACAGCAATACAAGTAGACAATAAAATCCAGTCCTTAGGATCCCCAGCCTACAAACTGCCCAAACAAAACAAGTTCTTTCTTTGCTTATTTTAACTGCAAACATGTTTTAGGCTGGTAGACCCTAGGAGGAGAAGGTATAGCACACTACTGCACTAGCTTTCACAGTCCAGACCAGAAAGCAATCTCACATTTTGCTAAGGACAATTTTTCTTCCCACATCTACATGGCCAGCTAATAAACCAGGCAGTCAAAGAGGTGTTCTCAACTCTGCCACCTTCGGTTACCACAAAGTACCCACATGAAACCAACACATTTTGCTGATGAGTAGGGTTCCAGGAGCTGTTACTGTACCTTGAAAGCCACCACTGCTTGGAAGACCAGTTTGGAAAACACAAAGGTAAATTGGCTGAACATTACACCAATGTTAATTAGCTAATACAAGAACCTGTTTGACTTCACACTGAGTTAAGGCAAAGTTGCTCCAGCAAAAGTCATTTACTCTGTCTCTGCTGCGGGATGGTAGCTCCTTAAATCATTCAAATTTCACTGCAAGACCACATCTTATACCCCCAAAGCTTCAATGTTCAATAACCAAATCCTTTGCTAAATCAAAGATCAGGAAAATTATCTTCCTCTGGGGAACTGTTACAGCAAATCAGCAAGACCATAACCATACTACTATCTTCTAGAATGGAGGAAATCAGAACTATTTGACTAGTGTCCCTGAGACTCTTTTATGCTAAGTGTCTTCTCTTCTGGCAGCTGTTTGCATTCCACTGCATCCACAGGAATAAGTCACAAAGAATTGCGAGATAATGACAACTGTAGCCAGTCACCAATTTGTGACAGCACTGATGCCACAAAACCCTTGTTACTGGCAAAGAGAGGAAAAGAAAGGAGAGATCTGAACTTCATAAAAGTTGCATCATTGGAGATTTTGGTTTTGTTTCATTTTTTAATTGAATCAGAGTGTTATATTGCTGCAGCCACCACTGTTTTGGAGAGTAATAGATCTTGACTCACCAGAAATACCTTAAACAGAGCAATTAAGGAACATTTTGAAAAACCAAAGAAATAAGATTAGTGCCTCCAGGAATCAGTCTTCAAACTGCAGCAAGAGAGATGTATCAGTATAATGAACCAACATCACAGCCTTGTATATCAAAGTCATCTTGGCACCAAGAACATCACACATGCAGACAGGCCTTAGATCATTCCCGTGCATAAAAGCAGAGCAAGAGCATAGGGACTTGCGGGTGGGCAGGGCAGGAGAAGAAACAAGTGGTCAGAGAATATGTGAACTACAGGAAGATTCTGATTTGGGAAAAGGGGAAAGAAGTTCCTCTGACTCACTCTCTGGACTGTGTCTTCATGCATTGGATATATTTGGATGAGTGTCCTCAGACACTATGAAGATATGAACCAAGGAGTTTGGGGACAAGAAAGGGAAAGTATCAGGCTGCAAGATGTCAGTCAGCCCACAGACTATGAAGCAGGAAGACTATTTCTCCGCCTCTACTCCACAATGCTCAAAAGCCATATCCCCTACCCCTTATCCCTCAAGCTGAATCCTTCAAGACATTAAAGGTGACATCAGTCCAACCCCAGAAGGATCTGATGCTCTGCTCACTAGCATTATGGATTCTCAAGAGAGTTGAGGTGTTGTCATACCAGAGGCTAGAATGGCAATGACAGTTTGCCAAACACAGGGCTCTATGCTGCTCCGTACAACAACCACCCTTAGTTGGAAGTTAGGTTCAAACCAAAAGTTGACTGTAAATGTTTGACCCAACTGCCCAACTTTGGTGCTATTCCAAGATTCAGAGGAAGAAGTGCTATCAGGTATGAGACTTCTCCAATCTGCCTGCATCTTCTTCTAAGTGACCCTCCAGCACACATGTCCTCAGAAGGGCCTTCCCTGGCTTCCCCACAGTCTCCCAACAAGCACAACAGTCAGGCCAGCCAACAAGCCACCATCCTTCAGCCAATGTTCCTCACTGATCTTGGCCCACTACCCTATCCAGATCTTTTGACAAACAATCCTGCCCAGAGTAAGGAGGATTCCACTGAGGCAAAGTATTTGTTGAGAATAGGTCATGAACCTCTCAAGAATATCTCCTTAAAGGAAAGATGCTGATTCACTGAATGTCAGCAGTTTTAAAATTATCTCACAACTCCCACAGAAACATGAGGAAGACCACACTCAGTCAGAACAAGGGTCCATTTAACCCAATGCACTGTTTTGCTACTGTGGACACTAGTAGAAACCTAAAGGAGAATGAGATCAGGCTAAGTGCATATAGCACTAACCCTAGCACACAGTACCTGGCTGTTTTCAACTAAAGGGATTCTTTGAGTTCTTTCTGGTGGCTGAGGCTACAACAGACTCAGATGACATTTTACTACACCTAAACAAAAAAACCCACCAGAGTTTCTATCTGCTGTGGCTTTTTTTCTGAGACCAGAAATGCCATGAGGTTTCCTTTACTCTTTGCACAGGCCCTGAAGGACAGCTGGCTTACTACATCATGTCTCCAGCAAGCAAAGCGGTCTTGCAACCTTACAAGAGTTGGTGCTGTCTGTCCTCATCCTGTCTGAATCGGGTATTCATAAAACATTTTACATCTGCATAGATCTGGTATGCCATCTATCTGTAAAAACACCCTCCTGGCTGCCTGGATCACATCTGTTTAAAGCTCCATGTGAGCTTTTCCATCTATCTGGTGCTTTGAAATCACAGGGTACAGACAGGCCAATTATAAACAATTAAGTTAGCACACGTAAGAAATTACTGTTTCTCAGATGAGCAAAGGTAATTGGCCATATGCACACTCACAGCCTAGTCCCAATGGCCAAGCAAATTGGTTTAATCCCTATTTTGTGGTAACACATCTTGCTACTTATTTGCAAGGGAGTCAAAGAACAACCATGGACACCTAGCACATCTGAAGGCATCAGTGCTACCTGTATTTTAAGAAGATATCCGTAAGTAACCAGTCCACCCCCATGCTGAAAGCTTTAGTGTTTGTCAGCATTACTTGGTCCCACCTCAGCACAACTCACGCTCCAGAAACAAAACCAATTTAATTCTAAACAAAAGAAAATATATTTTTATTTAAAGACATACAGAAGAATTGCAGCAGGGAAAAAACAAACAAAAGTGCTTGCTAATTGTTCTTTCTTCAGATAATTAACCCAGAAGCATTCCTGAAATGATGCACTTTCTTTTCAAAGGCAAAGGTGGGGTGGGAGCGGGGCGGGAATGACATTTTTGAGGAAAAGATCATAAAACAAGTACACAATACTTGGCTACAAGACGAGAGCAGCCAGGTGGGAGCAGGAGGAAACATCCCCAGTGATACTGGATTTGCATTATTTTAGGCTCAGCTTTAATCCGAAGGGGTAAAGGGGTCACAGCAATGCATGAAAATAACCAACTCTATAAAATTCATCACTCAATAACATCCCGCTTTTGGCACACCTCAATAAGGCTGTGAGGAGAGATGAGGGAGAGGCAGAGATGCACATGTGGTTGCTATGGAGTTAAAGGCTTGAAGGAGACAAGGAACCAGCACAACTGCCCAGAATACAGTTAACTCTTAAAGTACCTCTCTCTAAACAGCTCCCTGGCCAGCCACATTCTTACTGAGAGAATCCTTTGAAATACCCAAGAGTTCCCATCAAGAATCAGCGTCCAAGGACCAAAATCCACCAAGGGAGCATAGATGCTCCTTGTTAAAACTATCTGAGACTGGCAAACAGCAGCCAGCTGTTACAGAAGCCAAGTATGGCTTGAGTTATTAGAGGATGGAGGCAGACATAGATGGAGAATGATGCTTTGCAGCACATCATCTCTGCCAACTGCCCGCATAGCACAATACATCAGCCACATTTGCTGACATGATGATGTAAAAGACTCAGATATAGCCAAGGACTGGGATGAGGCTGGCATGGGACATGCTACTTACACAGTTTGCTTCCAAGGCTAAACAAGGAGGAACTTCCTGGAAGACTATTTCCTGAGGCAACGATTTTAGGGGTGGGAAAAGGGCTCTGGCAGACAAGGCAGATGAGGCAAAAAAGCCTTAAGACCGTGCCAGGCATGCTGGAGCTGATGACTGAAGTCATAAAGCACATTTCATGGATAATCCAACCAGCTGCTTCCAGATCACAGAAGGCTGCTGCGTTTCCAACTCCCTGCAGAGTTTCCTCACAGGAGGTGTATGTGTGTATATATATATATGTAGATAATCAGCGAAGTTTCTATTTTCTCCTGCCTACTTAAGGCAGTCTTTCAGCATGCATCCTCCTACACTGCTATTTTTACCTGCTCCTAATCAGTGTGTTCTCAAACAGAGAGACTCAGAGAAGAGCAGTTCAACTCCTTCAGAGCACAGCCCACGACACGCTGAGTAATACCTGAATGGCAGCTCTTCTCCCAGCACCCAGGATGTCGTGCCTTGTAGAGCACTGGGGAGAGATGGTGGTCAAGGTGTGGGGGATCTCTTCACACTGGAAAGATGTTGAATTTGAACTAAAGGCTCATTAGTACCATAAGGAGTCAACCAGAGGACTGGAACTGAAGTCAGATCTTTAAACTACTAACATAGTAAAAAATAATACTGACAGCCAGAAAAGCTGGGTAAAGGATTTTTTACTACATTACTCCTCTGATTTTGCAAGCCATGCCTCTCCTTTAGCAGCATTAATAAAGAACTCCACTAAAGCCAAAAATACCACCAGAAGCTCATAGTGATACAGTACTAACAGAGAAAAGAGAGAAGCAGCTCCAGCACCCCAAACACAACCACACCAAAAATCTTTTAAGACAGCTCCAGTAGCCAGCAAGAACCAGGTAACTGATCACCCATGAGTACCACATTTGAGAAACATGGCATCTCAGTCTACATAAGAGTACTCTGAGCAAATCTCAGCTTCCTGTCAACACGTACTATTTAAACCTCTGACATTTTAAAAGTTGACCCTATGGATTGATTGTAGGCAGTTCAATATAAACATTCAGCACATGATACTTGATATTTAAACTTCCTAGCTCAGATTATAAATGTTGACGGATTTATCTATGACTGGATCTGATTGGAAAGTATCTGTCCTCCCATTTAAAGTTTCAACATTTTCTCCATTTCTGTAAGCATTTCTTATATAATTTTTTAATTGCTTAAAATACTTAAAGCATTTTTCCATCACTGAAAAACCAAAAATCAAAGCAATATCCTACAACTAAATACATGAAATTCAAAATCAGAGTACTCCATCATAAAGTCCTTTAATTAAAACAGAAACTTTTCAAGACATTTTCAATTTTCTTGGAGAACTGATTACATTGAAAAAACATGTCAATAGTAATTTTGTAATCACTCTCCTCTCCCATGAGCCTTATGGAGACTCACGGTATTGATTTTGTTCTCATTTTAAAACTAGAACTGCATGCAGTTGAAATCTTTAAGTAAAAATTCTTACTCAATTTAACATCTTCAAAAAACCAGTAAAGAACAATGTGAATTATTAAAAATAAATTTTAGTAGGACTAATATTTTTTAATAATGCCACCTAAACATGAAAAACATTCTTTTGAAAGCAGTCACGTTAGATAATATATTAATAAAGCATTTCAGTAGCTTTTCATTGTGCCTTGCCTCCTTTTTTGTTTCTTCTTCCAGCTGCAAAAAAAAAGCACAAGCAATTTTGGGGAAAATACTTTGACATAAATTTTTAATGCGTAGTTTCCTCATAAAATACTCATGCTCCTCACTGCAGTTTACTGCCCTATGAACATCGACACCAGCAGCCAATAGAACACACCCCGGCTCAACCCAAGCAAATTCATCCTGCTTTACTTTGCCCAAAATGTAGTTTGCATTTCTTAGCTCAGAGATGGACACTAGACCTCCCCCAAGGAAACTCAAGTTCTCCCAGCACTTTCTCACTGGAACCAAAACAATGAGACAGTAGGCTGTATACTTCAAACTCTCTACAGACTGCACTCAATTAGTATTTAAGCAATAGCAGGATTAAATGATAGCAGGACAACACCACTGAAAGAGGATGCTTAATTTACAGGGAATAGCTCAATAGATCAGAAGTAACACAGGTCATGCTACAATCCTCAGTCACCTTTCATACTTCTCTCCACATTCAGGGCTTGCTGCAGTGGTCACACAGAAGTGGTGAACTGCACAGGGACAGAGCCACCCCCCAGCACTTGAACCAGATCATACCCAGCTAGCTAAACCCAAAGTAGGGGCTGGTCCTTCTCCCTTTTCCCAAACAATTCATGCCTGCAGGCAGATCATTTCCCTCTGTGTTCATACCCTTGCAGTCTAAGTAAGGAAAACTAGCAAGCAAGAACCATTTTATTCCATCACATTCACAGTAACATGCATATAAATATACAAAACAAACAAGAAATCATCTGGAAATTCAAAAATTATGGAGGCTATGTTTGCTGAGACAACCACCCCAAATTAATTTCACAGCCCAAGACTACAAGTAGTCTTTCTACAGAAAGATGAGTCAGCCCCTACTTAGTTTTTCAGGATGCAAGGCTTCAGATCAAGCCTTGGGTAGTCACAATTACATTGCAGTCTCTTGCCATGATAAGCAAAATCTGTCTTCCAGCAACTGAAAACAGGTGGCTAATGTCTGGTGTCAAAACAGAAGCAACAAGCACCAGAAACAAGTGTGCAAATAAGCAACAGGGAAGTGTTTGCTACCTGGACCAGTTAGTGGGGTCAAGAATGGTGCACTCACTCAGCACATTATCTGCTTACATCCCTCTATTTATAGTCCAGACAGGTTATATTCAAATTATATGGTTTAAATCTAATTAATCTATTTATTTTGATCAGCTTGCTCTGACAAACCCCTGCACAGAAGTGAAAGTCAGTTTACTACAAAGTTTTGTCTCTTGGAGCTGAGGTGGTTTTCTTCCTCACAGTAGATTATTACACTCTGCAAAGCCAATGAGGCAAATCCAATATCTGTATAGTGCTTCTGTGCAGTCACTGCAGCATATGTTTGTTACCATCACAGAAACATCTCTGAGGTTGAACAGGGGCATGAGCTTCAAGATTTCTCCCATGGTAATTTGTAGTGAAAGCAGTTCTGTACTCCAGCTCCTTGGTGGCTTCTGGTGCCTTGCTGCCAACATAATTAATGGGGGCTTGGCACCTAGCAAGCCTAGAGGACCATGGCCTCACCATGGAGGAACACTTAGCCATGCTGATCAAAGGCATGTCACAGGACCACATTCCCTCCTCAAACTTGAAAACTGTTGGGGAAAGACAGTAGCTCAAAGATTGGCTAACATGGTCTACAGACAGCATGGCTGACCGAATACTCCTGCCAGAATGCCTGTGGCCAGCCCTGATCTGGGTACCACTTGCTGTAGCTCTGCTGGCCCTCATTGACACTTGGCCTCCCTACTTCCATCACCTCATTGCAATTGTAGCAGAGAGCCACAAGACAGTCAGTACACCCATGGAGGATGACACAAGCTATGCCTAGGACAAGCCCTCAGTTCCTCCACAGACTCAGACATTGGAAGACAAACCCATGTTTCCTTGGTGCTTTCTCTGTAACCAAGTAGCAAAGACCCCAAAGGTTAATGGAGGATTGGATTTCACTGAGTAGATTTTTTTTTGTGACACAGCAAAGATGAGTTTCAATTGTGTCTGTTCCCATTAATTCTGGCTCTCCTTCCCCTTTGTCCAGGATATGTAGGAACAGAGAAAAACTGACCTCCCAACTGCTAAGCACTGTCATCTCTACACTCTTCTTCTAACATGACCAATATAGCAGTGGCTAGGAGTTCCTCTGCACCACAAACTGTTTTCAAATACATTAATAAAAACAAGGGTAACTGGTCTACATCAGCAGGGTAACTGCAGAGCAAAGTTGGTGACCAAGACTGCAGGGGATACCGCCCAGCACACTGAGGCCAGCACATAGATCAAAATTGTCTGGGAGGTTGAGAGCTGGCAGAGGGAAAAGTGCATCTTTTCATTGCAAAAGCAATGAAAATTTGGGACTTGGGCTCTCAGAGACTTACAGAGAGAAGCCTTCCAGAATACTTCCACTCTTAAACACCTTTCTCTCAAAAGAGTCCCCATTTTTCCCTCTCTGCTAAGCTTGATGCTTCCACCAGAGTTAGATGCACCTTCGCAGTACCTGAGCAAGCTCCTATTCCATGAGCAAGCTAATGTACATTCTCATCTAGAACAGAAATAACCCTGAATTCACAAACCTTCCCTAGAGACTGTCCCCTCCTTGAATTGGAAAAACCACCCTAGGAAGCACCACAGGCTATAGACAGGTGTCACAGTTTGAAAATGTTCACCTTCAACTGTCAAAACCTACCCGCAGTACATGAAGCAACAGCTAGTCACGCTGATAGGTTGTACTGTGCTCCTGATCGGCTTGCAAATGATGAAAAGTGAGCTCAGACTGGTATTATTCAGACTCCTGCCTGACTGTACCTTTCACCAACATCTTCCAAAAGTTCCTACTTAAAGACAAACCACAATCCCACAGATCTCATCAAGCATACAGCAAACTTCTCTGGTACAAAAGGTAAAAAGAAGATAACTAGATGCTCCAAAAATTAACTACTCCATCCTTCAGGATGAAAATATGAAGGCATATGCATCCCTCTTAAGTGCAAAACTTATTTTCCAGACTTGGCTGTTAGTGCTGCTTCATCCCTAGCAGATGAACAGGGAGAACCTTGCCAGCAAGATTTTAGAAACAAGACTGGACTAATGCCTTCTTTTCCAGTAGATTACCTACAAATAAAGGGTTGTCTGAAAAAGAACATGGAAACTAACGTCCCTCTTACACACGTTTAAGGTAGTGTATTTATTCATGTTAGTATTACTACCACTTAATACATTTTATGACAGTTTAATGCTGGATGCTATTTTAAGACTAGTTCTTCAGTTTACATAAACATAGCTCTGCTGAAAGATTCAAGTGTGTTCTATAGAAGCCAAAGAGTATTAGCAGTATTATCAAATATGAGATGAAAGAAAATAGCTAATAAAAAAATGTTTTAACAATCTTCCTCAGAATAACTCTCTTTACGTCACCAGTTCTGAGCGCTGCATATCAAGTCCAACATCATCCCATGGAGGTACCTACAAAAAGTAATGCAATTGCCTGTCTTCAGATGAAGTCCAGAGCTCGCTCACCCATCACTTCTCTGCGAGGTGTATCCTTTGGCTTATACAGTATGGAGTATCTCTTTGGTAAGTTTGAGGCAGCTGTTCCGGCTATATTGCCTCCCAACCTCTTGCCTGTCCACCCCCAGCCTACTGGCCTAAGTGCTCTGCCCAGCTCTCTTTGGCAGTAACTGCCAAGGGATGAGTGAAGTGGACAAATAATCCAGTTGGCAGTAGAGAAGGAGCAGTATAACTAGGGTGCTTTGCTAAAGCAGCAGCAGTGCTGGTCAGTGCCATGCCTGGCTTTCCCATGCAGTGTTCCCTTTAACTGCAGTCTTTCCATGCAAGGAAGCTGTCTTTGCAAAAAGACCTGCTCAGGCAGAGAGAAATCATCTTTGACACATTTCCTGGGAATGCTTTGATAATGAGAAGAAAATTGAGTTAAACAGTGGCAACACCTGATTGTCCTTCCTATGGTTATTTTGTCCCTTTAATTAATTACAAAAAAAAAAGTTAAAAAACTATCCAAAAAGAAAAGCAATGCCCACATATCCCTCTCTGGATAAAACCAATTCTGAAATCTGATGCTTACGTAGTTCTGTAGGCACAGCAGCTATTAATAATTCAACAAAGTATTATAGTCATTACTATATTTTGCAATATTACAACAGTGTGCTTGAGCAAAATCTCCTCTCCAAATCTCATTGCAACAGCCATTAATAAATAAAATGCAATTCACTGTATTAAATGTGTTGTTTAAAGACTAAATATTTCATCAGAACTAATTCATTTTAAATAATCAGACCAGGACTCTCCTCCCAGCACCAGGCAAAATCTCCAGCTCCATGCACTTTCCATATTTAGAAATGAAATTATGTTTCCAAATGCAAAGTATAAATTGAATTCGACTGGAACATCTATGCAGCAGCCCTTAGACTACAACCCCCTGCAGACTGATGGGATCACAACCAAACAGGCCACAAGTCTCACAACTTTGTTATGCTGTTCATACAACAACCAAACAGGCCACAAGTCTCACAACTTTGTTATGCTGTTCATACAACCCAGGAAAATTAAAATTGGAAAAATACAATAGAATGGTTTGCATTTATTGCCCAACTTGTACAGTAGCCAAAGCCTGGTTTTCTGCAGGAAGGAGAAAGCAAAAGCATCTCAGTCCAAACCTCAGCTGCCAATAGCTATTGGTAACATCGTGTATCCTGTGCTTTTCATCAGACAGTCTCAAAGGGCTTTGTGAAAGAGGACAGTTTCTTCTCACGGGTGGGGAAAGTGAAGAGCAGAGGGAAATAGCCCATCAGGGGTTAATGTAAATGCTAACTGGTGGACTTGTATATATTCCTTCATCATGCACAAGGAATGCACACATGAGTTCTACTCTATTACGTCTGAAGGCACCCACAACTCCAGTTGCCTCCACCTGAGTTTGAAGTAAAAAAAAAAAAAAAAAAAAAAGGCAAAAAACCAACCCAAAACAAAAATTAAACTAACAACAACAACCACAAACTTTCATTTTGCTTAATCTCAGAAATGGGACCAAATAATCTAGATGTGAAGTGCAGCTCCTCCTCCCCCTCCCCTCTCACATACTCCAACCTACCCAGCCATAAACCGGTCAGCTTCTAACCAGGACAAAGAAGGGGGAATTATGAGTCCCTTCCAACTCATATATTTTCTGACTCTATGAATTTGATTTTAGTTCTTGTCAATTCCTGTTATTAGCAAAAAACGTTACCGAAATCATAACCCCCCACCCCCACCCCCCCGTATATTTTTCCGTTTGGATTTTTCTGTTTAAAAACTTATTCCACAAAAAAACCCCACGCTCTCTAAAGTAACTGTTACTTTCTGACCACCTCCAGAACAGCATGTGAGCATCCGCCCTGCGGGCTGACAAACCGATGTGGGCAAGCTAATTCCTGTAATTAAAACAAAGCAGCACAATCTTACTAGCGGGGCCTGCATCAGACACTATAATCTTTTTTTTTATCCATGGAGCTCACTGCTTTCCTCTGTAAGAGCACATAAACACTGTGACCTTCTTTTCATCAACTTTATACCAAGACACAACATAACACAGAAAATCAGAGAGGGTAGTTTATTCAAGAATGACTTTTAACAGTAAAATAGCAACTTAATAAGGCCAGCATATTTTTTATGTCCTAAATTGTGCTGAATGTGCTTTCATAAGTGCTTCATTTTAAACTTTTAAATAAAAATCTCAGCTTTTCTATACAAAATAGCCTTTAAACAACTCCTTTAAAATTAGGACGTAGGGGGTTTTATTTGATTGTTTGCTTGGAGAGGTCGTGCGATTTTGTTTGGGTTTTTTTAATCCAAATCAGAGTCTATGCTTGGTCCAAGTCAGAATTTGTGGAGACCTGTCAGGATAGAGATGGGGATTAGGGATTAAGCCCAAACTATTTCCCTTTGAGAACACCAAGCTGAGCAGTAAATGATTTGCAGAGCTCTGTGTACTAGCTATGCTTGATTCCAAATAGACACTAGATATTCCAGATCCAGAGGTGCTACCAAGCAATGTCAGATGTGTAACATTGGGAATAGATGGACTTTTGGTCCCATCCAGCATATCTGATCTTATGTTCCTGGGCACAGATCCAAAATGCATTAAACTCAATAGAAATGCAAAGAATTCACTGGCTTGGAGTCAGACCTTGTATGACAACGGACAAGAACAGCTAGAGACATTTAACCTGTCAAGGAGAAGAGTTAATGGGAACTTGCTCCAATAAATACAGCACCTTTACTGCACTATTTGTGCTTTAAGTCATTCAGCCTGAAGAACTAAGGAGCCTTAACTCCTGAGACAAAGCCCCACTGCCTTCTCTGTGCTTTCATCAAGACCCAACATGGGTTGCACTCCTCAAACGAGCCAGCAGGACTTGAGCTAGTGAGAAACCCAGAACCAGCACAGCACTGCCAACATGGGAACTTGGAAAAGCAATTCAGAGCTCAGGCAGTGAGCAAAGCAGCACAACCACCCAGGATGGTCTCCACCAAAGCGGTAAAGAAGATTCATTTTTATTTGGCATGCTGTGTGGACACTGTTTTGTGGAACTTTGCAATTGAAGCCCTCATCACCATCAAAAGCTACTTCTAAAGGACTGTATTCCTGGATTGCTCAATCCCTTCAGGAGACAACCCTCTGCTTCACCACACAGCTCAATGGCTTGTGACACTTAGTAATTTATCACAGCATTAATGCTATTCTGGATGCTTTCTGTTATGAAAGACAGGTTGAAACACAGCCATGCAGATGGGAGAGGCTTTCAAATTCCACCCTGTTCAAGCCCAGCAGCGGGAAAATTAGGGGCAGGTACGTGGGTCTAATTCTCATCTTACTGACACCCATCAGTGTATCATCACTGACTTTGTAGGTAATACTGTTGCCCTACTCCAGCAGGAAGGTGAAAAATAAGCCCTTGAAACACTGCTCTGACAGAAACCATTGCTTCATCAAGTTAGGGTCTTTATCAAGGCAAGGGTTTTTTTTGTTTTTTTACAATACCAAGGATTTAAACTAAGTACAGCAGTTTCTTTAAAGAGAGAGCAAAAGAGAGAGCAAAAGAGAGACCAAAGGGTTCCAGAGACATTACTCCATGCAGAAGGGTGAGGGATCCAGAACAGTATTTCCAGTCTGGCAAAGGGATAATTCACAGCACTTGGGCTGTCTGGCCAAGTCTGTGTACTATTTATCTACCCAGCCAAAAAAATTAAATAAATAATTTCTTCCTAGCAGCTGTTTCTCCATCAAGTGCAGAACAGTCTGCAATCCCAGCTCAAGGCTAGAGCACAGCACAATTTTTAAAAGTCTGTTTTGCTAGTTTATTACAAACTGTTCCTTCCCTCCAACTTCCATTCAAGAAGGTGGCTGTGACCTCTCCAAACAACAGCCCTCATAAGCAGTGAAGATATTTAGCAAAGCTGCGAACTGAGAGCACACAGCTGCCTGAAAGACCTTGAGAGACACTGAGTGCACTAGGAACGAACACTCATCTTTTCCCTGAGCCAGCACACTAGCATTTAAAATGTATTTTTATACTGAGATGAAAACACAGAGAACAGAGTTGTCAAGTCTATCTCAGAAGTTCTTACCCTAAAGCATCCAAATCACCAGTAGCCAACAAACATCAACGTTTACATTGCTAATGCCAGCAACATGGGCACATGTTAGCACACTCCAGCAATTTGCACTTGAACATCCAAGTTCCCCACCAATGCAAGACAGAGAGAGTGGCACCTGACTAAATTGTGGCAATACCTCAATTTTCCTCCCTCAAGTTGCAGACTTAGTCATGCTCCCCACAGTCAGGTAACTATTTTCCACTGTCCCAAGCTCAGCAGAATAGTAAAGAAAACCTAAGAAGAATTAAAAGAAAACCCCAACCAACCAACCCAAGGGGATACATAAAGACCCACACTGGCAAAACTAAGGATGCACACAGAAACATTCACATTAGGGTCCTGTTTGCACTGCTATAAATTGAGTTCTACTGGAGCAACACCAGCATAAAATCGCTGTCAACTGGATTGGACCATGAACATCAGTTGAAAAGCATCCACTGAAAAGGTAGTAAGTGTTTACTGGCACCCTTGATCTCCCTTCAGTTAATGGCAAGACAGAACATTTAACCAATGGTTTACCTTGCATGACAGCAATTTATGCACCCTGGCAGGTGGGAATGACCTAGTCAACTCCACAGACCTAAGTAAGTAGGAGAAAAGCTTCCTGACAGCATTTCTCTGCTCAGTTCTTATCTGAGACAGCTCCAAACTTTATTCAGCCATGGCACCATCTAACCTGAATTGTCCATGTCCCAGGCACTTGAACACTGACACCAAATAATCGCTTTACTCCCTTCTGTCCCAGGGGAGGTTATACTTAGCCACAAACCAGCCCATCAAAATACTGCTTAAGTTCCCAGCAGTTGTGTGTGCCTTGCTCAGGGGACTTTTTTTAAAAACTTGGTGCTGATTCATTCCATTGGCTTCATTCTCTGACCCTGCCCTGGGCAGGAGCTGCCACAGCAGAAGGATACACAAGGAGAATACATCAGTACAAGCCAAGCACAAGCCAGCCTCTAAATGGAGAGCATTTAAATAAAGAATGAACCTGAAATAGCTACCAGCTTCCCCATAGCCAGCACTGTCTGTCAGCACAAATTCACCACAGAACCATCACACAGAAGCAAAACATCTTCTGGACCCACATTCATGAGGGAAAAAGTGAGAATAAATTAAAAAAATAAAATAAAAACAACCAGCATGCCAGCCTAGGGATTATCACAGGCCAGTGTCAAAATGACAGAAACAACAGAAGAAGCCACATCTTCCACATCACAACTGATCATCCATTCCCCGTAGGGAATGCCCACACTGCCAATTCTTCAGGGAGTTCAGATGCCATATATGCAGGCAAACACAAACAGCAAGGTTATGCCACCCCTATTATATACAGCATCCTTTAAAGACACAAGATCTAGACAAGGTGCTGTACACCTGGGTTAAAAAACATCTATATTCTTGCTTCCAAATGTTTACCATTAAGCACAGTTTTCTACTTACCCCTCAAAACCCTACAACTCCACAGGCATTTTCTGGGGGGTGGGGGGAGGGGAAAAAAGCTTTAGTTCTGGACAGAAAAGTTTGCAAGGACAGACCCCAACCAATTGTCAGCTCTTTTCCACCTTGCTACAATTCCTTGATGCAATCCTACATAAAGGGATCAGAGCCATGAGCTACAGCAGAAGGGTGTAGTGAGGGAATGGAGGAAAAGCAAGAAGAATCAGACTGCTGCCCCAAATCACCTCTGGTTACATGGTTCTTACATTTTATCTAGTTAGATAGTTATATACCTATTTCTAGAGTTATCAGGTCACAAATCCTTACATACAGGTAAACATAGGCATAGCATCTTCTAAGTTTATAAAACACTTTTTTTTATAAGCACACAGTGATTGAAATGGGATTTTAAAAGATGTAAAAAGCCCAGGGAGCTCCACTGTCCCTTCCCATCCTCTTCTCAGGTGCCCACATGCAGTTCATTTTGATAAACACTGGTACAGCAAGTCCTGCACTGATGATTGTGCTAGCAACTAAGGGCAATACGTGTTACAGATAATGCACAGCGTTAGACAAGGTGTTTCCCCATGAGCTGTGAAACAGAAACCAAACCACTACATGTTTTCACACACACATCCACTCACTCCTGCATCCTCACACATTCCATGGGTCGGCTCTCGCCTCCCGTCCCTGTCTTCACCAGGATGAGCACATGAAGAAATCTCTGCAGCTCATTCCACCTCCAGTCTGAGAACAGCCTCTGCTCGTCCATGACTTTCATGACCGTTAACCTTTGTCTTTGTAGGAGAAAATGAGAATCAACCATTTAACAGAAGACCTCAAATGATCTAATATTCTACCTTACCATCTAACAATTGATACTGTTCTTCAGTGCTGGAGTTAGACCTGCATCTTTCCCCTTTCTGTGATTTTTCACTAGGACACCTTCTCCCCAACCCAGTTTATTGCCTGTTTCCAGTAGCACTACAGGAAATACAACTTTTTTTTACAAAGCACAAGAAAGCTAAGAGCCACCAAACCAAAACCTCAGCACAACTCAAAAAGGCAGGCTTTGTTACTTGTAGCATGTAAGGTAGGAACAAGTAATGAAGATAATCTTAAATTAATTAAAAGCAAGGGAGGTTAGAATTGCTCCTGCAACAAAGAGATGCAGTACAAGCAAACTGAGAACGCTACACTGCCAGCGATGTTGCCTTTTGATTAAGGGAACAGACTTCCCAGGCAGGCTGGCAAAAAACAGCAGTGAACAATATTAATTAAGTAAATTACGGCCTCCTCAGTGCTGATGCTGTAGCTGTGTTTTAGGTTGCCTTCAAAATGCAACAGACCGTGCTGACTGTGAGCTCACGCGGGAGGGCAACTTTGGTATCTGTTGTCAAGTTTGAACTGATTTCAACAGGGGGAAAAAAAGGTCACAGAGATTCCCGAGTTCCTTTAAGTTCAGCTGAGTGAAGAAGGAGGTCCAAAAATACTACCTGTC
Organism: Zapornia atra; assembly: GCA_013400835.1. Classification (NCBI taxonomy): domain Eukaryota; kingdom Metazoa; phylum Chordata; class Aves; order Gruiformes; family Rallidae; genus Zapornia; species Zapornia atra. Next base: position 406,667 of record VZTU01007428.1, read on the forward strand.
CTGAACCACAGGCCACCCAGTGTCCATTCCCATCGCTGGCAAGGCTCCAGCCCATCAATGCAGTGACCGCAGCCAGCCCTGCAGCACACCAGTAATGCTCAGCCAAGTAACCACATGCCACTATTCACTCCTCCAAACAGGCAGTGGAGTGAGGGATCATGACAGAGATGGAAGAAAACATTAAGAGACAGAAAAGTCCTGAAAGGGCAAGCAGCTAAGTGATAACTGATGGGTAACTTCTGCTGCTTAACAAAATGACCAGGCATTTCACTCATTTTCTGATCCTTCAGAGAACAGACAGCTCTCAGGCCAGATCACTAGGCGTTCAGTGTGGCAAACAGGGCAGAGCCTCAAAAACCCGCAGCAGAAATCATAATGCTGGGTGCCCTAGCCAGATCCTTCTCTGCCATCCTCCATACCTCACGGTTTTCTTAAAGCCCTTCTGTTGAAGGCTCAGGTCCCCAGAAAAGGCTGGCCAATGACGGTTGAACCACCCCTATCATATCTCTGCAATACCTGATACAGACACAGTGACTGCATGGGACTTTCTCCCAGCATCGCTCCAACAGCCGCCAAAGCACACAGATAAAGATTTTCTCTCTTCTAAAATATCTCTCAAGTAGCATGGTTGGCACATTGGCAATCTCAAAGCAAGCCTTTTTCCAGGCCAGAGGGCTGCTTCCCAGGCACAAGGTCACCATGCTCCTTCACACCCAGGCTCACCAGTCCTGTGTCTTGCACCAGCCTTTTCATACCTGAACAGAAGCCAAACCCTGTCCCAGTCAAACAGAGAGCTCATACTGGTTCAGACAGGAGATCTGCCTGGGACCGCAGGGCCTCAGCCCCAGATACCCTTCTGCAACCACACTCCCACCTCAGCATTAAATGTTACCAACATTTTGCTGATTGGGAACAAAGCCACTGCGGGTGGCAGAACAAGGACTTTGTTACCCTTCTCTTTAGCCCCAGTCCTCCCGACACAGGGAGACCCAGCACAGGCCCCATCCAACAAGGCAGGAGGAAGATTTTAATTGCCCCAGCTCGCTCAGGAGCCCCTCATCTGTATCTGGTGAGGGGCAGGGACTTTTCCCCTTGGGTTGTGAAGTGTAATACAAAGGGTGGAGAAGTCACCTTAATGATTCCAAAAGCTAACAAAACCCTTGAATTTTCCATCCTACTACATTATCCCATTACAAGATTGCACAAACAGGCACACAGACCTACACGTGCCCTGCTGTGACTATCATCCTAAATTATTCCAACCCATTATAAACAAGACACATCATTCACAGCCAGCTCCCAACCCCTTTGGCAGACAGATGCAACTCTTCTCCTCTCTGTATTTCCAGTAGAAGCCCAAATTCATTGCTCTCACAGTTTCAGCATGTCAATTCTCATCCAGCTCAAAAGGAGCTATGATTTGTAATAACTCAATCTGAGAAGCCATGCAGGTAAAGGGATTAGAACAGCAGACAAAGATGCTCTGAAATAACTTTCAGCCAGAACTTTCCAGTGCTTTAACTTGATCAACCTATTAATGATTTTAGATGAGCACTTTCTATTTTTCTGTTATTAACAACAGTCCTATTCTTCCCCCTCCCCTTCTCACCTATTTCCCTTTCTTTCATACAATCTTTTGCATCTGAGCTGTGACAGACTAAGTAAAATAAGTCTTTTATCATTAAGGAGCCATACCAACAAGGAACAGGAGTCAGAAAATTTGCCTTCCAACTTTAGTTGTGGACAGCAGCACAACCTGGAGCACATCCCTCCTCTCTCACATGTCTCCGTTTCCCAAAAAAAGAAGTGACTACAACTGACCTTCCTTTTAGTGACGTCTGAAATACACAGTTGAAGTAGGCAACATAAGAGCTTTATAAGTACAGTCATGCCTGCCACCCTGTAAACACAAAATTGGCAGGATGTGGTGGTAAGGGACAAAAAGCTTGGAGCAGAGAAAAAGCCCACAAATACAAACTCTGCCTTGTGCAGAAAAAATTCCAGCCCCATCCCTCTGGCAGAGGTAAGGGGTGCAGACAGGCACCTGGTGTGCCTGCACCTGATGGCAGTGATCACAGCTAGGGGGGATTTTCCAATTGGGTACAAAGCCCAGCAAAAAACTAGCAACGAATTAGAGCTCCCATTCCTCCCCCCTGCACCCATGAGCTCCTAAAGGATTTATGGCAAAAGCTAAATAATCATATTTTATATGTTCTTTTTCACCCAACAGCTTTTGTAAATACCCATCCATTTTAAGCCTCAGCAACTGCCCTGCATATGAGTTAACTCTTCCGTGTAAACAGAGAAGGCAAAGCATGGGGCAATGGGCAATGCACACCCCCATTAAGCACCACAGCAAATCATGAAGATAACCAGCATTGCTCAGACTGCTCTCCTCTGGCACCCCAAGAAAGCACATCTGAACTCCATCCATGCTTTTTCCTCTTCTTGAGAGTCAGCCAGAACTCTGTGCTCAAGACTTCCACTCCACTAAGCCCTCACTGAGTCCTCTACCAAATCCCAAGAGGTTCAGTGCATTTCCAGAGCAGCACCAACTTGATGCAGTCTGGCCTAGCACCTGAAGCAGTGCCAAAGCAGTTGCCTTTAGGATATCAAGGGCTTAGCCCATCATTGATCTAAGTGATTTGGTGTAGCTCAGTCCAGTTTAGTTCCAAGGACACCAATAAGCACAATCATTTTTCCCAGGAAGAAATGCCATTTTGTCCCACTACCCACTGACTGGGGTGAATTCAAGTATCTTCAGTCCCTCCACATTCACAGGAAAGAAAAGGAGAGAGGAACAAAAACACCACGACTTGTGCAACATCCTCAACGTGGTCAAAATATTGTGGAGTTCCAAGCAGCAGGGACCTGTCAGGATAAGCCGACCCTCTGCAGATGAGGAGGAAAGGCGATGAAGTGCAGCCTTCCTGCCCTCACCTACCAGCTCTAACTGGTGCAGAAGAGGGAGAACATAGGCAGGAAAGGGGTGTCCCTCAACAGCTATCCTCAGGGCTGGTCCCGGGGACAAAACACGGCAGGGCAGATGAGGAGATGGAGAGTACAGGCTGCTCCAGACAGGAACAGCCAGGATTCAGCTTGCTGCTGCCTGGCACTGCAAGGGTTAACATCACCCCTTCGCCCAACCCGGCAGCTACTGGGAAGATGCTGGTGGTTTGACAGGCACAGGGCTCAGGCTGGAGGGGACCGAAGCAGATGAGAGACCGGCGCTGGGTCTCCCATCTCCAGGCCAAAGCCTGGCAGCTATCAGAGACGACTGAAAAAAATAAAAGGGAGGCACAATCAGCTGCGGGGGGTGGGAACGCTTTACCGCGGCCGAGCGCACGCTACGAATATTTCCCCGTCTCGCAGAGGGAACCCCAGCCAGCAGGAGTTTCACAGAGTCAATGACTCCAGGCGGGGTTTCGTATCAATATTTCAGCAGCGTCTGCCTCGCCAGCGAGCGCTTCCCCGGCCCCAGGTCCCCTCCCCGCCCGCCGCAGTCCCGTCCTTCCCTTAGCAAATGCCCACGCTCCCTCTAGCGCCCAGCCCCGCTCTTCGCACGCCAGCTCCCCGGCACCCTTGCCTACCGCCGGCACCCCAGGGTGGCCAAGTCACGCTGGAGTTAATTAAAAGTGATGCTATTTTGGGCACAGAGGCCCCCGCGGAGCTCTGCAGCTCTGCCTGGCTGGCGTTGGTGTCGCATATCTGAGTAGGAATGGGAGAGAAACCGAGTGACAGCCTCGGTGTCAGGAATCCTCCTTGAACAAGAGGGCTTTGCCACAAATTTCAGTGGGAGAGCAATCAGGTCTCCTTCAGGACTGAGAGGGAGGAAAGGGGAAAAAACAGGAAAAAAAAAAAAGAGAGAGAGGTTTGATTTTTCAGCATCAATCTTTTCTGATTTCCCTGCATGCTGGTACTCGGCTGGCCATCAGTCAGTCATTAACTCCAACATTTCTATAGCAGGTTATTTATCAAGTGTGTTTAACACCCACAGAGCCACACTCTTCAAACATGCAGCAAACTTTATTCAGTTCCCTCAGCCTCACAACACCCCATAAAGGCAGGGAAGGAAATACTGCTGTGCCCTTCATTTTTGCATGGAGGAAACATTAACAACGATGCTGCGATTTTCCCTGGACATTAAGGGGGTGTTAGGATTTGGGAGTCTGTTTGCCTTGATTCCTACAGGGAGTTTAAGCAAACCAAGAAACTTGCATGCAAAGGTGTGGCTTCAGCAAAGCAGTGTTTTCCAACTAACGGTTATTTCAGCTTAAAATCCTTGTCATGCTCTGCCGAGTACGTGACCAGTTCAGCCCCCAGCATGGCTTACAACATAGGTCAAACTCCCACCTCCCAGAGCCAAGCAAGAGAGGGATGCTCTGTGCCCAAGAGAGAAGGAAGCTCATCCACCCACAGTCCTGAAGCTGTAATTCAGGGGATGTAAAAAGCCCGCAGGTCTCCTTGCAGCACTACCTCACGTTTCCTCACGCCTGTACTCATTTTTCATTCTTACCTTACACTTTTCACTGCTCTACGATACTGCAGGTTGAATTCTTACCTACAGCAAACTGGCCTACATCAGTCCTGTATCATTTTACGCTAAGGATCCAAATAGCTTCCCGCTTTGGGGGCTTTCTGCATTTGCAGCATTCAATGCTTCACAAAGAACATGTTATTTAATTTACTGTCTCAATTAGAAGCAGGTTGGACTCCACACCTTCAAACACAGATTCTCACTGGAAACTAAAGTCAAACAGATCCTGACCGAGCCCAAGCCTTAATTCCATAACTGACAGGTTTCCTTGCAGTTATCCTGGAATCAATCCCAACCATGAGCACAGGCTTGTCCTTCAATCCTGAAACTAATCTGGATTTGTAAGAGAGTACTGACCCAGGTAAGCATGTACTGCTTTCCTCCATTCTACTTACAGACTTCCAAGGAGCTTAAGGAGCATGTCTTTGTGGTATGACTTATTGCAAGACTGGCTTCTTAGTATCCTTTAGTACAACCAACATTAAAGATCTTTGCTCCTTAACGTGTGCTTTGCCCATTAGATGACACTACTTTCACCTTTTTTCTAAAATCCAGCTACAAATTTGGAAACTCTCAGAAAGTTTCATCTTCCCACAGCTTTGCATTTAAGAAAATATTTGTCTCACCTCCCTCTTGGGAAAATATTCTCCTGCCTAACATTAGTTATCTGCTCAAACCCATTACCAGAATACTTTTGACATCTCATTGGATGCATGTTTCCATTAAAAAATTAATTAAAGAATCACATAGTTGTTTCTGTTTGCATTTAAATCAGTGTGAAAGCTTAGCCACAAACCCTCGGCCTTACATCTGAGCATGAAAATGTCTGAGTATTGAGGCCTGAGGGGAAACTGCTGGCATGCACCTTGAACAGGAGCAGCTCTGTTACAGAGCTCTGGGCTATGAGAACACTGTCAGCTTTCTGCACTAGGCCAGGTAATGGCCAGGGGAATCTGCCAGTTTCATGGGATCCACAAACAACATCACAGCCCATTCACTGGACACTGACCTGACTTTGCAATGAAATCAGTTTATAGAGAGATCGTTTTTAAAAAAAACCCAGCATTTCCAGGTGCCTTCTTCCTGCCCTGCTGTCTGTGCTCATTTGGGCTGGGATAGAGTTAATTTTCTTCCCAGCAGCTAGTATGGGGGTCTATTTTGGATTTGTGCTGAAAACAGTGTTGGGCCTTTGCTGCTTCTCACCCCACCAGCGAGTAGGTTTGGGGTGCAGAAGGAGTTGGGAGGGGACACAGCAGGGACAGCTGTCCCTAATGACCAAAGAGATATTCCATACCACGCTGTCATGCTCCACATATAAAGGGTGTGGGGGAAAAAGGGAAGGATGCTCGGAGCAGTGGTGTTTGTCTTCCCCAGTAACCATTACACATGACAGAGCCCTGCTTTCCTGGAGATGGCTGAACACCTGCCTGCCCATGGGAAGTGGGGAATGAATTCATGTTTTGCTTTCCTTGTGCGTGCAGGTTTTGCTTCACCTGTAAACTGTCTTATTTCAACCCACAAGTTTTCCCTCTTTAACACCTCTGATTCTCTCCCTGATCCCACCAGGGGAGTAGTAAGAGAGCAGTTGTGTAATGCTTAGTTACCAGCTGGGGTTAAACCATAACACAACTCAACCATAAAAGCAACTGCCATACAAGGATTTTATTCCCCCATCTTCTATTTGAATATTAATTAAAAATGGATTGGCAAAGTCCTGGAGAAGGACTTCAGAAGCAAACATCATTACTAAAGGTAGTGGACAAGTGGAAATTCATCAAGACATTGTGACACAGCCAGCCTACCTTCAATGGCAATGAGACCACAACCTAGCCAAAAGCCATCTGAGAAAGAAAGAGTCTAGAATACCAATTAAAATATCTACTGATGAGTGTGCCATTAATATGATTGCTCTGTCACCATCTTGCACTCTAGGAGTAAACATTTTAAACTGAAATCCAACTGGACTGTTGGAGCAGTTACCCAAGGCTAACAATAGATATTGTCTACCTAAAGCTTCATTTTCTCCCCTTCCTCCCTCCCAAGCATAGCTGTCTATTTGGAATTGCAAATATTGCCCACCTTGCTCTGCCCATCACACACTGCATTGCTAGGCATCTTAATGAAAAACTACCTGGCACACAGCAAGCCCATCAGCCTCCCCAGCTTGTAATTCGCCATGGGAGTGAATAATGTCTCAGCATCAAACCACCAGTACATTAGCAGATCACACCAGAACACTGCCAACAGTATTCAGAAGAAGCATTCCCGGAAGAGACAGGCTTCACTGTGAGAACTTGCACAACCTGGCTTTCACTGCCAGCCCTCAGAGCTTGCACAGGGTAAAGGAACAGGACCAGTGGCTGCAGAAGGAAAAGAACTGCAGAAGCCCATTCAGAGCAGTGTTGTCACCATCAGATCAGGTCTACGTAAGTCGTGAAAATCTCCAAAGACAGAGATTCCCAAAATTTTCTGCTGCCTTGATGCACCACTTTCTTTGAGAAGAAAGAAGCTCTTCCTAATGTCCAATCTAACATACAGTATGGCTGTTACCACATGTTTTATCCTCTTCAATCAGTAAGATAAGCTGTATCTTCTTTCTAACTCTACTTCAAGTGGCTGTAGGCTACCGTAGTACTATTAGCCTCCCAAAGACATCTCATATTCCCAGTCTTGGAGTGAACCCTATTAACTCTAGAAATGATGGCCACAGGTTAACCAGACCTCTGGACAGCTTGTCTGGCAAGATAAAATAAAGCCCCAGTCCAGCCTCTCACCAGTCCTCATTCTGCCTTCCTCAACTTTCCGAGCATGGATCCTACTATAAACACCACTGCAGCTGCGTGGCCTGCACAAGTAGCAGCTGTATCACTTCAGCACACTACTGCAGGCTTACCTCCTGCACTGCACTGCACTGAGATAAAAATATGCAGTGCTGACATTTCTCCTATAGCATGAAAACTCCAATCTCTGGGATCACATAGGAACTTACCCTGGCTGAAGCAACCTGCAGTACTGCCGTGCCTCAGACAAATGCCCTCTCCTGCTCGTCCTGAGGCATTATAATGCATTTCCTCACCTTTATGTCTGAAGTTTGCCTCTAGTTACTAGAGAGGCAAGGGCATGTACACATGGGATAGCTAAAGCACACTATGATTGTAACCTGAGGCCTCTCCATAGGCACTGGATTCAAAATGTCTTCCAAAGGTTAAAAGAAAGCTAGAAATGGGCATTTTTGCTTCTTACATTGAAAAAAAAGCCCACCCACAGCACCACAGAATTCATAGCACTTCCACCATGGAAAAAGCATGACCAGAATTAAGTACTTCCTATAAGCAGTTACATTCATCAGAGTGACAACTCTGAAACCTAATGACAACAGTCCCCATTTACCATTCCACTAGTGATCATATCAGAAGAGCAATCTGAGTGTGTTTTATCCACTGAGGCTTGTTCAAATCTCCTGAAAAAAACTATTGTCAAGAAACAAGATAGCAAAATTTAAAGCAGTAACAGCATTAAAGGTGCTGCTACTTATTTTTGCAGGTCCTTATCCTAGAAATCAGGGAGAGAGGCTGGAAGAAAATATAATCTGAGGAATCAGATCACCTTCACAGGAAGGTTGGAAAGAGCATCTGGTGAGCAGAACGAGGAAATATTTCATTCAATAACATAACAATCATCTAGAGAAAGGGAAAATGAGTAGAGGATACAACTGCTCGCCGAAAGGCACATTTGTACACAGTGTGTGTTCAGAGGGGAACAGCTTTGAAAAAAAAAAAGGCTTTGCAGATCTTCTGGGAATAATAGCAGCTTTCACTAAAAATTCTTCTTTCTTCAGAAAGGCCTTAGCAAGAAAACATTTTATCTCCTCCAGGTCCCTCAAGAGCTTCAATGACCTCTCTCAATAGATACTTCTACTAGGGCAGCCCAGTACTTGAAGCCCAAGTACAAGTCTCCTTTTGCTAATATCAGACCCACCGAATTAAGCCAAGTCCCCCTTCCCAAGAACACAGAGAACAGAAACCTCGTTTCTACACAGAACAGTATTTTTTGCATTTTCCTAACAATTTCCACTTGAAGATCTTCAGGTATTGTAAGAAGCAGAAATGAATTCTGCTCCACACCACCACTTTGTGGTAGCTAAGCAGTACTATCCTCATTTAACATGGAAGAGGAGATCCAGAGAGGTTAATTGTCTTTCCTAAGGTCACAGAAAAAGCCTCTGGGCAGGACAAAGCAGAGAACCCAAAATTCCCCAATCTCACCAGCCTTTTGCCTCTATCCTAATCCTGACCTCACTATCTGCAAATGCAGAAAACAAAAGTTTGTTGCCCAGAAGGGATTATTTTTTAGTAAGTCAAATTGAGATTTGAGGGACGTGGGAGAAAAGGGGGCTAGATGGAGAGGGAGTTGGTTTTAAAATACATTTTTAAAACACAGGAGGCTATTGGCATTGTAGGTAACAGGGTATGCAGCAGCTGCAGAGACCCCTCTTCTGTGAAGTGTCTGTAGATCGGTATGTCCCAGTAAAAAACATGATTTTTTTTATTATCGTGCTTTCCCCTTCTTGGCAAATCCAACCAGTTCACAGGAATCCCACACCACTAATGCCTGATTTGAAGTACACTGCTTCATTGAGTGAGATCTGATTGATCATGTTTTTAATAAATCATGAGAGACAAAAGCTTAAGTTCTGAAGTCTGTTCAAGTAACAGAAGTAACAAGGAATTGGTAAAAGCAAGCTGTCTGCCTCTTTGCTGCTTTGCTAGCCTGGAAACGATGGCATACAGACGTGTCCTACCTGCTCTCCCAGGTCAGCTGGCATAACCATGACACATGAGCTGGTATCTTTTGTCCATTTCCAATACACCTTCCTGCTGCTTTACTACTGTGGCCTAAGAAAACATATGATTTGAGGGGAGAGACTGAGAACCAATGTGGCTGGCAAAAGAAGCCACAGTTTCCCTGAACGACCTTGGGCAAATGGCTTGACGTTCTGTGCCACAGCCAACCCAACAGCAGAATTAGGTAAAAACTGGACTGCAGCAGAAAAACAGGCACTAGATTCAGCCTTCTCTGCTAGTAAGTGAAAGGACCCCAGTTCAAGCATTTAACTTTCTCTCTATTCTGTTTAAAAAAAAAAATAAAATCCAATTAACCACTAAATGCAATGTGTTTTCTCCAAGAGACAGGAGAGAAAAAGTATCCAGGTGCTAAACCTCGTATTAGCAAAATCACAAAATGATAACACTAATATTTATTAACATACTTCTTGCTATTCCTTCCTACAAACACCATGCTGGCAACAAACACCAGCCTTTTGCTTTTGCCTGTGCTTTTGAGTTGAAGGCTTTCAATGCGTGGTATCTTGAGGTGCAAAATCTTAATGGAAAGTCATGAACAATCGAGACGTTTTCTTTTATTACCCTTCTCAGTCACCTGGAGTTAAAGGATAAAGGAAGCTAGTTATTTAAATGGCATACTTCTATAAAAGAAACCAAGGAAGGAGGCAGAATTTTGTGAAAATTACTTTCTGACCTGTGCATTAGAAAAAATAACCTTTCCTTCCCCTGCAAATGCCTACAGAATTAGTTTCTCTGCAACTTTAACCAGAAATACACAAAACTATTGGAAATCCATGCTAGGAAGGGATGGGGGGGAGGAATTTTAGCTTCTTTTGCTGAATACTCCTTGATTCAGCAATGAAATGAAACAAAAGAGAGGGCATATAGGTTGTTTTCTTCATTACATGCTGTGTTATATTAAAAATAAATAATCCTACAGACAAGTGTAGTGCTAAAATATACTATGCACCTGTTTTCTCTTGAATGTTTGCTTTCATCTTTAATGAGAGTGGAATTCATGTCTGGCAAACACAACTGCCTTTAAAAATTGGTTAAATCAAAGTAACATCTACATTGCTGTCAGAATTACTGCCTAAGTAATAACATATAGAGAAAAAACTTCCAGCCCAAAGAATGAAGAGGTGGTTGAATTACACATTAGGAAGCTATAACTGATCACAGATAGATAGACAGATAGGCAGCCCATTTGCTTTTTAATGACTAATCAGTTGCATAAAGAATGTATCTGAAAATCCAGCCGATTCGTTTTATGCTGTTAATTGCTTTATGCCCATTTCCAGTAGCGACAAAACAATAAAAGAAGCATTTTCAAGGCAGTGACAAGCTATAATAATCAGAATAATGGGAATATTGACATTAGGTTTCCCTAGAGTCCTTTACATTATGCCTGTTCTCAGACTTCACATCAGAGTGGAATAAGTATTTCTGATACCAAGTTAAAAGAAAAACTCAAGTTCTGTCCACAGCCATCTGACAGGCGTTGCAAAGCTGGGTGCAAGGGAGGGCCCTGCACCATCACCGCATGATGTCGTGTGGGTTTCTGAGACACCCACACACACACAGAGTCCCACAGACTTTCAGGGACACTTCAGTGACTCGTTATTATTGACTCCAGGGAAAAGGCATGAGATGCCATCGATTTTTTATAAACTTTTCACTGTGCTTGAGCTACCTGCCTCCTCTCCCAGTCCCCTTAAAGGACTCTCCACCCCTTAATGAATTAACGGGATCTTCTTGTCACCAGCATGCAGAGCAGGGAGCAGGAGGGCTTTTCCACCACCACTGTACATCATTCATCCCCTGGGCAGAGGCAGCGAGGTGTGCCGAGGTGCATGTTACATATGAAAAGGCGGAGAGAAAGAGCACCCAGCTGTGCAGGCACACGGGACAAACACAGGAGCGGGGAGCCGGGGGTCTCCCCTGCGCGGGGGAGAAGGCTCCGGCCAGCCCGCCCCTTTGGCAGCGCTCCGACCGCGCTACCGCGGAGATCACAGCTCTACCTTCGGGGGCGGGGGGAGAAAGGTGTTCCCGTCCTCTTTTCCCAGAAAAACTTTTCCGTGGCCATCGCCCCGCGTCCCCCCTCACCCCGGCAGTAAGAGCAAGGTGCCCACCGAGCGCCCCTCTCCTCCCCGCACCCCCGGCCGCAGCGGCAAGCGCGGCAGAGTCCCGCCTCGCGGGTGGGCACAGGGCTCCCTCCCCGCCGAGCCGGCTCCGGTCCGCGGGGTGATACTCACGCTGCTGTTGTGTCCGGACCAGTGCACCATGGCTTGGTTGTGCGCCACGTCCCCGGTGAGCGCGAAGATGGTGCTGCCCAGCCTCAGCTCCTCTGCCCCTCGCAGCCGCGCCGCTCTCCCCTCCTCCAGGGGACCGCGGGGCTGAGCCCGCGCGCCGCGCTGCC
>VZTU01007428.1:419129-448013 GCA_013400835.1 Zapornia atra
GAAAAGTGCTTTTCAGTGAAACTGTTCACGTTCAAGGATTTGATCAAGTGAGAGGGTAACACCACACGGGGGGAGGAGCCCCGAGCCTTGCCAAGCCGCCGCCGCCGCTGAAATACACCACCGAGTCACCAGCCGCGCAGCGCCGCGCCGCGCCGCCGGGGGCCGGGAGCGGGGCCGGGGGCGGGAGCGGGACACCGCGCCGCACCGAATCAGCTGGAGCATCACCCAGTCTTTTCTCCTGATTTGGTATGTGTGCTCCTGCCTGAGACAAAGCAACCGTCATTCAGCGTTTCTCCTGATGTATATTTACATGTACTCGTATTTGCGGCAGCGTAGGTACCGCTCAGCCTGTATAGATCTGTATGGACGTATGCATATGCATGCACAAAGGCTGGATACGGGTAAGAGTACAAGGCGACGCAGCTGGGATGAGTAACTCCCGGGTGATTCCCCGTGTAGTACCAGCGTATCCACGGACTCGGCCATCCAGGAGCACCACCCCAGAGTCGGCTCCGGGCGTGTGGATGGATGTGTCCGTCCCGAGCGGAGCCTCCCGGCCGTGGGAACTCGCGCGTGTGCGTGGGAATCCCCGCAACCTCGCCACCGTCCAGCAAGGGAGACTAGCAGAATTTATTGGGGGGGAATAACCAAAAGAAAAAAGGGCAGTATGTGCAAGCGGCTCGCTGCAGCAGCGTTTTGAGACGGCGTCGGGAGAAGGAGCGAGGGAGATGTATTTCTTTAGGTCACAGCCGTGTAGCGCTCCCGCTCCCATCGCAGGGATGCCACATTTCCCCCGGCCAGGACACCTGCTTTCTGCTCAAGCAGCCTTTGCAGCTTCAGCCCCCGGACTGGGTGTGAGTAATCGCACCGTGCGAAGGGAGAGGGGCAGGCTGCCGCCTCCCACGGCTGCGGGGCGTCCCCCCCTCCTCCCGGGGGTGACCCTCGTCATGGCCATCCGTGCCCGTGCTCCTTCGGGGAGCGGCTCATTGCAGCAGCACGTCGGCGCTTTCTCTTCAGATCGAACCCACTGTCGACCTTGACCCTTTCTCCTCCTCACTTTGAAAACTGTCAATAATTAGCGTTATGTTAATCGTCCCACCCTCCCACTTAGCACATTGGCCATTCTTTGCCGTCCAAGGACGGAACCACCAACTACACGGCTCCCCCCGCGGGCTTCCTCCCCGTTCCCCGCACCGGTCCCAGCTCAACAGTTTCTCCCGCCGCTGCCCCGCGGTAGCCGCCTCCTGCCGCAAAGCCTCTGGCTCGGGCTGGGGAGGTCTGTGCAGCCCGGCTGCTCCGGGGAGAGCGACAAGCCACTTGGAGGAGGGAAGAGGGGACAGCAAGCACCGCTGGCCCTTGCAAACGGTGGGAGCCGCCGCTAAATGGCTGTCCTGCAGGAGTGAAAAGAGGGTTCAGGGTGTCGGCCGGTTGTCAGAGAAAAGCGCTCACAGCCGCCCCGGCAGGTGAGGAGGGGGGCGGTGACGGCCCCTGCCCGCTTGCCCGTGAGCCGCGGATCCCGACGCAGAGGGGGGAAGTGGGAGGTGGGGGCAGGGAAAGCAAATTGCCCGCCCCCACCCCAACGGATGTTATTTCTGGCTTGGAATCGGCTTCTTTTCAAACTACTCTGCCAAAATGTTTAGGAGATGACATTTCATTTGTGTGGGAGCAGTGACGTGGGCCTCAGCCAGAGATGATCCATAAAACCGCGGGCGAGGGGACTGTACAAGTGACACACCTGTGGCAGGCACTGCTCTGCATGCACAGAGCTGGGTCAGCCCCAAGACGGCATCCCTGCTGCTTGTAAAGGATCAGCAGGGCACAGGGAAGGGACAGGACCTCAACTGTCTCCCTAGATTGACTTCTGTGTCCCCAGGTATGTAGGATCAGCAGCACACATGCCACCCCTGGATCTTGGCATTGCTACGCACTTTGAAGGGTTGTACTGCCCACCACATGTCATCCTCCTACATTGAAGCTGCAGCTGTGACATGCAGAACTTGTCCTTATATTATTATTAAAGTTTCTCCAGTCCCACCTAACCCAGCAGGAGCTCACTGCTGCTCCTGAAGATCTCTGCATGTCCAGAACCCCTGGTGCCACAACGTAAAAGCTACTGTGAGGCTACCAATTGCCACTGCTTAGCCGTCGTGCAAGTCCACCCAATCCCATTTATCCTCTCAGCACTGCTGGATGCTACTTTAGATGTAGTTCTTGTTCACACCTGGATTAGCCACTCACTTGTGCATCACTGTCCCTGACTATATGACCAAAGCCCACCCACATCAACATAGGACTTGTGGATGCATCTCCTTTCCCAAATCCTGCCCACACAAGACAGTCCTGTGTGTCCACCACATCGCTCTGTGTCACCACAAGAGCCCAGCTGTGCGTGACAGCACAGAATATGATGGGCTTCATGCACAGCTGTGTTCACCAACGCTTTCCTTAGGGCAGTACTTTCACCACCCCAACAGCAGGTCTCTCCTAGCCCTGCAGACTGAAGAGCTGTTACTTGCAACTAAAATCATCCTGTGAATATCATTCACACCTGGCACAGTCAGGGACAATCTCAGGGATTCAGTTCATACTATGTCAGGAAGGTTACATTCCTCAGACAGATACCCACAGGAAGGGCTGGTACTTCTAAAGAAAATCCTAAAAATCCTTCATCAGTGCCTGCTTATTACTGTTACATAATAGGATGTGGAGCTGAAGTCCCTCTGATGATGTGGGTCTATTAAAATCTCCCCACTTCAAATGTCTTGGCCCTTATCAGAAGCATCCCTGCCAAAGCAGCAGCAGTGCTTTCTAATCCCTTTCCTTCTCTAGAAGACAAAGGTAATGTGAGCAACACCCCCATCTCCTGCATGATTCGCGAACTGCGTGCCCATCACCAGCACACAGAACAGGAGATTTTCCAGTTTGTACCACCCCTGTTGCAGGAATATCAGGTTTGCTTCAAAACAGCCTCTCACATGACACGCTGACAGTGAGGATGTCGTTTGACAACCCCAGATTTGCACAGTGTATATCCGAGAATAGAAATGGAATAGTTCAACACAGTATCCATTACAGGCTGTTTTAATCCCTGGTCTAATCCATTACAATCTGCTTTAATCCCTACCCAGCTGCAAACACCCATTCAAAGAAGCAGGGGTTGGTGTTAGATTCTGTTGGACCACGTTGATTTTTAATTGATGTAAGGCAAACATATGCCATAACACCAGGCAATGCAGCAGATTTCTAAGTAAGCAAGAAAGTAAATGTTCTGGAAGGCAAATTGTGGCACAAATATAAAGTAGCAGAACATGCTTATAACCAAGGGGGAGCTGGGTTCAATTAAGGAAAGAATCGGGGAGTTATGTTTGTTTGGAGGGGATGATTTGGATGGAAGAAGTCTAACGACACCGAAGAAACAAAGTATAGCCTGGCAATCATTTCATGCCAGCGCCTTTCTAAAGCAGCATTTCTCATTTGGGTTTTTTTTTTGATTCCTCACACCACACACAGACCCCCCATTTTGTGACTTGGGGAAAGAATATGAAACTGAAGAGTTACCTCCTATCACATACCAATAACTTCACCATCACTACCTCTGCTGCTGTTAGTAGACCTGCTCCCTAGTACCCCCATGCCTTCTGTTTTGCCCGGATCTGCCTACCATGAGAGCTCCATGCCCCTCTCCTGCTGCAGGACTGCACACACCCCAGCCTCCCCAGAGGCCCAGAGCACATCTCCCAGTCACTATCACCCCAAGAAATTTCTAAGTGGGAGCTGGAACCTTACTTGCTGAAACCTGAAAGAAAGGGGGGAGAGTTGGGGAAGAGATAAGAGAAGAAATCAGAGTGGAGAAAAAAAAAAGTAGTGCTCCAGCTACACAGCACCTTCTTCACACATACACACACATCCCCCTCCTGCACTACTCAAGCTCTCCCAAGGGAGGAAATCCCACATATACTAAGAGAAAAATCAATGCTTGCTTTGGTTAACTTTAACCTATTTATTATGTGTGAGCCCAGTCACTGGAAAACAAAGCAGGTCTGGAATAATGCTGTCTTGTTTACTAAGGAATGGCCTGAATCTACCTAAACAAAGTGTCCCCATATCCTCAGACTAAGGATTACCTGCAGGCAGGGTCCCTATCATTTCTGCAGGTACAGTACTACTCCCATGATGGGACAGATTTTCTGTGAGCCCAGCCAGCCAGGGTGTGCAGCAGACAGCCTGCTGAAGCACAGCAGGCTCTCTCTGTGGCTGAGAGCTTTTAGCATCACCGGACTTGCTGCTCTTAAATAGGGGCTGCAAAAACCCCACCATGCAGATGCTGCAAGAGGGAGTGTAGCTCCTGCCCTACAAGATGAAGAGGGAGCCCAGCAGCCCAGCACACAAGCATATGACACACGTACCACATATCAATATGTGCAGGGAAGTGTTTTACATGTTGGAACAGCCGTGGGACAATTTGATCACAGTTGATCCTGGAGCAGGGTTCTCCCAAAATAATGGGTCACCTCACTGCATCACAGCACCACTATCCCCTTGGCTCGACACCATCCTGTCATACAACATCCCAGAGCAGGAGAGGGTGCCACAGGCTACACTGGAGCTGCAGCAGGTAGGAGCTTAGCATAGTGAAGAATTGCTTCTGCAGATCTCACCCACAGGTTCAGAACTTCACCAGAATGATTAGATGCAATGCCAGGTTTGGTGACCAGCCTGGCTGCATCCATCCTTTCATTTTTTCTATCCAAACAATGTGCCTATGGAAGGCAGAAGAGCCCCTTTCATTCAGGAATGCTCAGACAGCTCTACTATGTTCACCCACTGCTAAGGCTGCCCAAAAGGAGCACAACTCACAGACAGCAGGTGAAGGATTTGGTGACAGAGAATGCAGAAATGTTTTGGATGCTCTGGGGAGATTCTGCAAGTTTTAGATCATGCTCCTAGTTAATGTTGGTACTGGTCCTAAAGCCAAGATAAGAAAATCTGCTGATATCAGCATCACCAGGAATGCCAAAGAACTTATGAGAATGGTATGAGTTTATGGATTTGCAGCATATACAAAGATAAATTGTGCAGCACACAAGTTCACTGTGTTGAATTCACTGTATACTGCAGGTTGCATATATTTCTAATCTTGGAGACCTCAGTCAGAAATACAGAAAACTCCATCTTCCAGATTTCAGATCATCCAGGACCATAGTAAGATCCTAGGTTTTCAGAAGCATTTGCCAAGTTTTTGAAAGCATGCTCCTTAGCATATCTTAGAAAGCTCTGGGTCAGGAAACTCAACCCTCCAGCCCCTCTGTCTTCTGAATATAAAGAACTCATCCAAAAAGCTAGGTCCAACTCTGCCACATATAACAGAGGCGTAATCATGGCTTAAAATGTAATATCCAAGAAAATGTAAGTACTAAGACACCACATTTGGAGAAAATCTGATTAAAAGCAAGGAACGTGACTAATATTCAGAATGTGTCTTCCGTCTCCTTTCCTGTCCCAAAGTATGCCTCAGACTCACAAGTTCCATGAAGACACAGAATCCTTCTTACTTTTAGAAATGTTGTGCACTTCTTATTAATTTTTAACTTCTGGTGTTAATGAAGCCATGTGTTTATGATTATTTAGGAGTGACTTATGCAGAAGTACTGTCTTGTTATGCAAAGCGGGCCCCTTGGCTTGTTCCACTCCTTCCCTAGAGCATAGTGGGATCTGGAAAGGTTCAGGTGGTCTTTGAAGGCGCTTGCGAAAGGACAACAGTAGTTAACAGATGCTGTGATTGCAGGGACATGAAGCTGTTTGAGCAGGGCAAGGTTTAGCACAAACAAACTTGTGGTAGGTAGACCTAAATCTTGTCACCTCTTGCTGCTGAGTAAACACCCTTCAAACACCCTTCCTGTTGTGCAGAGGTACCTATCCTTGGCCACCGCGGCAGCTGGAAACAACCAGTTTCCATCCAGTTGAGCCCTGCTGCTGGAGCTGTTCAGGTGACCCACAAGTGACCACATCAGCCAGTTAAAGCATCTCAGCTGTTCCTTTTTCTGACAGAGTCAGGTTTTAGATAGTGAAGGAGCTCAGCTGGCATATCTTAAGGTGCAGAAAAAAAGTTCCTGTGACTCAAGCATACTTTCTGTTTAAGCATAGGCTTTGAATTCAGGTTTAAAACTCACCAGATTTCACTAGTAATTAAGGTGAGACCATTTCAGAAGTGACTAGCATTTATAGAGCCCTCAAAAATAGGGACCTTGAGAGGTCACATAATTCGTGTACCTTTCTCTAAAACAGACCCAGCTGCATTATAACCAACCACAGTACAATGTGCAAATCATAGCTAAAATAATAGGATGAGACTCGGGTAAAAGAGAAGGATTTACAGAAGATGTGAAATCAGCCAATGAAAGACAAATTTTTCTCTATGAGACTCAAGCTGTCCCTCCTCATCCTGCACTGTAGTGGAAGGTCTACTGCCAGAGCCAATCTCTCCATTCTCTCATCAATCCCACTACAAGGATATCAACAGCTAGTGGCTCTAGGCAAGAGAAAGAAATGGAAAACATCCGACGTTCATCCTGTGTCCTGATGGAACTCAAGAGCCTACACCCTTTTCTGCCCTGAACATCAAATTAGGCTCCAAATTTCCAAGGCTTCACATGACATGTAGCTGCTCCAAAACTTGTTCAAAAATATTAAATTTCCATGACTCTCAAGCATCTGCTGGTTGAGACCCTATTTACAGGTCAACCATTGAAGAAACACCAAATATCAGTTGTGTGGGTGTGCAATATTACTTGTATTTTCCTAGTCTACACCCAGGGATGCTGCCACCTGAGACCCACAGATTTTTGTTTGATACAGATTTCCATTCCAGAGGAGTCCTAGTATCATCTTATTGTAAAGATCCCTGTGATGATCCAAATTGCAACAGTAACATCCCTAAAGCCCATTAAGGTGTAATTAGCCCTTCGGGGCTGTACTTCCAGCTGTAAACCAAAGTCCTCATAAGGCCACAAGTCATACAACACAAACTGTGACTGAGGGGATAGCTTGGGAATGCGTCACTGACCAGAGATGACCATGCCTTCTCCAAGCATTCCCGTGCCACACAGTGTTAGCTCCCTGGGCAAACAGCTAATATTGTCCTCAGCGTTCCCCACAGACTTCCTTCCTCCCCTACTTTGGGAGAGAGAACTTAGTACCCTCAAATAAGGAGGAACAGCAAACATCAGCCACATCCAGGTCCCTACAGGCTACTGGCAAAAGAAATAGCAACAACTCACAAATCCACAAGGACGGAAAACTTCCTTGATACCCTCCAGCCAACCAGATACAGCACAAGAGATGTTAAAGAAAACATCTAATGTTTTAGATGCTTTAGAAATCAGAAAGACAGAAAAATGACACTAACTGCTTTCTCCCACCCACCCCACAGAGCACCTACTAGAAGAATGAAGCTGCTGTGGTCAGTGACACAGAAACCGTTCTCTACAATTAAGGCTTTGCTCTCACCCCAAGTACCTTTTCCACTTTATATCCTCTTCCAGATATTCATATCCTCTTACAAATCATTCCCTCTTCCACTCCCTCCTCCCCCAATCTTGAGACAGACCTGGAAGGGGAAGGGACTGTTTTGTTTCTTCTCTCCTCAAGCTAAATCCAAAGCAATTTGTGTGTGTGCACAAAGGCAGAATTTTCTTAGCAGGCTAGAGAGAAACAAGTCTGGCAGGGACCCCAGCTTTGATGGTGGGACTTCACAAGCAGATGTTCAACCTGCCACAGCTTGGTGCTGTTTTCTCTCCCACAACAAACACCACCTTTTAAAATTCTCACCTATGGCTATTTCCTTCCCTTCTTTTAAGAACAACCCCAAACAAGGGAGACATTGAACTACAGCACTGAGGAAAGACTTTATACCAGTCAACATGAATGGAAGGGTGTATATTTAGTGGAGAAGAACAAAACAAAAAGGAAGTATTAATATAAAGAAAAATAACACAGAACTACAGCAGCAAGAGGCTGGCTTTAGGCAGGTGTTTGTTACCAAGCTGATCTTGGCAGTCTCCCAGATCTTGTGCACTGATTCAGCCACAATTTACTCCTAAAAGGAGCCAGAGTGAATCAAATCTCATGTAAACTGAGTTTGAAACAATCTGAAGAAGGGAATCTCAGGCAAATTTACGTTCCCAACACCTCTAAGACAAGAAGTAGGACAAAATAAAGTGGGACCTATTACAGCCTTTGGTAGGCTGTCTTAGCTGATAGCTTCAACTCACAGGGGACTAACTGAAGTTCCACATAACCACAGGAAATTAGAAGAAATAAGACTGGCCCCATGAAAAGAACAACATGTAGCCCACAGACACTGAACTGCATGCTGAGCAGTGGGCTGGCAAAGGCCAGGCATCTCTGTACGTACTTCCATGACTGCAAATGCCAATTACTAAGTTAATAATCACTTAAACTCTATCAATGCCTAGAGTTCCCATCAGGCTCCAGGAAAAGGCCTGTAAATGTAGCAAAGAGACAATTTCCCCTCCAAAGTCTAGATCATGCCTTGCAAACAACACACAAATTCAACGCCTTCAGAGTGCAGATAAGAACAGCTGATCTTCACAAAATAACAATGCTGCTGGGGCAAATCAGGGAGTTCATCCAGGGAGGGAGGAAGAGCAACCTGCACAGGCATTTTGTGCGATACAAAAGCATGCAGCAAGCCAGTCAGTGGGTGCACAGGTGGAGGGGCCAAAACCCTTTACCCCCCCCACTCCTCAGAAGAGCACCTGACCACAACATTTGTTGCTCCAAACACAAGGTATATTTATTCTGTGTTCTACTATTCAATGTCTGCCTTCTTTCACTGGTGGTGTAAATCTACTCCTCAGCTTTGCTACAGATACCCATGCTCCAGTGCAGTACTGCAGAGACCACTCTTGTCTTCCCTTTTCTGACTCTGTCCAACATCTGGCAGTCTTAGTGGTACTCTGGAGCTAAAGAGCAATCTGAAAAGGGTTAAAATGCAGGGACACAAATGAAAGTGCAATTAATAAGTCTGCTACATAAAAGATCCTCGTGCTCATAATGCAATCAGCAAGGGTTGAACATTTTTCCTTGGGCTTGCTCTACTCCATTACTGCAATAATGCATGGTAATATAGTTAGCATTGATTTGCCTCAAGGTACATGTACTACATCTGCAAGCTAACCGGGAAAAAGGAGGGAGGCTCTCTCCTTGAAAGTCTGGAATTACTTAATTATCCAAGGAAAATGACATGCAGATTTAACCACACAGGGAACGACTAGGAATGCCTTCCCCCATTCCCAAAGAATACAGGAAAACACTTCTCTGCTACGTGATCTCCATGCAAAGAACACACTCCTGGTTTGTTGTTATTAATTACCCTGGCTCCTATCACTGGAATTCAGAGGTGTTGATACTTCACATCACCAACATATGCTCGCTATTCATAAATCATACTGAGAGGAGATGCCAGGAGAGGAGAGGAAATACTAAAGGAAACTTGTAAGCATCTCTAAATAGGCAGCTGCTGTTGGAAGAGGCTGCAGTCCTCTGCACCGAGTCAGATGTAAACCAGTGTTAGTGTTACAAGACAGCAGGAGACACGCCAAAAGCAGGCAGGCAAGACAAGGAAATAATGCATTCAGACGGGAAAGGTAAAGGAAAGCAGATGGCCCAGGGGATTAACCTTTCATCTTCACATCCACAGGTTAGATGAGATGGTCTGATAAAAGCTAAAAGGCACTATTATGATTATTAACCTGTAAGGGGTTGACTGCAGTCCAAACAGAGCTAGAAGTGATATTTCTAGGGGTCAAGCTAGCACTGATTTTTCCCTTCAGAGCCTGGAGCTAATAATTTAAAATCTTCCCAGTTTTTCATCTGTAAAATGAAGCTGAAATTGCCTCACCACTTTGAAAGCAAAGTTCTGAACGGGGTTTTGGCCAATCCATGCCTCCTACCCCTTTATACAATTAGACCTTCCACAAAACAACATTCATTCTCCTGCTCCTCACAATACCTGTGCTTAAATTATTGCTTCTTTTTCCAGGGGTGTCCTGAGTAAGGAATTAAGAAACCTAAGCATGATCCCCAAGGAATTTATCTTAACCCAGTTACTAGGCTGATAACCATGCTTTCTGATTGACACCACTCATTTGCCTTCTGGCTGGCAACTCTACAGCACTGAATCAGATCTAGCTGAAAAGAGAGATTGTGGGGACCTGGACTCCACTTTATCCCAAAAGAGAATGTGCCCACCATTCACAGCTTTTTGTTGTTTCTTTAAGATCATTTCAAAGTTACAAACAGTTGAAACTTGAAAGCAGGGTTTGTTGGGAAGGAATGGTAGCTTCTCATAGATCACTCAAGGTATCTGAGAAAAGGAGGAGCTTAAAGGCACACAAACCTTTAATTTGCCACTCATCATTGCCAGTTCAGGTTTACTTATTTGGAGGAAAGGAAAGGTTCTTCCCGTCTTTCCTCCTTGTGGTTTAACCCAGAGAAACTAAAGATTTCAGGGGGTTTATTCTTTTTCCACTATGGAGTTTGTGCATTTTCCCTTTCCTCACATTGCACCTTTTCAATACTACTTCGCTCCTGGAAGCTTGACAGTGTGGCAAAAGAAGCAATGAAGGTAACACAGAAACAACAAGAAATCAGCTGGAAGTTATTCATTCCAGTATTCTACCATATGCTGAAGAGGAAAAAATGGGGTTAAAATATGATCTTCAAATACCAGTGATCTGAACTGAAATACTAAGATTTCTGGTCTCAGTGAAAATCAGAGGAAGGAGAAACAAACAAACAAATCACAATGACCTTAACAGAGACAGTCTTTTATTTAAATCTTTAACATTTTCTTTAAAGAAATTTTAAATGGAACTTTTAAATTCAATTGGACAGATTTGAAGTAGTTGATTGCCTTGTAAATTTTACAAATAGCCGGTTCAGCCCAATACTGGGCTTTCCACAAGTGGATTTCTCATTAATACCATAATAGCATTTTTATGTTACAATTTATGTTTCAACTTTCCCCAGCCCAGACTGAACAGAGTATTTCTTATTCCTCTCACTAGACCTTCCCCTGTTCTGCCAACATCACTGCATTACCAGCACAGGAGATCAGAAGAGTACTTTAAAATGGCAACTAGAGTCTTTGCCTAGGTCTCTCACTGAGGTCCACCTTTATCACACAAGTAGACACAGGAGGGAGCTCACACACCCCCATTCACACTGAGATTACACCTCTCCCTGCAGCAAGCGAAGTGATTTAACAACCCTAATTCTCAGGTCAGGGTTCCTTTAGGTCTTGGACTTAGATTTTGACACCTACTAGAACAGGCAGCAGGTGTCCTAGAACACCTAGGTGTGCTAGAACAGGTACCTTTTTAGGTAGCAGAACAACTCATATGGGCCCCCTCCATACCAGTATTAGAAAATCCATAGCACTGTTGGCTGAGCTGAGAGAAAAGGGATGAAATCTTTGCTCACCAGATTTGGTAGTTGCAGATGAGGATAAACACACATCTGTAATGTAACACT
Source organism: Zapornia atra (assembly GCA_013400835.1). NCBI lineage: Eukaryota > Metazoa > Chordata > Aves > Gruiformes > Rallidae > Zapornia > Zapornia atra. The sequence goes on from VZTU01007428.1 coordinate 430,686, forward strand.
TCTCTTAGTATTCCTGGCTGGACTTTCAGCTGTCTTTTATGTTTGCTGCTGGTCTTCTACTTACTTCCCCATGTCTGATCTCACAAAGCAAGCCCTATGAGTTTCTCTGCTTTAGCCTTCTAATGTCTGCCTAAAGCAGATGTCCATGAATGCAGCAAAAACTGTCTCATAGGGAAGAAGGAGCATGGCCTCTTTCTGTTCAGAAGCTTTTTTATTTATGTAGCCACTGAAGAAAAGCTCTTGAAGATAATGCCTGCTGACCCTTTATATTCCTTTCTACAACAGGTTTCCCCTTATTTTGGCTCTTTCCTACTGCCCTCCACAGGTATATTTCATAGAATCCTGGAATACTTTGGGTTGAAAGAGGCCTTTGAAGATTACCTAATCAACCCCTGCTGCCATAAGCAGGGGTATCTTTCACTAGATTAGATTGCCCAAAGCCCCATCCAACCTCACTTTGAACATTTCCAGTGATGAGGCATCCACAACTTCTCTGGCAACCTGTTTCTGTTTCTCACCATCCTCATCATAAAAAATGTCTTCATTATATTCATTATAAATCTACCCTCTTTCAGTTTAAAACCATTGTCCTTTGTCCTGTCACTACAAGCCCTGGTAAAAAGTCTCTATCTTTCTTATAACCCCCCCCTTTATATACTGAAAGGCTGCAATAAGGCCTTCCCAAAGCCTTCTCTTCTCCAGGCTGAACAACCACTAATCTCTCAGCCTGTCCTCACAGGAAAGATGTTCTAGCCCTTCCATCATATTTGTGGTCCTCCTGGACTTTAACAGGTCCACATCTTTCTTGTTCTGGGGCCATCAAATCTGGTTGCAGAACAGGTGGGGTCTCACAGAGTAGAGAAGGAGAATCATAGAATCATTCCGGTTAGAAAAGAGTTTCAAACTCATCCATTTCCTCATTAAAGATGAAGCAGGACACAAGAATCCAAAATAAATTCTTACAGGCACCCAGAATGAACTCATCAAAGGATGAACCTACAGACACAACCCTCACCAGCTGTTATCACCTCTTTCCACATCACACACATGAGGTCAAGGTGCCCCAGAGACTACTTGCAATACAATTAAATAAAGCTTTTGATCAAGTAACCTTGAAGACAACAAACTGTGAGCAGACACTCAGATTGTTTGCTCATTTGCCAGAATATGGCCAAAGAGAGCATGCAATTTTATTTCAGCAGATATTTCTATAAAGGATGGAGTAGGCACTGACAGTGTGGCCTATTATTGTAGCTTTCCCTTCTTTCTTTATTATCAGCAGTGTCAGCTAAATTTTGGAGAGAAAGCTAGTTTTGTTCTTACTTCTCCACAAGAGTTTTTGGAGGATGTGATTATTTACTGTATTTCCTTACAGTCCTCACACTATGAAACCCAACCTAGGCACCATCTTTCAGCAGCAGAGCAATAACGGTCTATAACAGCCACAGAAGCAAGAAATTAATCTGGATGTATGAGAAGATCACAGCAGAAAGTCTATGTCCAAGAGGACATCATTAGACATAAGGAAGATTGCTGACTTTTAACTTCTTCCTTCATTTCCTAATTTCTACTGCTCAGAATTGACACAGGGATGCAATTATTAGCAACTTTATTGCAAACTAGTGCTGGGATGCTGCTGCTAGTTGTCCTCTTTCCAGCTAAACCCATACAGAAGCCCCCAGCTGGTGCATTATCTTGCAGGCTTCTCATCATTTGCAATGTGAGATCTGTCGTCATTTCAGGAAGAAAGCCTGGCTTTATTTAATTTTTCATTTCTCCATTTTTCTTGTATCTACAGACACTTTTTTTTTCCCCCCCTAAGAGGCCTGTTTTTCTGCATTTTGATGGTGTACTTTACACCCCTGGAGAGAACAGACATTCTGTATTACCGTCTGAGCAAACTCAGCAGGGTATCAGAGAGTGCAGGTTTCTCCGGGTCTGCTCCTCTGCCTCATTCATTACTGAACAAATACCTCTGAATGAAAGTGTGAGTTAGTAAACCCAACTGCTCCACATATACCCTGCCACAAGAGGAGCCAACAGAACACATGTGATGTCCTTATCCCCTTCTTCCAGCGGATTGCAGGGGGTTTTACAAACTTTGAAGGGGAATGCAGGTCATGCATTAATCTTTCTTGAATGATTTAAAAGATACAAAGTTAGAACAGGCTCAGCTGCAGAACTAAGATAGTACCAATGGCAAAGTGAACTAAAAAGCCCAGAATCCTTGATGCTGCTCTGCCTTCTGACACAGACATGGGTGGGTTTTCTGCATCTTTAATTCTGTTCACTCACTGCCCTGAGCAGAGGTCTAAAACTTACCTGTTTCTGACACTTCATCTCAAAAGGGAGTTTTTCCTTGTTTATATGCTCCTTTCCCATCCCTCCTGCTTCACAAGTCTTATTCTTTCTTTGGCCTACAAACTGGCTTTCCACATATTTTAAAACCCTCCTCATCTTGTGTGGTGTATTGATCTATTCTTGCCGAGACTGAAGGACACAGGTACCTGCAGGACTAGCATTAATATTGTTTTGCATAGCAACCAATTACAAGGGTATATTCAGAGAAAGTATGATCAGCAGTTCCTTGCAATACCTCCCAACAGATGCAGTATGAAAGCCTGGATCGTTACCATATTCTCACTAGCAAAAGGCTCTCATACTGGAAGTTGCCAAGGATCTTTTTTTAAATATCTAAACACCAGTGTTTAAACAGGAGCTCCAACTCGAGCCTTGAGACCCTGAAGCCTCAAACACCTGAGGTACAATGCGAAGATCAAAACGTTTCACAACCACCTGTTAGCATTGCATGCATGGCTGTGGCAGTACAAACTTTCTCTTCCACACACTGCCCTGCCTCACAGACCCACCACCAGCCCTTTGCCTGCCCTTGTCCTCAGAGAGAAACTCTGATGTACTCTTCCAGAGACAACTAATTCAGGCATGCAAGCTACCTGGGATCCTAGGTGTGCAAATGCCCGACAAATCCAGCAGAGACTGAGGTTGCCTGTTTCCTTGTAGAATGCTCACTGTGGTTGTCACACACGCACACCCCCTCCCGGCCTCAGGTTTGGATTGACCCCACAACAGTTGCATGGAAAGAGCAGTTATCTCACAGTTACAGCAGTAGGGATGTATCTGCTATCTGACTTGAGCTGTTTTCCTTCATAAAGGGAAGAGATGATGCAAAGAAACCTGAGGACAGTGAAGAGGAGAGGTAACACTTTTACTAGTCTGCCTGTCTTGCTATTCCGCATGTGAGTAAGTGCAAAGAGGAGGTATATCTTTAAATATACTGGTAATTAGAACCAGAAAATTGTTTATATGGTGCTCCTTTCCTCTTCCTTCTCCTCCCCAAGATTTCCTTTTAAACACAGCAATAGATTTTATCTCCAGGTGTCACCTACTTTTTCCTAGCTATTTTTTTGTTTGTGTTTTGTTTCTCTAGAAAAGAAAATAAAACTGAATATTTTCAGCTAAACTACATTTGTTGTTCAGTGTTTTGCACTGGTTTTAGCAGGCAGGCTAAACGTTTGTTAGAAAACATATTTTGACAAAAAAAGAAAAGTCATTTCCAGCTAGTTGTAGCTGTAAGAAAGGTGAGAGCTCTACATGGCTCACTGAGTCAGTAACTGTATCAGAGATTTAAAAGGTGCCAATTTAAGTTCTAATTCCAAAGCCCTTGCATGAGCAGTCCCATTAAAGGGAGAACAAATTTACTCTCTGCCCTCATAGATTTATACTGGTTGTCAATATAAACAAATGAGAGTGAAAGAAACTTGGGATCAAAAAGCCCTTTCTAGGTTGTATCACATCAAAGAAACTCTCCAGGAGTCAAGGATGGGCTTTTAATTAATATTGGTGACACACAGAATTGAGTCAGGGAGAGACGGGTTTTATGTTAATAAGGGCACTATCACTTTATACACTCTAATATCTCTAAATGATACAATACATTTCAAAGACAAAAGTTGTCTCCTTCATAATGCACTCATAGTAACTGCTAGGTATGGATTCACCCTTCATTAGTTGCTGAGGTTTAATCAAACCACTTCTCTAAGCAACTCTACCTGAACATTGCGTTTTGTAATTATCCCTGCATCTCGGTGACGTCTGTGTGTAAGTGTCAAGGCAATGACTGATCGATTCTCAATATTCCATCACTTATGATATTTCCAAAGTAAACAACTCGTTCTCCATTGGGAAATAATATCTAGGCTAAATCAAATTGTGAAGTACTAAAACAAAGCTAGCCTCCTCCATATTAATCTTAAACCATTTATGACAGATCAAGGCATTGAGTTTCCAGATCTAATGAGACCTGCATGCTGTGAAGCAACTCTTTAATTGATAAGTGAGGAGATGAACATCTTGGTTTGTATCATGGAGAAAAAAAATTATGTACAACAGCTTACGTCCAACCCAGTCAGCTTGTGGAGGAATTCTTGACTCACATTTTGACTGTAAGGAGGTGCATTGCCTGAATGGGTTTCACCGCTCCTTGGGTGAAGAAATGCTCTGCATATTGTGTATTTGGAAAAATACAAGCTAAATCATCAGTTTTTGAGGTTCTCCCATATGTTAAAGCTTCTTAAATCCACTGTAAAGCCTCCTTAATATGAACATAAATTACAGTCCTACTGTAACACCCCAAAAATGCACAGGAAACTAGTCTATGTGAAAATGAGTCCTGCTGAATGACTAAAATCTGGATATAGGAGAAGATAGGAACGGGATGGAAACTGTCTCTGAATCTTGGAGCCTGCTTTGGCAGGGGGGTTGGACCCGATGATCTCTTGAGGTCCCTTCCAACCCCTATGATTCTATGATTCTATGATCTTAGAAAATGTAATGGTGTGGGCACAGAAAGACGTGGACAATATTTTACTTACATGTAATGTAAAGCTAGCTTCTACATAATACAATCCTGATCTAAAGGCTGTCATGCTAGAGTGCATCACATATCCATATCTCCAGTCAGGTTTGCTGCTTACTGATAAATAACAACATTGAAATAAGACTAGTGAATCCCAGAGGAGTAAGCACAGTTATGCCTTAAATAGGCCAACAAATCTATTAGTAAGATCCCACTGCCCATCTACTGAGTTCATGAGAACAAAAGTGAATTAAGCTCAGGGTCAGTCTGTCTGTAGTCCTTGTACTTATTCCAGCCAACATACACCTCGGTCCTGCAAAGCAGCCAGCCCCTCAGTTTAGCACCACAAAGTCCAATGGACTGACAAGAGAGCTGCTTCTCTCCCCAAGCACTCTCTTAACTACTCACTACCCATTAACTACTCAGAGCATTTCCAGATTTCCTCTTATTTCCTCATTGGTCTCAGTCCTGCATCACATAACGGCAAAGTTCCTTTTGAGTTAATCTCAGAAAAGGGATCTTAGCCCATGATGGGGGTTTTTAACAGCTTAGCAGTGGCCTAAATTCAATTTCTTGGAGCAACAGCAAAAATATTCACCAACAGCACCAAGAGCAAAATTAGGAGCTTCAGATAACCCCACTTCAATCCTGTAACAGCATTTTTCTCTGCACTGCACTTTGCGGTCTTTTTTGCACTACAGATGCCACATGTATTACAAATCATAGGCAGACAGGAATCCTTCAGCATTTCTTTGAATCCTTCTCTGCCCCTCCACCCCCTCCCAAAATATAAAACCAGCTGAAGAACACAATGTTTATTCTCCCAGAAAGAGCAGCAGTGCTTTGGTTTTTTTTTTTACTAACACCGGCTTGGCACATGAACTCTGATTAATTCCTGTTATGTTAAGTCACACTGTTTGCAAACTGCCTCCGTTTCCCTCCCTCGGCCCCTCCACCAAACAACAACAAAAAAGCCCCCACACTTTCAAGGGTAAAAAAGTATAAACAGAAAAGGAAAAAATAAGAGGAGTGTCAACCTCACTTCCTGAAAGGCACATGTTTCTTGAGAGGCACAGAGGAGAAGGCTTTCATAATGTTTCCTGACTTGAAAAAAAAAGGTATTTCCAGAAGTGTGAAGGAAATCTGTTATATTAATTCATTTGCATTTTATCCCCCATAAGCCTAGGAACATAACCCATTCTGTCTCCCCTGTCAGATGACGTTCCACATCACAGTTAGGCTGAGGCCACTGTCATACCCCATTAAGCATTAGTGGACTTTTCTCAGCCAATTCAAGTATTTAAAAACTCCCTAGAAAACATATTAATCAAATGGATCTGCAGTTGTGTAAAAATCAAAGTTTTTAAATGTACCATATTTAATAAAAAATGGACTGTCAAGCATCTTTAACATGCCAAATTGGCATAGCTCGTTGAATTTCCTGGCTTCTGAGTAACACATAGAAGCACAGCCCTTTGATAGGCCTACTTTTTCCTCATTTTTGTCTCCTTTAAAAAAAAAAACCAACTAAAATCTAAATATAGAATCAACAGACAAAATTTAGTAGAGAATGTAACCTGAACAGGGTCATAAAGCCCATGTCAGATCAGAATACAACCGGTTCTCCTGTGTGAAAAAACTAATATATATTCACATGCCCCATAAAATTTATGGCTCCCATTTTAAAACAAAGGTGACAAATACTTGTGCAATTTAGAAAATAGACCACTTTTCATGATCTAGCAAAGACACACGCAGCGTGCTGTGTTCCAATTACAAACTAAATGGCACGCATTCACTGGCAAATGGGAAACGGAAAATGATTTGCTTTGAACGCCTCGCATCATGAGAGAGAATTTCAAGTGGCACAGCACAGAAAACATCTTCAGCGTGCATTTAATCCACACACATCAACGCTTGAGGCTTTACACGTGAATTAGTGACCAGCACAAGATCAAATACCCCTGTCCCATGTCACGATAATAGCATTACCCAGTCCCACAATAAATCATTCATAAGCCTCCAGTTGCTTTGTGTTTTCTGTTGCTGGTAACTCCCAGGAAGATCTGCACTTCTGAACTCACGTGTGTGTGTAACATGCAGGGCATGGGCTCACTTCTAATGTGACTGGCTGCGGCCAAATTAAAAGGCACGTTAGAAACACAGGTAAAAGACTCAAGTTCAACACTGGAGAGAACCACAGTGTTTTTCCCATGTGTGCCTGTCTGTCTTCTTTTATCTTCCTGCAGCACTGGAACAGCGCTAGATAAGACGCAGCAGAGTGGGACTCTGATCCCTGCAGTATGGGGAGGGTAGAACAGAGCAATTTTAAGCCAGTAGCACAGGAAATGCAGTGGGGTCAGCATCTGTTCCTGGGAGGTCAAGAGCTACTAGAACACTGTTCCCTGGTTCATTTCTGGCTTACATCACTGTAACTCCATGAACTGCAAGAAAATTGTCCCCAAAAAACAGCTCCACTAAAATTTACACCAGGACCTGAATCTATCAATGCACATCTAATGTGCGTGGAGGTAAGAACAGCATTTGTAATTACAGAAAAAAGCAAACAAGGAAAAATAAGGGCTTAACTAAGTGAATAATCAAGAGCACTCAGGTTGCTTTCATATTCTCCTACTTCCAGGCAAATGAAACAAACCTGAATGTTTGCCTAAAGGAGGGGGGTGTGTGTGTGCGTGCCATTCAGCTCATTTACCCCTCATCCAGCACCAATTTCACAGCCCACCTGCCTGCAGTACGGTTAGCAAAGTTGGTGAAACAAATAGAATATTTATCCTGCAGCTTATGTTTCCAACACAAAAAGGTGTACCCACCAGCAAGGGAACCTGGTTTAGCCAATCCAAACCCAGGCAAACAGGAAAAACACACAGAGGCTTCTAGGAGGAAAAGAAAAACACTACAGCTTTAAAAATCCCTGCAGAGTCAGGTTGGCCCCGAGACAAAAAGAAGGTGCTGGAATAACTCATCTGTCCTTTCTTGTCTTCATTTGAACTGAGTACAAGAAGGGCCTGAGGCAGAGCTACCAGCCAGGAGCACACACTGGCCAGAACAAATAGAGGAGAGATCCTGCAGAGGTGGACAGCTTGTGCAGAGATGGGGGACCTCACCACAGCAGCAGTTCAATGCAACCCTTAGGTGAGAGGGAGAGAGATTGCTCACTGGACTGATGAATATGGGCACAGACAGAAGATAATTTGGGGGTGCTGTCTGGTTCCTCGTCTCCTTTCATTGACATCACTGGAGTATGGAGTCTGCCAAATGAGATCAAGACACCAGGACTTCTATTTGCTGTTTTGTCCCTAAATAAAGGCCAATGCCAGCTACATCATGAGGAAATGCATTCCTTCCCCCACCAAAGCTCCAAAGTGAGTTGTGTGTTGCTCTGAAGTAGAAGTAGTGTCACAGAAGTAAAAATCAAACAATACACGATGCCAAAAGTTGAAAAATTCACCTTACGTACAGTAAGGGTGATGGCACACATTCCTTGAAAGCCTGTTCTCTCCCAGGCTCTGAAAGCAAAGTCCCAGACCTTCCTACCTGCTTTCACAAAAATAGCAAGTCTCAGGAAAAAAAGCCCCAAGGGTATCAAGGGGGCAACATCAGTATGAACCCAAGAAAGCACCAGTCTTTTCCTTAGTCTGTGTCTTTTGTCCATTTTGCCTTACAGCACAGTACAAATTGCAGAGCTAAAGAAATTCCTGATTCCAAACATAAAAGCCCAAAGCAACAAGGCTGTGGTCTGAAGGATCACTGCTTTGCCTTTCTCAGACTCGGACAATCCTTGCTCTGTTCTGTGCAGAGAAGGAAACTGTCCACCCTGCTCAGACCACATCCTCCCGGATAGATGAGCACCCCACATGTCAAAGTGGCTTTCCCCAATGCACTCCCTGAATTTTTAGTTATTTAAAAAGAACAACAGCAAACAAAAGCTCAATTGTGAGTGCATCTGAACTCCCAATCGTCTAGAAAAGACTTTCCTTCATTCGCTGCTGTAGCTTTTTTTACTGCTGCCAGCTACACCACAGTGCTCCAGGGTAAGTCACAAAATTCTCCCTTCTTTTCAGACAGGAATAGTTCAGCTTAGAGAAGGAGCCATTGTCTGTGTGACTAGATACATGTACCTGATGTCAGCACTGGCTTTGGGAAATAGGAAACCAAGTTAGGAAAGAAGAGGAAGAGCTCTCTGTAATACAAACACACCCAAATCCACAGGATTTGGTTTAGCAGCTCTAGCAAGAACTCATTAGTAGAGGTACTGCAACAGCACTTAAAGACTGCAACTACACCTGGGAGCCCATCATGCTGGATATTGTACAGAAATCGTAGCTGCCAAAAGCTGGGTTTGTTCTAAGCACACCATACAAAGGGTAGGAAGAGAAAGTAATAGTTTGCAGCTACCAGACTAGAACAGCCTTAACAGAACTGGAGAGCAAACACAGGTTTATATTGCATGCACAGAGGGAGCAGCAAGGATCAGACACAGTGCACACTAAGCGTTGGACTAGGTCCTCAAGTAAAGAGCTTCGTTTAGCACAGCACACGAACCAGCACATCAGGGTGGGGATAAGCACTTGTACATCACAGTCTTCTTCATACCCTGCTTTCCACTAGCCCACACGTTCAGCACTAGACCACACAGAACTTTTTCACCAGACCAGAAAGAGAGATGAATTCCCAGCTGTCCAAACACAAAACCCTGCTCTTTAATACTAAGCTCTCATAGACTGGTGTCTGAGCCAACTTCACTGCTGTCAGGAAGGTTTGTGGTGGGAGAATCATATTTTGCAGGTTGAGCTCTCTGCTTGTGACCCCTGGAGGACAATCAGAGCAATCAGGCAAACTAAGAGGCATGCTCTGTAAAGCAGGACATGTGAGGAGCTTTGCACCTCCATCTCAGGTCTACATCTGCAGCTCCCAGTGCCTGTGGTACCAGGGGAGGCAGAGCCTAGCAGCAGCAGTATGGGGATGCTGGGCAAAGTGGATTCCCACCATAGCAACTGTTTCTATAACAGCACTTTCAGAAACTGTGTAAGTTAGGAGAATATTATACCTCCTTAGTAAGGAGGTAAATAGAATAATACAACAGGAACCCAATAAGCCTACTCACGTGTCAAAGGTGGAGAATTACAGCCTGTAGTTCTGATACAAAATGGTAACTCCAAGCCTGCAGCTGCCATCCCTTCACAGATGTTAGCAGCCACCCACTATAAGCATGTGCTGACATGGCTTGCCATGAGGCCATCAGCAAAGAGGGGTCCACAAAGGAAACAAAGATGCACCAGGACTTCTGTTATTTCTCCTCCCTTTCCTAAGGTCAAGGACCAGCACTATAGTAGTGTACTAGGAAGTAGGAAGGGGAGAAATGAAAAATTAGTATATGTAAATTAATAGCAACTTGAATTAATCTTACTATTAGATTTCTTGGTAATTGCCTGCCAGCCAGAGCTGCAACAGTGACAGAAGGCAGGAGACTCTACAAGGATCATTTTCCTTGCCCCCTTCTCAGACACTGCTCTGATTCCAGGCTCTACCATGCCTTTCCATCTTCCAGAGCAGGCTCCCCAGCTGCTGCTCAGGGCTCCCTGCACTTTGGACTTCTTGGTAACTCATAGGATGCTATTTGCCACACTTTCTCCTTTTTATGTGACATCATGGTAGAAAATTGAGCTGTTTTGAGAAAAATGTCTTTTCAAAATGTAAAATGAAATGAGTATTTTCACTTCAAATTTGTAATCATTGGCAGTTTTTTCCCCACAAAGAAGATTCAAAACTAAGATGTACATGCTTAAAAATAGCAATAATTTTACCAAAAAAAATGTTTTTGATCACTTCCATTTCGTTCTACTTCTTGCAGTCTGTTCCTGTTTACACAAAAAACAGGGAAAGTGCGGAAGTTGCTGACTCCTCCCACTCCTCTCAGAAGGTTTTTTTTTTAAAAAAAGATTTTTCAGGAGATAATGAGCTCTTACTTAAAAGCTTTTATGATAAACAGCATTTTATTTACGGTTTTTAGAAGCAAGTAAAAATTCACAAGCAAATCTGAAGAAAACACTTTCCACCAGAGATTTTTGACTAGCAGCCACTGAAGCCTGAGTGTCAGGATTCTGTGGACACAAACTTCTTTTAATTCAAAAGCACCTCGGTTTGACCCCCAAGACATCTTTACTGCTGTATATAGAATGAAGCTCAAGATGTTTGGTGCTGAGGCAGTTTGACAACATACATACATATCTTTAAAGGATTTCTGAATCTGCAAGGTGTAGTAGGGGCTACATATTATTACACTGCAATGCCAGTCCTCCGTAGCAATTGTCAGAATAAATTTTTTTGATCTTTTTTTGCACTGTGAGAAATGACTCATTGCCTTGTTACTGGCTTCCTTGTGATAAAGGTCTTGTCTTTAAGAACAAGCAATACACAGTGAGGTCCTGGGAGGCGATGGTGGGAAGATTATATTTAACTGCTTGAGTCCCAAGATGGATTTTCATGTCTGCATGGAACAATTTTTATGACTAAGATACTTTTTAATTGGAGATAACATTTGAAAACATGGCCAGATTTCCTGGGTAATTTCTAGCAACCTGAGTGACTATGTGCAGAGGTCATCTGCTTTCCAAATCTTACATTTAGATATTTCAGATTCTGCACTGTCACTGTCTCACATTAGACATCAATGTGGCTTTTTTCCATGCTGAGGTCTGGCCTCTTCATCATTCTTTCTCAATCTTTACTTTCACTTCACAACACCAATAGCCCTCGCTTTTTGTACTTTACACCACCTTCCCTTTCCTCGAACACAAGACATGCACACATCCCTTGACTCCTAAGGACCAGGGCTTGTATCCTAGGAAACGTGCAAGCACTTAACCCCTACTTAAATTCACTGGAGTGTGACACCTGCTTAGGTCGAGGACTAAGGCCTCGCTCTGTCTTTGAAGCCTTCATTGCTAAGCACGTTGTACACGCAGAGTCTGTATGCCTTTTGTCTCTGAATAGGCCTGTTTAGACTAGACTGTAAACTCTTGCAGCCATGGAGCCTTCTGAGCACATTGGAAATCACCGTGTCACCATGGATGTGCTTACAACGCTCCATGGCAACATAGCATGTCAAAGGCTTACGTGGAGGGCAGGGTGTTGTCAGTGTGGTGTAGTCTAGTGGTGGCTGTTCTGTAGGCAAAGCCATTTCTATTTCAGACATATCAAGAGTTCTGCCACTACTGTTTGTTGGATGGTTCCCTCTCCCTTGTGTGAGCGTTGCTATAAGCTAACAGTGGTCATTGTGATGAAAAAAAAGCCCTACTCAGTTTTGCCAGCACAAGGGACAGACATAGAAGAATGACAAATTTGCTGCCACCTATGGCTTCACTAAAAGTCTCTGCTGGGCAACATACACTAACCAACCAACCAAGACACACCAAGATGACAATAAATGGCAGTTTTTATCAGTAAACCTCAAAGCACGTTTCAAACAAAAAACAATTTTCAGCATTGTTAGGCCATCAGGCTGGTAGAAAACCTAGGAAAAAGAGTATCAGAAAAAGCTCAGATCTTTCCAGTCTTCATCCAGTGATCAAGCTAGTAGGCTGAAACCCATTACACACACAGGAAGTCAGTGAAGGTAGATTTGATCCACTGTGAAATTCTGCACTGCATATTAATGTAGACAAGTCCAATAACCCCTCCCAGAGTTTTCTTTTAGTTTACCCTTCATACTGTGTTGTTCACCAGGAAGTACCAGGATTGCGAAGGCTGCAAATAGAGATATACCAGAGGGCATAACCTAGAGCAAAATGGGACAGAAGTGAGCTAAAGAAAACTGCTGTCTTGGAGGCTCTCCCAGAAAGAGCAATAGAACCATACGGTTTGAAAGATCAGAGAACAGATGCAATCAAGCATTTCCTGAATGGCAATCACCCAGTGGGGAGGCTGAGATAACTCCTATCAGTAGGGGCATAGTGAAGAGATCGGTTTTCCCCAAGAATAGCTGTGTTAAGCACAGGGTGCTGGAGCATATGGTAGGACTCCATCAAACCCAGAGCTTTTCCTCAGTATGAGCAATCATTTTTTTGTCTCACTAATGGTCCTCAAAGTTATTGTCCTACATCATCCTTTGTGAGGAACCTCATCCTCCCTAGACAGACTTGAACTTCAGCCGTAGGGCAGCACAAAAAAAATACTGAGTCTCCTCCCAAAAGCAAATAGCACCAAGCAGAGCAAGAGAGCAGCTGGAAGAGGCTTTCTTCTCTGCTGAACATCCTTTCTTCCATCAACACTAAATGAACAGTATGGATTTCACCTACATCAGTTAGTGAACTATAAAGCCCCAAGCTTCCTGGTCAGTGCAAACTTCTCATCCAACATTTATCATGTGTGGTGTGCTCAATGTATCCAGATGGAAACTCTTCCAGAGGTAAACCACGCTTAGTGAGTGAGAAACACATAGATAAATTAGGAGGGTAAGTAGCCTACAGATGAAAGCGGTCAAGTAAGCGGCACTGCAGCTCCCAACTTTTCTTAATGGGTGTATACAACTGATTCTGTTGAGTTAAGCTGATGAGCATTTACAAAATTAGAGCTATTTAATTTCTGAATCTACTTGCCAAGAAGAAGAGTCTAATGTGGTGGTTACAGCAGCCAGTTATCACATGTAGATTTATTGCACATCAGTTACTCTGTTGCTGCTGCCTGTCTAGACACTTTTACCAAGTGGTAAGTATGAGGTTTATCCCAGAGTGAATGTGGAGTTGATGTTCTATAAATCCACACCTTATCTAACCTCATTGTGACTTGTTTACACAGAGAGAAGGGGAAGGAGAAAGCAGGAGGGAACTACCAGCACTGCAGCCAATCATTTCTAGTCTTTCTCTTTTTAAATCAAAATCAAATAGTATCCTGTACTAGCTCAGGGTCCACAGAAGCATCTTTATCAGCCAGGGAAGTACTCAGTGGGACTATGTACGTTGTCATAATTTGCAACCCAAGGACAGCAACTCAGCAGCTACGACAAATTTTGAAATTAAACTGCCCTACCAGAAAAATGAAGTTATATACACTGTGGCCACAACTCCCCATCTTAGGCTGCTAGAATTCCATCTATTGATTTACATAATATTTCATCTCTGTCCTCCCATGCTTGCTTGAGCAATGACATAGTTGTCATTGTATGTGGACCGTAAAGCACTGTACAGATATTAAGCAATAAGGTACCCTTACAATCTAAAACCAAAGACAACAAATGAACACAGACAAGTTATAGAGGAAACAGCCTGAACGTGGCAGTAGTGGTGAATAAGTGATGATGTGGCTATTTCACTCCAGTTTTCTTCACAAATATGCCTTTGTTTAAATAATCTGGTTTAGCAGCCAGAAAGGCTGCAAACAGAAGTAATGCTGTGTGTCTGCCTACCTTTCAATTCACAGGGAATTCGAGGCTGATACAGGTTTTCCCTGTAGGGATTATTGTTTACTCTGTATCTGTACTTTTTTGCTGGGGAATGCCCCAGTCTGAGCCCTCTTAATTTAACACATGACTTCATCATCCAACATGATCAAGTCAAAAAAACTTTCCAAACAAAGTCAACTGTTGGCCCAATATCTGTTTGCAGGTTTGGATCAGCCCTGGAACACAGATAGAGGTGAATACATTCATCTCTCTTACACCCATGAGTGTAAATCAGCACAACTTCTTTTACTTCAGCAAATCTCTGCCAATTTATGCCAGCTGAGGATCCAGGTCACAGGCTGCTACCATGGCATCAGGAGCAGCCAAACAACTCATGCATGCAGAAAAGTATGAACTGGTGTGCCGCTGGTCCCACTCTGTCAGATGAATGCATGGATTGATGGGATGTGAGGACAAGGACTCTCATATTTCACTCTCAAAGAAAAACACGACAGTAAAAACCTCCCAGAATAACTGGACTGGCAATGGAAGTTCACCAGAAATCCCACCACTGCTAGGACACCTGCAGGGAAACTCAGTACGTTTTCCTGTGCACTCAATCTGTTTGACAGATCGTGTCTCTCCTCAAATATTTATCTCCACCTCTACCTCTTTTAGTACAACCAGAGAAATTTTCTGTGTGCTGAATTTGGCATTTTGAATGAAATAGTCTCCCCTGTCGCTGGTTCACACAAGTACAAGGCTTTGTCCTGCTTCTGTAAGTAGGCTATTTTATTTAGGTGCAAAATTTTCCCGGCTCACATAAGCTTCTCTGGGTCAGTACATATTAATTTTCCAAGCAACCATATTTCTTCATCTTATTTAGAGAAATAAAAGAGAATGAGTAAAGTTACCAGGGCCAGAGACCTCAGGAACTTGACTCAATAGCAGATTTGGTAACTACATTTTAAACAGAAGGTGAAAGAATTACCTAGATCAGGTAACCCTAGAAAGGAGAGAAAGACTTATAGGCAAGGGTCCTGGGTACACCTGGATGAAGACGTACTTCAGGAAGAACACAAGAAGCAATGGTGAGCTCCAGGATTGGAGAAACACAGAAACTCAAACCCAGAATTGTCCAAAATCAAACCAGATTTGATTTGGCAAAAGAAATTGTAACCAAGCACTTCATAAAAAGGAGAGGTTTTTCATGTTTGAAAAGAAAGCAAGAAAAGAAGAAATGTGCCCACAAGAAACACAAAGCAAAGATTTGCAGTGATTGAGACAGGACTTCAAAACAGAATTAGTACCACCTCAGTTTTTCTTAAAAAATATAATGAAAATAGGGTCAAAGCAATGTTTGGAAATCCACAATATCTGTGTTTGATAAGGTAACCGCTTCCTCTGCAAAGGAACTGGAATAATTCCCATCTACCTGGACTCTATGATGTTAAATTGGAAGTCAAGATGAAAAAATGGTGTTTAGGTAAGGAACTGCAAGAACCACTGACATGGGAAACAGCCACAGGTAGTACTGAACAGGAAAATAGGAAGATGAATGGAATTTATTATTAGATTTATGTAAGGACCACTCTTGCTCTGCTTTCCAGTTATGAAATTACACTTTCAAAGTTATAGAAATTGGCCACTAACAGGAATGGAGAGATCGTCATGAGTACATTAGAAGATCGGAGTCAAAGCAAGCTGTTAAAGACTAGTAAGAATTAGCCTGGCTTTAGGCCAGAGACTACTAAAAGGAAAAGACAAAGTATGTTCTATTAGTTGCTCAGCAGATGACACCAACAAAATGTAGGAATGGGGAAAAAATATCGTTACACATGAGGTGCCTTCATTCCAGTAAGAAAACAAACTGTTAGATAGCTACAAGAACTCTCTCCTAGGATAAAGCAGACAGTCCTGTCACTTATAGTCACAAAGATCTAATAAGATCATAAGTGGAATGAAATAGGGCTAACAGTATGTTCAGGAAGAGAAAAATCTATCCCAAAAGGGGAACCTGGTTTAGAAAAACAAAAGAAAAAAAGGACTTGATTGCTCTCTGTAATCATCTTAGGTAATTAACACTAAGGACAGATCTAATATGCACTGACATTTAAGCTGGGGAATAAAGAGAGGTTTCTAATCACAAGCATTGGACTATGGAACAACTTCTTGGTTGTAGTGAACCCTAGCTTCTTTTAAAGTGAATTTAATCAGTTGGTGAAACAGTTAATGCCTCTGACAGTACAGACCGGGGACTTCTTGACACAGAAGATTCACTCCATGCTTTTGCTTTCTTTTGTTGATTCCCAGACACTGAGTCCATGTTTCCACCTGCTGGCTTGAAACATTTGTTCAATAACAATATTCTTCAAACATTTATCATTGTCATCTGTTCATTAAGCACTGAATATAGGATTACAGCTCTACCAAAGAAAAAACGTATTAAGGCCCTTCCCATCTAAACAGAATGCTCTTTCATCCTTTTATGTAAGTTCCTTTCTCCCAAAAGGAATCTCAAAACACTTAAATACCACGCAGTGCTTTACTGTAAAAAAAGATTGACCAACTACAGTATACAGCTCCTCTTGGGTGAGACATGTCAGCTGTTTTAACAGTACACAGTAGACATTGTGGTGGTTTTGGACCTAACCAAAGGCCAAATACCCACCAAGCCGCTTGCTCACTCCCCCCTTCAGCTGAAAAGGGGGAGAAAATAGATATTGGGAGGCTTAGGACTTGAGATAAGGACAGAGGGATCACTCTCCAATTAGTGCAATGGGCAAAACAGATACAGCACAGAATAAAGGAAAGAAGTGATTTATTACTACTTACTACAACTACTACACCCCGTGAACCGGAACGAGATAAGAAGCGGCCAGGTCTTCAAGCACCTTCCCCCCACCCCTCCCTTCTTAGCAAACTTAAAACTCATCCCGATTTTACTCCCTTCTTCCCCCCCCAACATGGTGCGGGGAGGGGCAGGGAATGGGCAGTGGGGTTCTGGTGATTCCCAACAAGCTGCTTTTCTTCCCCCAGATATAATCACTTC
>VZTU01007428.1:448118-541250 GCA_013400835.1 Zapornia atra
CCCCGCAAAGTCACAAGTCCCTTGGCAAACCTGCTGAGGCGTGGATCAATCTTCACAGGGCATAGTTGTCTCTGCTCCCCGTCCTCATCCATGGGCTTCGGGGGGACACCCGTTTCACCATGGACTCCACCACGAGCTGCAGGGGAAACTTTCTCTTCACATTCTTCATCCCCCCACCTCCTGCGGGCCTGGCCTTGGAGTCCGTGCAGCTTGTTACATCTTCTCACTCCTGCTCCGGTGGCAAAGTGCGCCTGCCAGCAGTTTTTTTTTCTCCTATATGTGGTTCACAGAGGCGCTATGACCAGCTCTGATAGGCTTGGTCTCAAATTTGGCCTTGAATGTACCAGTGTTTTCAAAACATGGGGCTTGCAGAAAGCTGTAACTGCAGCCTACAAGAGCCACTGAAGCAACAGTTACACCAAACTGCAACAGACATGCATTATCAGACCAAACCATATCCTACTGGACGTGCAAACGAGATTTTCTGGTAGACAGGCTGGGACTATGCTAAACTTGAACTCTGGCCAGGACTTCATGTCTAACCTCATCAAATGGTCACAAAGTGTATTTGAAGCATCAGGAAATTTGGTTTTAGGCTACATCCAAATGAGACTCTCTAGTGTCCCAGACAGCAGAATGGCGTAAAAAATGGTCTTTAAAAAAATCTGCGAAATGAGCATTAAGACCTAGGACCGCTGTGAGGCAGGATAAGGATAATTTTCCCAGTTTCCAGATAAACCAAGGCCCACTGCGTCTAAGTGACTTCCCCATAGTAGCTAAGGAAGTCCGTGATGGATTGAACCCCTGTTTATACCCTAGTTGTTCCTCCTTTAGCAGTTCACAAAGCTGCCCGTGGCTATGAAGAATAAATATGAGGTTTATCCACAGGAGTGAAAACCTCCCATACTTACAAAGTACACAAAGCCCCAGACTAACTGCTTGAGCTACAACATCATCTATTTCATCATCTCCAGTACACGAAGCACTCAAGTATCCTGTCCTTTCAAAACACGCTGCCTCAACGCATTAGTTTCCATGTGAGCCTCAAGACTCATTTGTCTGTGTACCATCTAAACACAATAGATTTGCTTTTAATCCAAACTATGCCACCACAAGTAGTAAATGTATTTAGTCCTCCTGAATAGCTAAAATAAAATTTTGTACTTTCATGGAGTTACCCAATCAAAAGAGCTCCAAATGCTTCACAGACACTGATGCATGGGGGAAGGAGGGGCGGAGGAGGTGGGGAGAGGGGTGGTCCATCAATCAGATCTACTCCATGACAACAATGTATATAGACTGTGACTGAAATCTCCCCATGGTCTCTTGGGGGGAACACTATTTTTAATTGTGTATTATATACAGAGTAAGAGAAATCCAAGAAGCTTATGTCAGAACAGGGAGTTGAGCTTAGATTACTCAAATCATACACAAAACTTCTAATTACTAGACAAGCCTTCCCTTCACTGTTAAAATAAAAGAATAAAATAGAATATATTGCAACATGCTCAGATGACTGTGTTCTACTTCTTAAATTGCTCATTTATTTAGCTAAAAGCTTCAGATTATTGGAAACACTGACATTCCCCAATGTCCTTTCATAGCCCAACTTCTCATCTCCCCTCTACTCAACTTCCAAAATCCACTGCATTTGAAAATGTCATCCTTCACTTGGTGACACATCCCAGCCATGTGGGGTGGCAGCTGAGTCATCTCCCTGCTGTGAATGAGGTGCGGTTGTGACAAGCACCTTACAACTGCATAATCCTTTTTTGGGCACATTGTGTTGGAGGCTGCTCACCCGTTCTATACAAAGGGATGGGTGGGAGGGAGGAACAAATCAGGGTGGAAGAATTCCACACACATAAAGGAGAATGGAGGGATTGGAGGTGGCCCTAGCAATCAAATTACATCTCCAAGCACAGCTGAAAACCAAAGGGCACCCAGAGAACCAGGCACAAAGACTAAAAAAACAGGAATGACTCAGATATTCATTTGGGTTGACATTCTGCTGGTGTCTACTGTGGGAATTGAATTAAGGCACTCTACGTCTCTTGAAACATCAGTGTCTCTCCACAGGCTCTGTGGAGACACGGGGATGTAGCATCACATCTTTGACTTTGATGACAACTTCAAAATGTTCCCATCTTTCCCCAACCAGTTCCACCTCTTCCAGCTCTTGAGGAGGTTCACCTTCTGATGCCAACAAAGCTGTTCGTGGAAACTGGAAAAGTAGATGATCCTAATTAAAAATTTCCCTTTTGTGAGAGGGAAAAGGGCTAGAAACCCCACCAGCCAGCTTCAGTGCTCAAGACAAGAGACCAGCACCTCGGATCCATTTTCACAGACTGCATACAATTCCCAAATAAGTTTCTGTTCTACTACACCCTCAGACCCATATCAGAGAACGTTTTACAAGGCAGATGATCATCAACATGCATGATAATTACTACTGTTCATGATTTTGCCTCAAGTCCTTGAAGCTCTAAGCTCCATGTGGTATTGTGTATGAGGGAACCTGAACCTGTAGTGCAAGCCCTGGTGCTGGACATCCATCACCAGAACTCATCTCCTTCATTGCTGCCGTGTATGATGTTCCAGTCCACTTGGAATAGGGAACCCCTGCCGTGCACCTCTACTCATTAGTTCCTTCTTAAGAGTCTGTCAGTTACATCATCAATCGATTGGCAGAAAACCTCAGTGAGGGAGCATTAAATCTACAGTTCAGTAAACCTGGACCTGCAAGAGTGGTTTCAAGACACGTAGACAAAAGAAGGCAATTTAATTTCCTCAGGAATGAGCATTTCTACCCAAGTATGCAGCACGTAGACCTTCATAATGTTATTATACTCTGCCACTTTCCTCGTTCAGGTGTGCTCCACATTCCCATTGCATCCACACACCATGGAGAAAAACGTTGAATGCAATGTCTCTTACCTATACTTTCCAGGAGGCTCTAACAAAGGGCCTCCATTGCTAGTACATCTCCATTTGCTGCAGGCCAAAGACAGAGGCTGGTGAATCTTGCCTTGAGCAGAATTACATATTCTGCTCAGGCCGTAGCAGCCCGTGCTTTAAAACCGCACACATGGGGCAGTCCCTATAGCTACACACTGCAGCAAGCTCACTTGATGAAGACCCACGTCTTCTTGAAGATTTAATGTGTCCCCGCATCGTGCCCGTAGCTTTGCTGTAAATGTGCTCTGGTTGTGCTGCAACCAGGGAACAGGTAATAACAGTGCACAGACATGATTTCATGCCTCTCCGAAAACTACTTGTCAGCTGCCCAAGAATTTGTGACTGGGTTCAAGGACCTTCCTCTGCCCCACAGTTTCAGCTCTCAATTGGTTACGGCCTTCTTTATTAGTAGGAAAATGTGGAGGTACCTGTTCCACCAAAACCCAGAAAACTCAATGTCTAGATCCTTCCCTCTTAAGGATAGATTTGTTTATGAGGGTTGACCTCAGCAGGACAGCAGATCAGCTAAGTACACTTACTTCTCTCTATAATGCTTAGAATTTTGGAAGTTGTGTTTCCTTGATTTGAAATGATGGCTTTATACCAAATATCACCCTGAGAGTATGGTACCTGGTCAAACAAAGAAATAAACCTGGAACCTACCACTGAACAGTAACCTTGCACATTTATTTGTACCTCCCTTCTCTCAATTAGGATGTATGTAAGAAGGATAATTCCAGACAGTATAATGGTGTCCTGGAAGTAATATTTCCTGAAAACTTCTGGAAAAACTTTCACTTCCTCTTTAGCCTGCACCATGAAAGGCATATTTCCCCCCACCATTTGGTCCTTTTATCATCCCAGGTTATGACTATCTAAAAAGAAACAGGGTAACTACAAGCAACGCTAGAGCATCACTGACAAGACAAGGAGCTTTCTCCATTCTGTTAGTGTTCACCACTTAATTATAGGCCCATTTACTATGTCACAATGACCTGAAGACCCTTATCAGGTGGAACTAAACGTCAGTTATTCTCCTCTTCAATGCTCTATTTCAAGTCAGATCAGAATCCATTTAAAATGCTTTCAAAGTAAACTCAGCACGGGAATCATTTATCATCACTTTCTTACAACTTGAGTGGAGCAACTCTTAGTGTGGAAGCCACACTAAATATCAGCAATGGGTTTGACCTCACAGGATACATCCTTTATGCAGTCTTTGTCCAGTTCACCCTTGTGGGGGTAAATACAAAAAAGTGTAAGAGCAAAAAGGTGAATTTGGTACATTGAAGAGTGTTCTCCCCAGTGTAATTGTCTTGTCTGCACAAAGGCAGAGAGGACCTATTTCTGGGGCTTCTGTAAGAATCCCAGCTTAACAGCTGACCCTTTCATACAGCCTAGTTACAAAAAAGAGCTGCTCCATCATTCACACATCACTTTCTCACCTTTGGCTGAAGTAGCTGGAAAGGGATCAATGACAAAGATAAAACCTGAAAAATCAGACGTATTCCCAGAAGGCCCAGGAGTTACATTTTACTTTTATTTAAAAAGCCTTGAGAAATGTTAACTATAAGTCAACAGACAGTGAAAGAAATACAGCTGGACTGCCCCGTGCTCCCAGGAGCAGGTAGACAAGACAAGGGCACAATGCTTTTGCAGTAAAAAAAGATCCTCAGCAAAGTTAATGCTTCTCTCAAGCTTGCAGCAAGCCACAGTGTAATCATGAACCCAGCATGCTGTGTGAGCTGCTGTAATCTGGCTAAAAGCGGTCGCTTCATTCTGCATGCATCAGTGCCTTTGGCACCCCTGAAGACAGAGTGTGGTAGTAAGCATCAAAGGAGGAACCATTCCAGCAGCTACTTTAAAGCCAGAGTCAGTTCTGGAGTACTGCTAACGTGCAAGTCTCATGCAAACAAGTCAGCAGACACAGCAGCAAGCCTATGGACTACATGAGATACTGCACGGCAGGATTCCAAGCCTTCCACCATCCCAGCCCAACACAAAGCAGTGAGCTTCACAGTAAGCCATTATTGACAGCAGTAGCAGTTCTGTTGCCCTGATGCAGCTGCCCAGTTGCAGGTCTCCACATTCTTCCTCCTGGTCAAGGAAGTGCAACTGTAAGTTGCAACTGTAAGTTCTCAAACCAAAGGAAAAGGACCAGACAGGCTCCTGGAGAATGCCAAGAATTGCACTGGCTGCAGGCAACAGGACTGCAATGCATCCTCACTAACTACCCTGTTTTGATAATAACCACCTAAACTGAGGGTTACAGGTCTGGTACTGTTCATCAAGGTCCCTCCCTGTTCTTTCCTCACAGCTTGAAACAGCAATACAGATCTACAAAGTGAGAAAGTGAGGATCCCCCAGAGCCACATGAGGATGTGCAGCATTCCCCACACGGTCTGGGCACTGACCTGCATATGTAACAACTGCTATTTTTCCTCAGAGTCCCACCATTGTCCTGTAACACTAAGATGAGTTAACCACTCCAGTGTGACATACCTGCTTAGGGACAAATAGCAGAGAACTGCATACTCACCCCCAACAGCTGTGCACAGTGCTGCCTCCATCCCAAAGCTGCCTCTCCTGGGCTGAAGCAGCTGAAGGTCAAAATGCCCTGCTGTTAACATTTAGCAGACCTCACTGGCCGCTTCACACACAGGATCCCTGCATACACTGGGAGAAGACAACATTAAGCCCTGTCCACTTTTATATGGACAAACATTATTGAAGAATCTCTAGGTTCCCAGCAACACCTGCTAGAAGACCCAGATTCGTTTCCAGCCTCTATGTAATGGCAGCCCTAGCCCTCACAAAGCAGTCTTCAGTATTTATAGCCTCATAAGCACCCCTCTTAAAAGGCTTCATTAATTTTCTGCTCTTTTAGCGTCACATACATAATCAAAACTGCAAGTTTATTCTATAGTCCCTTCTGCACCTTCCATCCCTACTCAAGATCATTTTCAAATAGTTTTTCCCTGCATCTGCTCCGTCCTATTTCTGTACCTCTGCCATAAATGGGATTTTTTCCTTCTCCACATCAAGGGAAGCAAAATAGGGCTTCCTAAGATAGTTTTCTGGCTGATTACACAGTAGTGCAGTAGTCATAAGCAACAGATAAACAGCTTTAGCACATCATAGTTTCGCTTCTTTGGGCTGTAGAACAACATCAATATGTTAATGCTCCCAGCTCCGCGCCTCGCAGAGCTCCACGGCGGCCTCGGCTCTCGGCTGCAAACGCGGACACACGCCTCAGCAGAGCGCGGCGCAGCGGGAAGCAGCCGCCGCTGCCGCTCCGGGGACTCCCTGGGCCGCCGCTCCGCCCCCGGGGCCGGGGGAGCGGTACCAGCCGGGGACACTTCCCTCCTTCCCTCCCTGCCTGCCTCCGGGAGCGGCGGCCAGCCGTACGGCCAGGGCTGGGGTGCGGTGGCCCGAGCCACCGACAGCCGTAACTGGGCATAAAGAGAAGAGTCTTCAATGTCTGCCTTCTGCCACCTTCACCGTCCAACCGCGCCGCCTTCAAAGCTTGCTCCCTCCCACAATGCATCCCACGCATTGGTCCGTTGTTGTGAGGTTTTTTGGTTGGGTTTTTTTTTGTTATTAGTTTGGGGTTTTTTTAAAGAAAAAAAGGAGAGGAAAAAAGGAAAAAAAAAAAAAAAGACGACGCTCTAGTGCTCCCTTGTGTTCATGTGTGGGTAGCAAGCAAGCAGGCACCTGGAGAAGTGCCTGAACAGGTCAAAAAGGAACTTGCAAAGGGGTTCAGGGAGTCCATACGTAGAGAATAATTTCCAGAACACAAAACGTCTTTGTTTGGTGGCAGCATAGCAACCATACACCTCACATATCGAAAAGCACACAAACTACAGTCGTGGTCAAAGTGGGTGGATGGAAGGATGGAGAGGTAAACAGAGAAGGACAGAAAGGTGAAGGAGAGTTAGCAGCAGCAGAGCCCTGGTCTGGTTTTGGCAGGTTCAAGAATCTACAGTAGAATGTTTCATACGATCATGTTATACGTGTGTGTACATATAGAGATACACATTTCTTTCCTATGTGAGCGACCGTTATGGAATTGTCATAAGAATAAGGTGTTAGTCAGTAAATAATTCTTCTGGACAATACTTTACAGTTACATACATGAGTCATTAGTAAACTGCAGTTGCATCTAGACCTCCATTTCTGTGCTAGTTCATAAGAATTTCATGCAGTAGCACGATTTTCCTTGTATTCTTGTGACTGCAGGCAAATGTTTAAATATTTTACAAATAGAAACCCATTTTGAATTAATTTTTTAAGTCAAGATGTAACGTTTCCATTCCTATTTGCTTTGAAGAGTTTCATATAGTTAAAGAATGCCCCAGCTGGGGTTTGAACTGTGAAAGCAATGGCTCCTTCACCTGTTACAGATGAGTTCTGTACTGAATGCATATAATGACTTTTGAGATGCTGGTTACACTAGAAACACTTATTTACAAACATATTTCCATTTTATAGTCCCTTACTACATGCTTTCCAACTTCACAGAATTCCCAACATGCCCCCAGACAAATCTGAGGAAGACAGAGGTGTGACTGTTCCTCTACAAGAGCCAGAGCCCTAAGGATGTGCCTGGAGGAAGGAGTGGGCTAGCAGACATTTGGGTATTTTCTACACAGACTTTGTATCCATGTCCTTTACCTGATTAATGGCTACACAAGTCTGAATTAGGGAGTTTCCTCAAAAACACAATCCAAAACTGAAGACGTTGACAGGTAGTTCGAGAATGAAAAATATACCCTGGAAAATGGATCAAATTGCATGTTCCTCAAACTTTTCAAGGCAGGAGAAGAAATGCTAAGTCAGGCCCAGTCCAGCACAACATTTTGAATAGTCCAGGTAGAAACTTCTTAGAATTTGATGAAGTAAACAGAAAGTAAGGCTGTGAGACTTATGGTCTTCATCCCTTGTGTTTTCCACTCTTTCTTCAGGCCTTTTTCCTCCGCAGAAAGAATCCCCAATAAAAGAGGCTCAACTCTCACCAAGTCCTTTGAGCACTTTCAATTCGTTTTTCAAGGACATGAGATTTTTAGCAAAACCCTTGAGGTCTCCTGTGGTAATTCATCACTTTTTAGAAAATTGGCTCTTTAGCCAGAAAAGCATGTTATAATGAACTGG
The DNA here is from genome assembly GCA_013400835.1 of Zapornia atra. NCBI lineage: Eukaryota > Metazoa > Chordata > Aves > Gruiformes > Rallidae > Zapornia > Zapornia atra. The sequence continues at coordinate 456,228 of VZTU01007428.1, forward strand.
AGTCTTTGTGGAGATGCGGTGGGAAGGAAGAGCAGTTCTTCCATCATCATTGAAGACCACATAGCTAAAAGGTTTGGCGTGACTAGAAGGGACCATTGCCCTCCACATGCCGTTCCCAAGTTCAGCAAGCCTCACTGCTACAGCAGCTCCTGCCTCCTCTGGCCAGACTGGTACTGAGGCACCCCATAAAATCCTCTAGACTGAAAGCACAAGAAGCCACACACACTTGGCACAGTGACCACACCATTTGTAATGGGAAACTGAAGAGTAGCATGTCTGCAGAGTATGATCATAAAAGCTTCAACTTTGGCCATCAAGAAGTGGTGATTATCCACTGGGTACAGAGTGGAAAGTAAAACAGGACCAATTTAATAGAGCCAGGATTGTTCACTACTGGGAGCATCACACTTTGCTTTTAAGTCAGAGAGAGATTAAAACTTGTTCTCTTAAAATTTTACAGCATGCCATTTATGAGATGCACTGAAGAAAACCAGAACCTAATATGTAAAGGAAAATAAGCAGAAACTTCTATGTTTATTGACAGATCTCAGCGGTGAGTTGCAGAAGACAGGTACATAGCCTGGCAGCGAAGACCAGGCCCAACAAGTGTTGGGCATAAGAGCAATTTCACACAGGAGTGTGAAACATGTCCCAGGCTCAAGAGTGGTGTCAGATATTCCAGCAGTAGTTTAGCAAACCAAGCCACCGAGCCAAATCAGGATGCAACCTAGGAGCGAGATCATTATTTCTAGCCAAGCTAATGGCAGGCAGAAGAGCTCCATGTGCCAAGCAAAACTAGTTAGCCAACTGTCTCTGCTCTCCGAGGGTGAGCATGTTGCTTTTCTTCTGCTTGGACAATTTTATTTATTTATTTTTAATAAATGCTGCCCCTAACCTAGGGTAAAGCAACCCAATTCTCAGTGCTGCTCATGAAAGAGCTCCCATTGAACACAAAGTTTAATGGAATCAAATTTCAAAAAAGCAGTAACATAGGTAAAAACACAGCAAAAACTGACTGAGAAGAAGCCTGCTGTAGGAAATTTGGAGCAATCAGCGAACACAAACCAGGTTGCTTATCCTGCCAACATAAAGATACAGGAGGAAAATTATGAACTAGTTCCCTTTGCTAAACACTTCACAGCTGTACGACCATAAAGCAATCATGAACAACTGAAACGAAGAGATAGCATCCTCATTAAAATAACAGAGATTAGGTTGAGATTTTTAAAATTATGACTAGTTAACTATATAATTAGCTTATTTCATTCCCCTGCCACGTGGGCAGGGAATGAAAAAACACTCAGAGTTTGTAGAAACAGTTCTCAGAGACTGAAAAACAAGAGAGAAGTCCCTTTCTGCTCTACATAAGAACCCCAAGAACCAAATGCTGATTTTTTTTTCAAACAACTCTTTTCAAAACTCATGAATGTATTATGTGGACAGTCTGGTGCATCTTGGGTGTCAGTTGTAAAGTGACATTACAGAGCTAACTAAAATTCTATAATGATGTCTGTTGTCAAAGCACAAGCAACTCTTACAAGATTGCCAGAGCCAAACTTTTGGAAGCGGTTGTGCCCCACTCTTGTTACATCTATTCAACATTATGATTAGTCTATAAATACTGCCAAAGACTGTGCTCCTATCATCTACATAGTACTTTAGTTGAATTGAGTAACTACATAGACCATAACCACAAACCTGTCTTTAAGTGGAAGGTTTAATCACATTCAAAACATATTTCCACTAAGTACTTCTGTTTCCTAGCTTCCCAAAGTTTACAATAATGCTACTCACAAAACACAAACTCATTGCTGTCTGGTGAATTACTTTGAGGGTAGAAGAGTCAGTCTAACAGTCCAGTGAGGACATCCCTGGAGCAAGGCCTAAGTGAAAGACTGCTCTGGCAGACAAGGGATGCCTCAATTATTTAGTACTGAGAACTAGCCTGTTTATTATCTTTCAGGATAAAACAGTGCTAGAATATGTTCTGCTTTTACCAAAATGACCAGAATTCTACAGCTTAATTCAAAGTAAACCAGTAAAAACACACAGACAAACCTGTTCCCACATACATCTCCTGGGACAACAGCCAGGGTTGACTTTCACATCATCCCAGCAAGCAGAGACTCAGAGAAATTCCATATAATTTATTGTAACACCTCTGCAGCAAATGCATTGCAACAACCCAAGCATCAAGCACAGGCAGCTACAATATCCCCACTCAAACAGCACAGTCTAATACCAACATATCCAGAGAAGAAAACTCCCTGGTTCTGAAAGTAATGTCTGCATAGAAGTCTCACTCCGGGCAGTACAGGGTAATGGTATTAACTCACCTACCTATACACCCTGACGTGCTCGTTACAATTTGGAAATCCCTTAGGGAGTGCTTGGCCTGCTGTCTCAACACCCACCCTATTGCTTTTGATTTAACTGGTCATTTTCAAGCCAGTTTCACGAACCAGTGGAGGCTTCAGAGATGTGAATTCCCTCAAAAGAGTTTCAGTACAGGTATAGGACAGAGGAGAGATCCCTAAATGAATTTCCCCTCCTGGGAAGTGTTTTCTATTAGACAGCAGAAAACTCAGCCCTTCTCCCTAGCTGCTGGGACATGGATGGAAGAGCAGAGAAAGTCACAGCCACACTGGAAAGCAATCTTCGCTCCTTCTGGTGCTCCTAGTGCAACTTCTTGAAAGTTAGGACACCTTCAGTGAGAGGCATTTCAAAGGTGTAACTTCAGCACAGAGCCTGGGTACACAGAGGAATGAGCACACGCATAAACACACATGGGGTTCTTGTGACCAGCTACCTGGGGTCTGAGAGTCTGGAAGGGCTCCAAGGGCTTCTTTGCAGACATGAGTTTACAGGCTGCACACAGAGCAGCTTCTAGGACAGATCAGACTGAATTTCTATAGCAGTTACAGTGGAAAGTTGCACATAGCAGACAAAAGAAAGGTGTGCTAAACTCAGGGCAGTTTTAATTGTGCTTAAAAACAGGAAGGCAATGTCTCACATCAAAACCTCTCTGCGGCTGGAAGTTGGTGCCGACTCTGCCACTGACATTTTAAGTGTTCTGGGGAAGTTACTTCTTGTGAGACTCCCCTTTGCCTGTCTGTAAGATGGAAAACAGGAACCAAGCTAGTTGTTGATGGCAATGCTCATCAGTCAAGGCCTTGAGAAATCAAGTTTCACCTCCTTGCTGTAACATGGGCCCCACTTCAAGCTATTTTCTCTGGCACCAAAGAAAGTCTTGAAGTTCTACTGTGTTGTCTAAAAGTTGAAAGAATGATGAAGGAGAAGCTTCTGTAGGGCTTAATTCAGGTATTGTGCCTGTCTCTTTCCAATGACTGGTCATAAGGAGTTTCCCAGCTTAATACCTCTGCCATACTGCAAGATGCCGACTCAAGTATATTACTGATTGAAACTAGGAGGAGTAGAGAGGGGGTAAATGACAGAAACAAAATTCATTAAGATCACACAGTATTTCCTAGTGTTCCATATGTAATTTATTATAATCCTGAGTTCTCAACTAAGACTTTCTTTATAAATGGTTAATTAATATGATTATTTCTGAAATGAGTTTGGGGAAAGTATGCATAGACAGGAGGCCAGCAATAGTTTAGGGATCAGAAGTCAAATTTTATCTGGTAGCTTTGCTGTGGTGTTTAACCAGTAGCAAACTGTAGCTAAGCCATGGACAACACAAGCTTATTATGAACATGAACATTGTGTGTTACAGCTGGGTACACACACCTCTGAAGAAGGTCCTATTGATCTGCTGGAGAGAAAGATAACATTTTAATAACCATTTAATTAAAATAAATTGTTTATGAACTGTTTACAAATGGTAACTTAAAGTGTGACTAAAAAATAATTGAAAGAAAATATCTTTCTCTCCCATTTTACATCAGACACACATGTAATAAATGCTATCAGCTATCAAAATATAAAATTAAAAATCCAACAATGGTGATTCTTTCTTCTGTTAAAGTTGGCAGGAATTTATGATTTTTTATTTTCATAAAAACTTATTGCTTTAATATCTGTTAGATTGCCTGGGAATTTTATGTAATAAAGATTTTGAAAAAAATCCAGTTGATTATTTCTATAGCCTTCTAGAAAAGTAGCAGAGTGTACTAACTTGCAAAAAGCTGTCGAGCCATTGATCACAGATGAACAATATTAACTAGACCAGAACTGGTCCTCCATGAATGGCTGTTTTCAAACTACTTGGGGTATTCCTCCTAAGTACCAGTTATGCATCTCTGAGTGCAGAAGGAGCTACTTTATATTGGCAAAATAAATATTCCAAGATCCCTAGAAAGTCAAACCAATTGAACCCACCAGGCCGTGCATAAAGTCAGCTCTGTGGCTGTGCTGCATGTGCAATAAGCAGTGAAACAGATGCCTAGAAATACAGTTTAACTGAAGGGTTTTACCCAGGTCTGGTTTACTTGGTTTTCAGAAGGACCAAGAGCAAGCAGAATCTCAGCTGCAAAACAACCCTGAACTAAAGGATGCTGAAACCTGTCAACTAACAGTGAAATTAACTGCTCTGAAGTGATGGGAAGAGTTCACCACAGCAGCACGTAAGGACCACTTCTGCTGCCCCTAATAGCAGGCTCCAGAACAAAGAGTTTCATTTCTATAGCATAAGCTGCTTGATTCTGTAGGCCAAGCATCATGCAGCCAAAGACAAATCAGAGGGGGCTGTTTATTGCCTGAATTGCAACTCTTTTTCTGGGGAGGAAATACACAGAAATTTGACTAGTACCCATTATCATTTATAAACGGCACTTAGTCTCATGACCCATTTCTGTTACTCCACACAGAACATACAGACAAATGTAGCCTTTCCATCAATCAGTACCAACAAGGGGAAAGAGTATTAGTCCTCTTTATCTACAGCTTTTTACCATAGATATATTAAGCCAGAGGAAAAAAACCCCACCATACTACAAATACACGGTGCATTAATCAAAAGCATGTGTTTTGGGTTTTCTGTTTGGATTTGCTTGTTTGGGTTCTCCCCCTCCCCCCATCCATCCCCACTAGTGTTAAGAAAAAAAACTTGAAAATTTATACTGGAATAATTTAGCATTGGAGGAAAATAGCCATGTCAGGTCACAATAACAGAAAGTCTATTCAGAGTGGGAGAATTTCTTGCATTGTACCTTCTCTTCACTCCAGAAATACCTGATTTAACAGCTTCCGAAAGCAGCAGGGTATTTGCTGCTTTAAATTGCTTTCCATGTGCTCCTGTGGATCACTCCTACACATGCTCAGCTGAGCAAAGGTGAAACCTGTCCCAAGGGAAGGTAGCTCTAGCCCAGAAATAGGGCAATTACGCTGCAGAGTGAATGAATAGTCGCCTTTAGCAGAAGATTGAGTGAAGCTTCCCAAGAGCACCAGGGTCACTGTGTTATATCAGGTCTGCCAGTTAAAGAGGGGACAGTTTTGGCTTTAGAACAGGACTTGCTCTGCTGAAGCAGTTCATGGACTGCTTTATGAATTTGCCATGTTCTAAACATTCACCAGGATAGAAGTGTCCTCAGGTTACAAAGCAGGCTGGATCCTCATGTCATAAATCAGATATACTCAGTGACTCTCAAAAAGTTACAGCAGTTCAGGATATGATCCTCATAAGACACCTGAGGCCACTTTAATCCTGCACAGAGGCCAGAGTCCTGCTCTAAGTGCTCCAGGTGTAGGACTTCAGCCCTTCTGCTTTAAATCAATAGCTTTACAAAGGAACTCCCTTGGGAGGTGGAATGTATGGGAGAGAAACCACAGCCAAGCAGCTCAGGCGGACAGCTGGGGCAAGTATCTACCTCGTAGACTGAGCACCCTTATTTGAGTGCAGTGTTTCAGTTATTGTAAGCAGACCACCCTTTCAAAGAAGAGAGTAGGAAGATAGAGATGAGGACTTCACTACATCTCAGTAAATTTATTCCTTTCCTGAGCAAGCTGTCAGAAATCAATCAGCAGTCAGAAACAACTCTATCGGTATAATTTAATCTCAAGGCTCCTTCACAGCTCATATGACAATGGAGCTGTCCTGTGTTCTGCTGGGGACCGCGTTTCATTCAGCACACAGTGACAAAGAAAGGGCACTGTAAAAATGCATGAGACAAAGTGTATTCTGAGGGGGAAGAAAAATAACTTTTTGTTTTCCTATGCTGTCTAAATAAAGCCTTAGAAATAAATTAATTCGCTACATGTCAAGGTCCAAATACGGCTATAGTTGAGATCCTCTGTCCCCCTGCCATCTTGTTTTGATCTATAGGTGCTTGCTTCTCATTCCAGGAGACTGGTTGGGTAGTTTTCTTCCATTTGGGTGGAATGAGGGAACCATGAAACATCCCTTTGTTTAGTGACAGTGAAAGATACGGAAGTGATAGTAAAATATAAGGGAGTCATGACTTGAAACCTAAACTGATTTCATATATGAAAAAAGGAGGTCCTGTGAGTACGTATGGAAACAGAAGGTGTAAGCTCTAGGGCAGGCTGCTGACTGAAAGGCTTGCATGCAGCCACTGTGGATCAGTGCAACTATATTAGGAAAGTGCTTAGGCCCATTGGCATTTTTTTTTTTCCACCTAGCCTAAGCAATCTTTAAGACCTCAAATACTGACTAAACACTGAGCAAATCAGGAACTAGGACTCCAGGTACAGACCAACCTGAAATACATAAACATCTCATGAGATCTATGGGACTCAAATTGGACTAAGTTCCTAAAACACCTGCACCTGTACTGTTTAACAAAAGCTTACTAAGTTTTAAAACAGAATCCTCCACCCCACACACTTTCAAGTAAAATGCTTAAATTGCTGATCATAATATCCAGTTTGGTGACAAAGATGTTTCAGCCTAGTTTATTTTAAAAAATGAGAGGCAAGTAAAACAATGTATGATAAATGGAAGCTACCCACCAGCTCACTAAGGCTGAGAGATTCAGAGATGCCCATGAAGAAATACTTAAGTTCTACTGGAATTTGGCACTTTAACATTGAGAAAAATCTGCTTAGTGAGTCATGCAGAGTTTTAGGCACACAAGGCGAGCCCTACCAAGTTATGTCAAGCCAACAAGCATTGGCATGGTTTCCTACGTCCAGCAATATCACAGCCCTTGTGTTAAGAGCTGTATTAGGTTCCACTCTAGTCTGCAATTTCATAGGGGAAACAGCCAGGCTCCATTCCTCCACAAGTTTCCTAGCAAGCAACTTCTAGGAAACAGGGAAAAGAGGGAAAAGCTTCCTTAAATGTTTTTCACGTTCCACTTTGAAACCATATTAATCTTATAAAACATCAAGTTCCAGGTGATGAAAATTAGACAGAGGATCCTGGAAAGCTCCTCCAGAATCTAGCTGAAAAGCTCAAGTCGGAGCCCAACGTTACAAGAGAAACCAGTCACAAAGTGACAGCATGGTACAGTCGATACAGCAGTGCAGTCAGTAAGTCAGCAGGCCAGACCTCAGCCCTTGTGCTCTGATCAAGCAGTGTCTCTGGCTTGCAGCTGGCAGATCACAAAAAACACAGCAGCACAAACGTTTGATTATCCTTCTTAAAATGTTCAGTTCAAACTCCAGTCTTGTTCCATACAGACACATTTCAGGGGCACATCCCCCCATTACCAGGAGCAAAGGAAACAGAGCTTTGAAGGTGACCAAAAATAAACTGCCTGTTAGAGAGGGAAGAGATCATTATATCTTTTCAAAGAAAGACGACATTAGGGGCTTTGTTTCACTTTGTCTGATCCCTGGTATTTGATGTCAACACTTCAGGAAAAAACCCTAAACACCACAACAACTAAAGTTGGGTTTGCTTTTTTCTTTATATAATTCATTATTTTCCTTGCAGCTAGTGGCATTGTAAGGGTTTCATCAATTACAGGAAACAAACTATGTTTCTGTCACCATAAATACTTGGCAAAGACAGGAAGGGTGAGATACTTTGTATAAGCTGTAAGTATTTGGTGAAAAAAAGACCTAGAAATCTGTATACTAAAGATGATCTTAAACAGCATCTGTATTTTACGTGCGTTGCCCAACCCTTTAAATGTCAAGAATCCCACACCATTTTGTTAAAAAGAGAAACATGCCATGCACAACTAATTGAGTAAATCAATACACAAAGAGGGCTATAAAGGGAATGAAATGTTTTTGACACATACAAACAGTTGTTTTCAATGTGCGTAAGAGGCAAAAAACCCTGCTTGCCCTTTATGCTTTAATTAAGACAACCTCAGGAACACAGGGCGAAAGACCTTTCCCCTGCACCCTCCTCAACCTTTTGCTCTCAACTCCCTGCTGTCTGACCATTAGCAGCAGTCAGAAGCCTGTGGACACAAAATGTCTCTCAGAAGGGATTCAACCACCAGATACGTTCCCATCAAGCTCCAGAGCCAGCCTCAGAAATCCATGAACAGAAGTACATGATGGATTGTTGCCGTAATGGGGACTTTTTATAAACTGGGTCCAATCACATCCAGTATCTGAAGCCTTTGGCAATTTTCTCATTTATAAATTTCTACATTTTTGTGGAGGTTTTAAAGCCTCCTTTGTCTCCAGAAAAGCTTTCAAAGGAGATTCTTACAAGACTTTTGAAGTCCAAGGACTAACAAAGCCAGCAATTTAGGCAGAAACCTTTCTCCAGAACCTTTCTCTGGGCTGATGAGCACCCATGAAACAGCTTAAGACAACCTGCTTTGAAAACACTCTAAGGAGCTCCATGGAAGCACTGAGACTTGCTCTTTCCCAGAGCTTTCCTTGTAATGCAGAAATCACTGCTGCAATGCAAAGATGATCAATCTCCTCCAGCAGCTAGAGCTTTAGACTGCTGTTGAGCAGCTCTCACCACAGTGTTTTCCTGTTCTGTTCGTGCCTCTCTAGAGGACAGGCAGTACAGGGCCATCCATGGGAAGAACTGTGTTAAACAGAGTGGTTGTATGAAGCATTATGTGGTCTGCAACTAGATTCTCAGTCCCCAGAAGAACCAGTTGCAGAGATTCATATTCCCTAAACGTGGCACTGGTTTAGATAATGTTGGAGCTCTCAGCTTGTTTTCCTCATGAGGCCTAATTTTTATAGACATCCTAGTATGGAATGACAAGAAGCCATATCAGTCTTAAAAGGACTTCCATCTTCATCTGTGAACTTTTGCTTATGCAGACTCCAAGATCCCCAGCCTGGGGTTGAAAGGGAAAGTAGTTTTAAAGGCAAACGACAGCAACCATAAACTGAGCTCAGTTCTGGTTTGCCTGACTGTCTCTACAGCTAGGCAGATAAGGGAATGTTGAGAAAAAGAACAACATGGGATTTTCTTCCAGTCAGAAAATGAGATCAAAGACCTGAAAGCACAGTTTGTGACCAAATCAACAAGAAACACTCTGGGAACCATGGGAGCTAGCTCTGTCACAAAGCTAGCACATGAAACCACTAGCTTTGTGACACAGCTAGCTCCCACGGTTTCCATAGTTTTTCTTACAAAACCTCCTCTTCCTCTTCACCCTTCATAATTTGAGGTCCATAGAAGCCTAGATGTTTAGAACCCTGTCCTGCTCTCATTGATGATTTAAGTATTACTTGATCTACAAAAACCTGTAGAGACTGTGCCCCTATCAACTTCCAGTGTCACGTTGTTGGCATATCTACACATACTATACTCATTAGTATTAGTGACCTGACACTTTTCTAGAGGCTGTTCACACACCCATTCAGCATGCCTGCTGCTGCAAACATTCTCAAATCCATTAATGAGTGAGTGGCATCATCTTCCTTAAGTTAAACTCTGAAGTGCTTCTTTTTAAGTATGGTTAATAAGTATGTCTTAATAGACAGAGGTAACACCAAAACTTCCACATCCTTCTCTTGTCACTACCCAGGAAATCCTACTACTTGCAACAATTCAGCTAAAATATGACTCCCTGTAGCTGAAAGCAGCAAAGTTTGTCATTGTCCTGAGTGAAGTTTGATAATGAAGAGACCAGAACTGACAAGTCTGTTTTACAGTAATTTTCTTTTTACCATTTTGAAGGAGGAGGATACTTCACCAACAGATGAAACTTCTTGACTTCAAGAGAATTACTCAGGTAGCAGTATGGAACTTTCATGGAGGTGTTAAGATCTGAATCCAAACCACTATTTTCTAGCCAAGGAGCTGAGACACAAAGGGCGATTTCAATTCTCCATGTGCTAGAATACAGACTAGAAACTTAAATGACTAGCCATAATCACACAGAAAAACAGTGGAAAAACCATTTACACTAACTCTCACTTCTGCATGACACCAGAGAAACTACATGTTGACACCATGCAGTTGACAGTATCTGTGAAGCACCTGTTGTCCTACCACTTTGTTTATACAAGCATTGGGTGTCAGTCTCAGTGGGGAAATCTTAAAAGGTCATTAAAAACTTTTACTTTTTATGACTTAAAAGTATACTACATTCCCAACTTCATTTTTAACTCCCTGATTTTTCATTTCTATAATTAACATCAGAAAATCTTGTAGACTCTGTGATCTTAGGAGGCTTGGGCTGAGGATGCTGGCCTACAAGTCTTTAAGACAAGGGTAATCAAACTGATTTTCTAAGCATCAAGTCTTCCATATATAGTTTTTCCCTTCAGAACTGTGCAAATTTCTTTGATAAGAACAGAGTCAGTAAGCATATCAACAATAGTTTTCCAATATAAGTAGTATGATGAGTTAATCCAGCTACTCTTTAAATACTTAAGCACTTTCATCTCTGGTTTTCATCTTTTTGGTTTTCTTTCATAGAATAGTTTCAGTGGTTCATAAAAACTGAGGTTCAACCAATACTGCAAACGTAATGTAAAAGAGTATGAGATTTCTCTGTCCATAGCAAACATTTCCTGTTTTTTTCAGTGAAGTTCATTAGAAATTTCCCTTGTACCATCCCTTACTTCTCCATATAAACAGATCTGTTTGGCACTGAACAAATGCTCAAGAAGGATAACAAACAGACAATTCTCAACACAGTACTATGGATACAAATTGAACAATACCATTTTGTACCATCCAAGAACAAAGTCCTTAATTTTTAAAATTCAGTGTACTACAGTCTTGTTTCTATTCTCCTTACTCTCTGGGAGCCAAATGGCTTCTTCCATACTGCACAGAGGGAAAATTAATTCAGTTACTCTCGAGTAAGACCAAGTATTTGTCATCCTAATTGGGCACAGTTCAGAAAATTTGCAAAAGGCTTCACAGTAAAGCTTTCTCCTATCACCGCCTCTCCGGTCCCAGGGAATTCAGTGCTTGGATTTCCTCCTCCCTTCCTTCTATTTTACTTGATAATAGAAATGAGAAGTAGGAGCCACCCAAGCCAAAATTTTAAGGAGGTGTCTCTTATCAAACACTGTTGTGCAGTGTCTCTGAAGGCCTCCAGAATTTAGGAGCTGGCACCCTGAGAATAAGAAACGACTATGAACCATGTTGTGTTTTACATGCTAAAGTGTTCCAAGGAAGCCTACTGAGAAGAAAGTTAATTTGATTTTCCTTGCTTTTGTACACTTCAAGGTTTGCCACAGAGTATTGTGCTTGCAGCCACATAGATACATACTTTGATCAAACTGGATCTCACAAGCTAAGTGGGGTTAAAACGAGAACAGGGCAGGAACTTTTGAGCAAAACCCTGTATTTCACAAGAAACTCTCAATTCAAACTTTTTGTCTTTCCAAAAGAAACTTGACAAGGTTAGGATTTCTGGTCAGTATATCTAGTGCATGCAACCCAACATACCTTATAGCCTACCAGTGATGGAACGTGCAAGGAATCTGTGCTGCGATCTCTGTGTGTTTCAGACCTAGACCTTTGCCATTTTTGTATCAGGGAATACTCTAACCCTGTCCTGTAGAATCAGCACAGGGATTGCCTAAGTCTTCATACAAATAGTCTGAGATGCAGATGCATGCAAACTATGTCCTTGCAAGTGGATCATATATACAACGCTGAATTTGAAACCTTTGTGGCAACTGAAGTCTTTGACCAAGAGCTTCATGGAGCTCTGGCCACACACTCTGCAATGATTTACAGGCAGGTACTCTCAGCTGCCATTGCACACACTTCCTTCCACCAGGATATACTGGTCATTCTGTTGGAGAAAAAGGTCACCAAAAGATCCAGAAAGTTCTCAAAGCAGAAAGCTTTTGAATTTTCTAAAAATGAGTTGGGATGAGGAAACTAATCAACTCCAACCAGGATCTATCTACCAACTTCAATCATAGCTGCTTCTAGCAACACTGGAAATTCTGAAGGTGATTAAATGACTTCTAAACAAACTATAAGGTAGGAGAAATGAATTGCACTGGAGACATTGCCCTTTGATTGAGAGCTAAAAGTCACGATCATTAATCCTGATAATCAAGACAGCAGTGCACTGATTGAAAGAAGCAGCATTTAAGCCTTTCTCTCCCAAACAGATTTCAATGCTCCAAACCACAGCTCACCTAAATTTCCTCCAATTTTGACTTGTTATTTCATAGCCTTGCTTCCCAGAATTAAGTGTCTGTGATGGAGTCACTCACTGTTCAGCTGCTGACATGTTCAACACTATCAGATTTACATTAGCTCATGTTGGGTGTATTTCTGGGAAAAAATAATAAATAAACCAACCAAAAAAAAACTGTAGCAAAAATTTATTTTTGGTGGGAATAATTTTATGCAGACCAGAGATGGGAAAATAAAATCCACTTCATTTTAAAATAATTGCTGGAGCAATCCTTCAGTTTTATTTTTTAAAAAAAACCTGCAAAGTATTCTGAAACTTAACACTTCTCAGGTTGCATTTTAATGTTTGATTTTTTTCACTGGCTCTAGTTAGTATATCCATCTGCAAAAGGCTGTGGGATTATTTGAGAGGAAAATCTTATGCATATGAAATAATTTTTATGTACATACTTATTAAAGAGGCAAATTCAAAAGTCACTGCCAGCATGTCAATGCTATTTCTTCTAGAACATAAATTAATCTAATGTTAAAACCAACCTTTGCTATTCTATGATCATGAATCAATTTCTGTGTATTTCTAGAGTTTGAACACATATATACTTTACTTGAAGTGTTATATTTAGACTTAATTGTAAGCTTTGAAATTCAAAAAACCTGGTTTAGGAAGAAATGGGTGAACTGATTTGGAAACTATAAGCATCACTACCCACCCTTGTTAGCTGCCACGGTATATGGAATTAGAGATTTTCTCAAAACGCGTTTAATGCCACCCATTAAAGGTAACAGAAAGAGGCTTCAGCAAAACTTACCCTAACTTTTCCTGTTAACCACGGAGTACCCTTGTCAGACTCTCTTCAGCAGCAGGAGACATCTAAAGGCCGAGTAACATACTGCAAGCAAATGTGCAATTCCATTCGACAGCCCACTTCTTGAACACAAACCCATAAATACACTTCAGATTACTAGGCACTGATTTATGTTACTAAACCTGCTGAGGTTTGGAAGTATTCAGGACATTCAATACCTTTCTGTCCGTATTCTTTGATCTGAAAGTCCCTGAACTGGGGAGTTGGCTGGAAAAAATTCTGATTTTTAGTTTCTTGTGTCTGATGTTATTTGTTTCATTCCCACTTTTGCCAAATGTGAAAACATTGACGTGTGTAGGGGGAAACTATTTTTAGAGATTCAGTAATTATGAAGATAGGAGAGGCTCATATAGGCATCTAACTGACAACATATATGAGGTAGTGTAAACATCCATGGAAGTCACAGAAATTCTGAGATTATCTAGCACCATTTAGACTGCAAAGAAAGAAGATTAAAGTAAACTGCATTATTTTTCTTTTGACCCAGCAGTCAGGGACAGTTACTGCAGCTCAGTTGATGTAACTCAGCACAGTAACTTGAGTGAGGATCTGTACCTCGTAGCCACATCACACGTGTTGTTAATTAATATGTTGAAGCAATCCTCCCATCACCAGCACCATTGGGCAGCTGAAAATCCAACCTCCATCCTGCAGACGTGATCTCCAGCCCTGCAAATATCCATCCCTAGGCTGCTAACCCCCCTGGGCAGGGCAACTACCAGGTGGCTCAGCAGCAGCTTCTATTTCAGATCTCTCAGACTGTCTGTGTGCAAACACAGCCCACACGAAACAGCTGAAGTCACACCACCATCCATCTCCAAGCTACAGAAATCTCACTAGCAGTTCATAAAACAGCAAATTCTGGGGCCAGCTGTGAAATTCTGTCTCCCAGTTCAGAGAGTTGTTGTGCCATTTAACATCAAATAACAAACTTTTCACTAAAATAAGCAATTTACATAGCACTCTTCCCTGCAAGAAGAGAGAGAAGGTGAACTGAATCCCTCCAGCTTTTGCTGCTGGATAATTATTCATTTCCAGTTTATCAGCTAATTATATATGTGCCTTGGCATTTGAAGACATAGGAGCGTACTTTATTTAATGGCTAGTAATTACACAGGCCTTCTCTGATCCCTCTGCTCGAACAGGAAGGCTTTTCTGTTTTCATCCTCATGCTGTCAACTCTAGAGGTTAAAGATCCCTGGGTGGCTGGTTGTTATCTTGTTGCACACAGAAGGCAGGCTTATACTTCATGTGATCATACAGGCCTCCCTAATAATTCTCCACTGATGCTACAAATTATTTCCTTCAGAGCCAAATGCCGACCTTGGTTTGTAAAGGATGGATATAAAAGCAGCCTTTGTTTTCATGTCTAGATTAAAAATTACCAGGTGTGCAAAAGGCAATATGAAGATCGATTCACAGTTAATTTTTCCCTGGGAACAGGCCAATACACATGCTTTGCATTTCAGTTCAACATCTCTGTAACCTACTGCTGCAGTTCCCAGCCTAGGTATGCTAGGGATGTCCCTGTGAGACAGGGCATGAGGCTCAAAATATGCCAGTGTGGCAGAGACATAGGGATACAGCAGAATGCAAAGAATTCTTCTTAACTTGGCACAGATGGTGGAATAGCACAGCTGGAGGGAACGATGCTTCAGGCAGGAATGCTGCCAGGGAGGGGATATATTGGCGAGTTACAGCTGTGGATAACAGGTTTTGAATTTGTTGCCATCAGTGTTTGCAAAGGAAACCTAAAGCCGTAGGATGACGGTCAGATAATTGAGTGTGAGACTTAACTGTGACCTGTTTCATCATGGGAATACTCAGAAGAGAGGAGGCCAAATCAGCAAGTGGCATGGAGGCAGCAAAAATAGATTAAGGTTCTTTAAACTCCCCAATGGACATAATGGTTCTGGAAGTTTTTCAAGCCCTGACACTCATTCCACTAATCTAAGGCCACTTTATTTCTGGATGGGGGCACTCATGTGAGTTCAGGAGGCCAATGCATTCCATACCAGTTAATACCCTGCACCTCTCCTGAGTTTATTATTGTAGATAAGTAGCTGGGACAGAGTTTATTACTAATGAACCTTCAAAGTTTCTGGGCTCCAAACACTAGAAAGAGGTATTTATATAGGCTTTTAACAAGTGGGGACTTCAGAGACTGTAGTGTCCAAATCAAACACATCTCTTACCCCTCTTCAGATATGCTACTGAACACCTCTGATCTGCTCTAGAGTAGAAACTTGAACCTACCCGACTTATCCCAGCTGCTACTCAAGCTATTTGCCAACTTGTGACCTGCACCAGCTGAATCAAGCAACCTACATGAACGGCAAATGATCTGCTAAGCTTTTTTGATGCAAGCATTTTTCTCACTATAGGCAAACAACCTATTGGAAACCATCCCATCAGCAAGACTGAATTGAATACTAAGAGTTTATATTTACAGCTGAAGTAGTTCGTAAAAAGTGGCTTTTGAAAGTAATGGGATCAAAAATAGGTAATGCACCCCAGTTTTCTAGTTCTAACAAGGTTAAAAGTCAGAATAATTCATAGTTTAAAGCTTCTCTCTGCATCTGTTATTTTTTTTTAAACTTTTGCCAAATGAAACAAAAGCCAAAACACTTATATAACCAACCCATTCTGGGTGCTTTATGACTCACAATTAGATAGTAAGAAACCGCAGTACATGACCTATGAAAGAGGATTCCTTTTGAGATTGTCCAAAGTGAGAAAAACACCGAATTAAATGTCCTGCTGTTTTAAAGGCACTGCAATAAATAGCACTGGAACAATGTGTGTTTATGGCTTTACATTGTGGTTAAGATTATGAAATATGCAAAGTGTTTAAATACCTAGAAATATAATTTTTTACTAACAGGGCAGATCTAAATTCTGTCATTTAGAACAAAGACTAGAAAAACATTTTTCCCCCTCACTTTCTGGCAAGTCACAAGTTGAAGCAACACAAGAGAAGAACCATAAAAAAAAGAAACTCAAAATGTTCAGTCCTGAGTCTGAACCATGTTGTGAAACCCTTCCTATCACTCGAAGCATTTTGAAAATTATTTGACTCCCTGAAAGGTGAAGAATCACACTAGCATTCAGCCCTAAGCACAGGGCAACAGGAAGCTTTTGAGCATCTCATCTCTCCTATTTTAATATTTGCCTCATCAGTAAAGTGTGCACCATGCCATCCTTTGTCACTGGTCCAGAATAATCACTTATTGTTGCTACAAAAGAAGGGATCAGATGTTTCTGTTCTGGTGGTAAAGATTCCAGATGTTTCCTGAACACTCCTGGGTCTCATACATGTAAATGTCTAGCTAATAGGTCCTATGCTGGTGGATAGCGCTTATGAATATAGAAGTGCGGGAGGGTTTAGGTCCAATTAAAATTGTTCTGCATCTTTATCATTTCCTTCACTTAACTGCACTCACAGTTCTACTAAAAATGCTCAGCCCTTTTCACATCCACCTTTATTTGCTCCTGCTGCAAAATCAGTGACACCAGTCTTGTTGAGACCATCTGAGCTTGCAAATACGCTTTCTTTGGGGAACAGACTGACTTCACAGGAAGCCAGGAATGGCCCAACTGTAGACACTGTAAAGGGAAGAAACAAATGAGAATTGATGAAGTCTTTTGGTTCCCAGAGTTATCTGATCAAGTAGCTCTGCTTTGGAGAAACAACCAGTATCAGAAGACTCAAATTGTATAGTAAATACATCCTTTGAATCAGCATGTTAAGAAGGAGAGAGGAAGACAGCATTCAAAGCAAAGCTCTAATGGGCCAGCATTAGTTTACCAGCTTTTGTATTGGTTCCCAATAATGAGTAGAGACATTTCACAATAGCTCAAAGCTCACTGTGAAGGTAAAAGCTATTTCTGGAATAGATTATAAAAGATTCTATTCTGCTTTGGGGTCTTTACATACTCAAAATGATACTAGAAAGAAAACCACACAGAAAAAAACACATGGTAAGCTATACACATATTAAAGCAATACACATATTGAAGGGAATAACAACATAGAAAGGAGGACGGGGTGCTGCACTTCATGGAATGAGTGCTTGCTTGAAGCTCAGAAACAGAAATAACGTCAGGTCCTTTTCCAGATCTCTTGTTCTAGAGAAAGTGAAGAGAAGGGGGTGCAAGTGAAGGAGTCTCTTCTGGGTAAATGGCAGAAACATCACCTTTCCCAGAGGATTTTTGTTACTTTAAACACTGTGTCCTGCTGTGCTGTTTAAGCTCCCTCTGATGGTGACAAGTCTTTGTTTTAAAAGGTGAAGAAAACTAGGGGAAGTAGATGTACATTTTAGATTTGATTCCAGCAAGGAGAAACTGTTAAGAACTGAAAGGCAGAAAGCAAGGGAAGGAAAAGAGACCAGGAAAATGAGGAAAATCAATTTAAAGAAAAGGAAAAAAAGACAAGCAGGCTTAAACACATTCTAAACTGTGAGGCATGGTCCCTTGGGAAGACAGTCTAAGGTAGAGAGGAATGCAGGAGATCTGGTGGTGCTGAAAGGGACTGTATCAAAAGCACAATAGCATTCTCTCCCAGTACAGAGGGAAGATAGTGAACATTGCTTGAAACCAATATGGTTACATTAGGAGCACTTTAAAGGCTAAACAATCAAAAAGCAACTGTACAGAAAGTGGGAACAAGGACAGGCAACTAAGAAAGAGTATAAAGGAATAGCATAAGCATGCAGGGATAAGTCAGAAAGGCTAAGTCATAAGATGAATTACAACTAACAAGAACATAAAGGCAACAAAGAAGTCTCTATAAATACATTAAAAGTAAGAATAGAGCAAAGAAAAGCACAAGCCCATCAGTTAAAGGAGAAGAACAAATCTGATGATGCTCAGAATGCAATTATCTCTGCCACAGCCCCCAGAAAAAAAAAAGTTAGTTGTGACCTGATACTTAACACAATTCTAGCAAGATGAGAGAGCTGGACAGAATAGGGAACAAAATTAAGACTGTTTAGATGAGTTAGGGATTGCTTGACCAGGGATATAAAAATGCAGTAAATTCAGGTGTGATTTTACTCCTATGACACTTCACCAGCTAACACCTGCTTTAAAAGCGATGCACATCTGTATCTACCAAATAAGTGGGCAGAGTGTGGTGCAAGGCCAGGAGCCGGTTGGCATTTGACCTTGACAAAGAGGTGATGATGATAGATCCAAAGTATTTCTAGAAATAGGAGAATGAAGTTATTCACACAGGTAAATTTCAGCACTCTTAAGGGATTATTTCCCAACCCCCCAATTCCTCAGATCCGTTCAGCTGAGAAGTACACAAAGGACCCAGGTCAGAGCCCCAAAGCTACCATCCCTGTACAAATGGTCAATGCCAGCTTTGCTCTGCCATCTTCCATGGAGGCCGGCCCTTGCAAAAGAAATACAAGGAAGAGCTCCTACAGTCAGAAACACAACCCCTTAGTGTTATGGGATGTGTTACCCAACAGCTTCTGCTACTCAGTCAAGGTTAGCTAATCTCTTTTCCTCAAAGACCTTACCTCTCTCCTGGATGACCAAGCTGTGTCCCTGCCTACCATCCTCCATATGGCACAGACCAGATGAAGCGTGTGCTCTCAGGACTCCAACTTTTAACTGTCCTCTATTAATAACACAAATTCTTCTTTTTGCAACACAAAGTGACTCTGCAGCATTTTCTGGTAAGGGAAATTATAGCTTGGCATCTGTTCTTTTCACTGCCAGAACCAGATTGCTCATCTTATTATATCTTACAAAATTGCTCAAGACCTGCAAGGAGAAAATTGATTTTCAATATGGCCTTTTTTTTGTTTTAATAGGCACATTTAAGATCATGAAAAGTACCATGCCAGTTCCAAATGCACCACAGTTCTTTATTTTTGCAGGGACAGACATCATAAGGACATTAGGAAATAAAACTGCAGAGCTTGAATACATAGGATCCCAAAACTGATTGATACAAAGATCTGCTTGATCAAGAAGCTGTGCACAATGTTGTTCCATTTCAACTCAGCTGGGAACAAATCTACCATTTAACCCTGGGTGGCGAGTCAGCACAGCAAAGAACAGCCTTGTACCACAAGAGGAGGAAAACATTTTGTAGTTACTCCCTTCTCCTGCAACCTCTCCATTTACAGGTGGACTAACTCCCAAAGCCAGTGTTTCCAACCAAGCTATCTTGGTGCCACAGACACTAAAGAACACCCTTTGCACTTTTTGAAGCTTGGTACAACAGCACAAGTTCAAAAGAGGAAGCACCCTGGATGCTAGATGGATATTCCAATTCACTATCACCCATTAAGGGGTGGTAGGACCACGCAGCAAGGGAAGAGCTGTATATCTACATTTAACTGTGCTCTGTGCTAAGTAGAATTTATGTTAAATCAATAGAGAAGATCATTCCTGACTTTTATTCTGTTGCCATACCTTGTCAGCAAGATAGAGGTGACAGCTACCTGCTGAGTTACACATCACTTTCCTAAGCCTCACCCTATGAATCAACAATAGAAATAAAACTTGTAAGAGGTAAGAACCTGTGGAAAGCTGCATACCCTTACTCATAATGTGCTTTCTACAAAAAGTTCACAGAGCAAGTGTATGTCTCCATTCCTAGAAGTCACTTGAATTTCTTTATAGGACAGTTTGGCTGTTGTGTTTACCAAAGGGCAGCCCCAGAAAAGGCATTATTAATGGCCATTATCCATATGGTACTCGTGCCATTTACTTGACTCTCACTTACTACTGCCCCTGCACCACAAACCTACTCAAAGACACAGCCTATAGCTGGCCATGCCCCAGAAGCACTTTCAAAAGGCAGCACCTGCACACAGCCCCAGGAGCTGTAAACAAGCTCAGAACAGAACGCAGCTCCAGCGTATGATGCTCAGCCTTTGGCTGCTGCCAAGATGCAAAAGCCAGGAGAAGGAAAACGGTCCGACTTCAAGCCAGACTGCCTCACCCCTCTTAGGCTTACTGTTCTGATTCAGTCCCTTTCCCCATTCAGGCCTTAACAGAATCCAGAAGGGAGAAGCACAAACATTCTATGAGGTTCTAAAAGAAAATATTACCCCCACCCCCACCAATCAAAATACTCACATCCTCGAGGAACTGACTGCAATCAGCCTGCCCAGAGAGACCCTTTCTGTACCCCCCAGTTCAGCAGACCCATGCAGCTTCATGATACCCATGATTAATAATACTGCATCCTAGTTGTCATACAGCAGCTCAGTACAGGCAGTTTTCCTCCCTGTGCTTGAGCATCACAGCAGCGGGTGCTTTCATCTCCAAAGGTAGTGGGGAGGAACAGCTAGAAAAATGTCAGCAAAGCAGATGGGTCAGTGTGAGGAGTACTGTAGCCTATGGAGACACAGTCTCTATTCAACAGGCACATTGTACAGCTTAGCTAGTTAATGTTACTGTGGTGGGTTGATACATAAATCATGCATTAGCTACTTTTGTTCTCTGTCCCCAGGACACACACAACTAACCAACACGGTGCAGAATTTGCTTTGGCTCAATAGTAAAGCTAAGGGCATTCATTAAGTGGAAGTGGCCAAGGGAAACAGACACAGCACAGTGGATATTTCCCTTCTCATTTCCAATTAGTATCTGGTGAAAGCTTTCCTAATTTTATCCTCAGTTTTAGCAGCTGAAGACAGACACGGACAGTGTTTCATATAGATAGCAAATAACTGGGTGTTCAGAACCTTTCTGCATTTATTAAATTTTCATTCCCTATCAGGATCTCAATTTCCCTCCCAGTTACTCAGAGATAACAAAAACTGGGATTGCTGCCCACAGGTAGAACTATGGATCATTCCCCTCCCAGTGAATCTAGTCCCTTTTTTCAGAAAGCACTGTTATTTTCCTAATCTTCCATCATTTGATATTAACAGATCACACATTCACCAGTTTCATTTCCCTCCATCACTGGCCTTTAATAGCTAAAAGCCCCACTTCTGCTTCTCTCAAAGGACTAAAAGACCCACACTAGTCTTCACATGCGCAATCTCATCCCTTCCCATACATTCCAAATCCTTTCTGGCACTGAAGCAGCTACGGGTACAGTCTGCACAAATCTCCTCCTAGCATGAAGTTTGTACTCTACATGCCAATGAACTCAAGTTTCACCTGAACTATAGACAGCAGATCAGTGGTCCTACTCCACTGCCATTTGCTTCTGGTAATTTAAGAACTGCATAATACTGAGCAGAACACACAAACACTGAAAGGAAAGGTAGAACAGAAGAGCTGCAGCTTCAAGTGACACTTGCCAAGGTTGTGCTGGCCAAGTTTAAAGCAGAAAGTGCAATCTGCTAAGACGCTCCGAGGAAAGAGACACACCTGTAAGCAGTTTGAGAAGAGAAGCCATTGAAAATAAGAAAAAGACTAGGGCTAAGCTGAGTTCAGACACACAGAAAATACTGGGACCAATTTCAGGCAAGGCTCAGTCTGTGTAAGCCCACGCTAGGCTAGAAGGACTGATGATTCTCAGGGACCAGATCTGAAGGCTCTGAAAAGAAACCATGAAATCCAGAGATCACCTCTATCAGAAATGTTCACTGACTACCCTGGGAGCTCTACCATTTAAGCCTAAGAAAATCTACAGTGATTACAATTGTTGTAAAAAAGTCAAATGTTTGATTGGAAGAAGGAAGGAACCAGTCTGCAAGTTTGAATTCGGATAATTCCTGCATATTTTATTTCCTTCTTTAAATGCAAATACATATCTAATGTACTTAAAGTTTTATCTATTGCCAGGCTGCTTTACCAGATGTACAAAGGGAAAGGGATGACAAGGAAACTACAGCAATACATTTTTCACAGCACTTGAAATCCTGAGGACTGTTCCAATGACCAACAACCCCTTTGGTGAAGAAATTTTCCCAAAAATCCAATCTAAACATTCCCTGGCGTAACTTGAAGCCCTTTCCCCTTGCCTTAACACTTGTTACTTGGGAGAAGAGACCATTCCCACTTGGCTGCAACATCCTTTGAGATAGCTGTAGGGACCAACAAAGGTCTCCCCCTCAGCCTCCTTTTCTCCAGTTCCCTAAGCCACTCCTCACAAGACCTTTTCTCTAGACCCTTTCCCAGCTTTGTTGCCCTTCTTTGGGCATACTCCAGCACCTCAATGTCCTTCTTGTAGTGAGAGTGACCCAAAACGGAACACATTACTCGAGGTGCAGCCTCACTAGTGCTGAATACAGGGGGACAATCACTTCCCTAGTCCTGCTGGCCACACTATTCTTGATACAAGCCAGGATGCTGTTGGCCTCCTTGGCCAGCTGGGCATACTGCTGGCTCACATGCAGCTGGCTTTTGACCAATACTCCCAGGTCCCTTTCTGCCAGGCAGCTTTCCAGCCACTCTTCCCTAAGCCTGTAGGATTGCAGGGGGTTATTGGAACCCAGGTGTGGGACCCTCATACAGTTGGCCTTGGGCCATTGATCCAGCCTGCCCAGAACTCTCAGTAAGGCCTTCCTAACCTCAAGCAGGTCAACACTGCCGTGAAACTTTGTGTCATCTGCAAACTGCCTTAGGGTTCATCCAGATAATTAATAACATTAAAGAGAACTGGCCCAAGTACTAAGTCATGAGGAATGCCACTTGTGATGGGCCATCAGCTGGATTTAACTCTGTTCACCACAACTCTTTGGGTCAAGTCATCCAGCCAGATTTTTGTCAAGCAAAGAGTACACCAATCCAAGCCATGAGCAACCAGTTTCTCCAGGAAACATTGCCAGTGAATATTTCCAGTAACACTACTCCTTTCACCTAGTCTTATTCCTAATGACTAGAACCTGCTGCTCACAGAGCAATAGGCATGAGAGATGGGAGGAAACCAAAGGACCAATTAGGTCATTAATCCATCAAGTTGACAGAAGATTAGTCCTTAGAGCATATTTCTTACTGTTTGATCCAGTTTACTTTTTCCAACAACTACAGCAATGGGGAGTCTATCACTTTCCTTGAGGGAGTTAGCCACAGCGTGTTAAAGATCTCTCACCAGGACAATTTCAATCCTTTCCAGCCTCCAGTTTCTCCTTTGCTTCATTTTATGTTACTGCTCTCAGCATCCTTTTTGAGGCTTGCTTTGTAGGCCATTCCTCAGCACACGTTCTGCACATGTGCATGCATCCTCCCTTATCTAGTCACGTAAAATATATTCAGCCTCTTCATCTTTTCCAAATGCATCTTCTTCCAGCCTGTTTGATTTGGGGAAAGCGGTAGCTTCTGTGGGGAAAAATTTTCCCCTGAACTTCCCTCTTATTTGCCTCTATGTTCTGCTGTGCTGCTTTATTTGAAAAGCTCTGACTGACCCACCAATCTGCTGGAACAAAACAAAGAGACACAGATATTTTTCTTCGCTGGTGAAGCAGTGGGATGGGAGATTGGTTGGCTGTTCACTTTTCTATCAGAAAGAGCTGTCCTCTGAACTCACCTTTACCTGCCTAGCAGAAGAATTGGTCTATCCTCTAGTAGAGAGAAAAAAAGGCAAGCATGAGCACAGAAAAACACACTTTCAGGCACACAAAGTCATATTCACACCATTACTACATCCTACCACAGCAGAGGTTTGGATCTCAAAGCACCATTCCTGGCTCTGAGTCAAATCTCAGCCTCCTCATGCTGAGATTACTGAAACAGCAGTAATTGCTCCCAGGACAGCTGACAACAGTCAGGGCCTGGGTTGCCCTTTGCTGGATGCCAAAAAAGCACAGCCAAAGACTGGCCACACGCTGGAGGAATCAAAGACAACAGAGTCCCTTCCAATCTGAGTGCTGGAAGTCAGAGAGGAACTTGAAGAGAGGGATCATACTCCACAGAGCCCCAATACAGAATAAACAAGATGTTCTTACAAGATGTTTAAGTGGGATATAAAGAATAATTTCTTAGTATGGTATCTAACAGAGCTACTGCTGTAACTGCAGGCAGAGTGCCACAGACAGCACAGCAGCTGGATATGCCCAAGCAGAAGTTCATAAGGTAGCCTGTTCTCCTCAAGGCAATTGCCTGCTGACTTGACTAAGAAAGAAACACTGCAAAACATTCTACAAGTTACTCCAGCCTTACTGAAGCCAGAAGCTAGTGCAGATTAATATCTGCTGAAGGTCTGGCCAGGAGAGCAGAGTGACACAGATCACTCCCAAAGCCCCAGTGACGATCATTCCCAAAGCTTTAGTGACTTCAGAGGGACTGTCATACACCAGTCAGAACCCATCTGGGCTAGGATGAGCAGGATAATGCTGCTGTATCTGCCCACTGCAGGCCACTTTATTCAACTGGAGAGGAAAAGAGGACAGACAGAGGTGTGCTTCATGTGACTGGAAAGACATGAGCTACAAAGAAAGTTCAGGTGTGGTTCAGTCTCAGGTAGTAGCTGAGCTTTCTACAGAGGGTAAACAGCTGCCTTCTCTGCTCCTTGTTGTACAGGCGCTTGGGATCATGAGCAACAGAAATCTCTCTCGCCTACACCAGCTCTGTCTTTCCCTCCAGTGGATGGAAGAGATCTCATTAATGCATTTTTACACCACACCTTCATAATCTCTCTTGACTTTCAATGGCTTTGAGCTACAACCACACACCTTGAAGAGCTGAGCTTTCTTCATGCCTGATAAACTCAACTTTAAACTGATTATTGAAATATCCAAGCTGTTAATGCAGTGACAGCCAGCTGAAGCCTCGCTCTCTTCACCACCAAATCTTTCCTTACAGTGTCAGAATTCATTTGTTCTTTCCCACTGCACTCCCTGTTCCCCATTGTGCATTCCCAAACACTTGCACACACCCCTCTTGCCACCTCTACTGAGCATACCACTCACAAGATTTCTGGAAATAGATCGTTCAGAGGAGAGCTTATTTGTTTCAAGCAATAAACCAAAGCAAACAAAAGGAACAACTCAATTACTGTTTACTTGAGGACAAAACCAGAGCATCTCGGATACCTTTGTGTGCAGCAGAAGGTACATTTCTTATTTAACTCCTACTTGTCTTCTGTTCTGGATTGCCAAGCAATAGTAAAGAATAACCTCTGCTTCTAGCAGAAGCAATTGCATTTTAGAAATAAGCTGTCCCAACAAAAGTTTAAGTAGAAAGTATAAAAATCATGATGCAGCTACCATACCCAGCAAGGGGGACAGAGTTATTTCCCACCTCATTGCCACCTATAGCTTCAAGCAATACCACAGACTTACCTAAGCCACAAGTCCAGCATCCGCGTGATAAATCCCCATGCCTCTGCCATGCCAGACAAACCCTTCCTCCAAACTGCTGCCAGCTTCCTTCATTCTCAACCCAACCAAGAGGCAAAGGGAAAAGGCACTCAGAGCTCTCAATCCAGAAACATCCTCCACACTGCTAACCCCTTGCTCCTCCTCCACATTGCAAATTTGAAGGATCTTTTCCTTTGCAGCTGTTTCCAATCTCTCCTGAGGGCCAGGGAAACAAGGGCAGACAGCTGTGGCCTTTCTGCAGAAAAGGGCATTTGCTGCTTGCTTGCCAGCTGAGGGACAATGTCCAGCCCCTTGAGGAAGGCAGACATCATCTCCTCAGCATACCATTTGCACAGTGCTTTGGAACACAGCTATGTAAATGTAAGACAATCAGGGGATATTGTTCAAATGCTGTAAACCTATCCGAAGCCAAGAGGGTAATGGCAATTTACACCATCCAAGTATCTAGGTCTGTGTAATTAACAATTAGAGATGAAGCACAAGACCTGTATGGTAAGCAGTAAGGCCAGGTTTATTCATGGTCTGTGGCCAGCACATAAGCACAGTTCTACTGAAAAGCAAAATTCTCTCAGAAGAAAACAAAACCCAAGCCAGTTGAAGGGATCATCTAAAACTGCATTTGTCATTGCAATGGATGGAAAATTATCCGACCTGTTGAACAGTGGCATGATCTTTGCAGGTGGATCAGAAAAAGCCTAAGGCACAGAACAGCAAGTACAGCAGAGGTCAGACAGCACTGTGCTGTGGGTACTGAGGCCAGAAACAGCCATGGACACGGGTTTGAGGGCACCTCTTGACAAAGTGGCATTTTCTACTTGTCTTCCACTGAAGCTATGGGAACACTAACACTACAATGCTCTGCCTGCCTCCCCACCCAGTTAAGTCCCAGTTATAAGAGTTGTCAGAGGTGATTTACCCACCCCCCACATGCAATACAATCAGATGGTTAGAAACACCCAAATTCCAACTATTGTATCATCTTATGCTTTTGCCTGACAGATCAAAGAACTTCTTTCATACATTTCCTCTTACGTAACACAATCCACCGGCCTAAGATGTTTTACTTTATTAATAAATACTGTAACAATACCCTGAAAGTCATAGGTAAAGTGTGCTGGCACTCACAGGGCAACGCGTGTGAAATACTCCAGTACTTTTGTCAGGGCTCTCCATGCAGCTCTCTGTTTAATGAGTCCATCACCAGGTTTAATGACCTGCCAGAGCTTTAGAAACACTCTGCCCTCCTCATCAATGATTCACATACAGCCTTAAAACTGTGCACAGATTAAAGAGGCTGCTGCTCCCCCACCTCGTTTCAACCCAAAGCGGTTTTAAATATTTCATCTCACCACAGAACTCTTCTGTACACATCCCAAAGGCGCTCTGAAAAGCTCTCGCTGGGAGTTCGGCTTTACCTGGCAGAGGGCCTGCTGGCACCACAAGAGTGCTGTTCCTGCCAGGCCTGCCCACATCCTTTATTTACTTTCTTTAATGAGTCCTGAATGACCCTGGCTGTCAAGAGTGGGGTCAGGCATTTGTGAGGTGGTTAGTGCTTTCTATGTACGGAAAAGAAGATGGAAGCCTTGATTGCAGGAATAAAACAAAGAAGTACCTTATCCTCAATTACCAGTCAGCAGGATCCTTCCTTCAGCTTCAAGGGAAATAGAGTCACAACCTTCTTTTCCTGTCAGCTCCAGTGGGATTTAAAGGGGAGAAACAAATGCAGAAACCTAGGCAGGATCTTGTACTTCCCAGATGAGCAGGTCAAGGATGACCAGCCTTCTAGGATACCTGGAAGTCACAGAATCACAGAATCTTAGGGGCTGGAAGGGACCTCGAGAGATCATCGGGTCCAACCCCCCTGCCAAAGCAGCTCCCTAGCTCATATTACATAGATAGGCATCCAGACAAGACTTGAATATCTCCAGAGAAGGAGACTCCACCACCCTCCTGGGCAGCCTATTCCACTGCTCTGTCACCCTCACTGTGAAAAAGTTCTTTCCCATGTTGGTGCGGAACTTCCTGTGCTCCAACTTGCAGCCATTACCCCTAGTCCTGTCCCCACAAACCACTGAAAACGGGCTGGCCAATTCCCCCTGCATCCCATGTCTAAGATATTTATAAACACTAATTAGGTCCCCCCTAAGTCTTCTTTTCTCGAGACTAAAGCGACCCAGTTCACTCAGCCTGTCCTCATAGGGGAGATGTTCCAGGCCCCTAATCATCTTTGTAGCCCTTCTCTGGACTCTCTCCAGGAGGTCCCTGTCTTTTTTATACCAGGGAGCCCTTACAGCTTTTACTGCAAAGCAACCCTGATGTAAGAAAACCAGTGGTCCAACAGCCATAGAGACTTCCCTCCCTGCACAAAGCAAGCCTGTGCCCTGTGACATAGTCTTCATAAACACATTTTTGGTCCCTGGAGAAAGACAGCAAAGTATCTCAGTAGAGATGGAAAAAGACCTAGCAAGCAGGGGTGTGCCCAACACAATGGATTTTGTGGTAGATACGACTTCTCCACAGTTTCTCTAGGCAGACTCCTACAGTTAATATTGTTTTTCCAAGTATTCATTTACATATATATGGTACCTTAAGATTACTTTCTAAACAAACAAAGAAATAATTAAAAAGATCAGAAAACATAATAATAAGATAATCCCTTATTAAGCACATCATCATACACCCTCTCACCTGGTTTTATACTTTGCTCTTTCATCAGCAGTGCACAACAGCTTGCCTGCTGGCATGCACAGGTACAGTCCCTCCAGCACTTTGACTGTTGATAGGTCACTAATTTCATGGGAGATCCATTTTCCAGCAATTTGGCTAGCTCCACAAAGAGACAAATAACGTTCTCTAGAAAAATAAATTGTAATTTTTGATTGACAAATCACTTTTTTTTTAAGTTTAATCAACCAGCTCTGAACACAGAAAGAGGACATATCCAGGGACACATGCAGAGACATAACTGCACATGCACACAGACACGCAATTTCTTTTGTAACAGGTCTGGATTTCTGTTCTGGTGTTTCTCTCACCTTGAAGCTTTGGAAGAGGCAGGGAGGAAGCTGCAGCCTCCTGAACGCCTGTGCCCATATCTTCACCTTTTTTTTTCCCCCCCAGAGGAGTCAGTTGGATTTCATAGCCTGCAGGAAGTGGCATCATTTCCCCAGTGTTTTAGAAAGAGAATTTATTTGCAGTGGAAGGTGCCTGATGAGGAATCAGACCCTGTCCTCACAACAGGGGTACAGGACAACCTTAGTCCATGTTTTCCATCCACCCTGATCAATGGATACAACCTCAATTTCAATGTCTATTCAACCCCAGGAGTATTTGGTAAGGAGATCTTCATCACAAGGAGTTAAACTGGGACCACATAGGTTGCAGAAGGGCTTTAAACCATAGTTACTTTTGCTCCTGAATGCATAAGATCCAGCAGCACAGGGACACAAGATCTATCTGCTCAAAACAACCAGATAGTTCATCTCAACTTTTAGATCACTTGTAAAGGAAACAGGTAAGATCTCAAAACCCTTCTGGTTTTCAGCCACCTGATAATGAGTGGCTAATAACCCAAGAGCCTAAAATCCACAGTCCCCCTGCCAATCTATCTCCCCTGGTTTCCTGGATCTCCAGCAGTCCAGCCTCTACCAGCTGGGTAGTCCATGGCTAACAGCACATTCAGTGTCCACATGCCTGTGGTCAACCCATAGCACAGGCAACATTCCTCAGCAGATCATCCTTGTGTGCTCCAGAGAATTTATGACCTTTTAATTTTAATTTAAACCAACTTAATCATTTAGGACCTCCGTAGCACCTACACAGCTCCCTTTACAGCACCCATACATGGTGAGAGCTTTGGGTGAGGGACCAGACAATCCTCCTACACCAACAGGGACAATACAGCTGGTAGCACTTGGTCACATCATCCTTTCTTATTTCACCCCATAATGGGAAATGTGGCCACAACCCTCAACAAGTTAAGGGGGTCAACATCAGTCCACAGCAGACCCTGCCAAATAATGAAATTTTTTGTTTGTTGGCATACTCAGAAAATGAAGCCTTGTGTTCAAGGCTTCCCTATATGAGGATAGAGTGATGAGCTCTGTGGGCCTGCAAAAGGTAGCCCTGACAGAGAGAAGACAAAGATCCCTTTACTTAGTGCAAAACCAAACAAAAGCGAGCAATAAAACACTGCAGAAAATGAGCAGGTAAGTACTTGCATTTTATCTTCAGTCGATATCTTTTCAGCATGGCTGATCTCTGAAATCTGATTTTGTGTTGTACTGCAAATCCATACCCCCTGGGAATCTTGCATCCCTTTTGATGAGCATTAGCTCTCACTTCATTTGTCCATGCAATCTCTACACAGCCATCACCTCAACATCCAAGTGAGCTTAAACAAAACCAATCTCTCCATAAAGCACACCTCTATACTTGAATAGCTGTTGCTCTCAGGTGTCCCATTCCATGAAATCCATCACCAAACCACTTTGTGTTCCTCAGTAAAAGGAGGATTTTCAGAGAAGAGGTGTCTGTACTGCATCACAGGCTCAATTTATTGGGGTTCACTGCCTCTCCCTGGCTTGCTCTAATCTTCTCTGGGGGCGAGAGGACCACAGCATGGGTCCTTAGCCAGAGCTGTTGCAGCAGCCATGAAAGGACTTGTTTGCACGTCCTCACTGTACAACAAAGCCACCGCACTAGAATATGGCAAGATAGAGCTTTGAATTAGAGGGGTATGTGCTGAATATCCAGACCTTGAGGAGTACGCAGGAACCAGATGATGGTGCAATAAAGTACCTATTGCAATAATGTCAATTCACTCCCTCTTTCACATCTCTTCCTGTCTAGTGACTCAAAACGTTAAAGTGAACTGATCAGTGCAGTTTGGCTGCCGCTTAAGCTGCATCCAGAAAATGTTGTGTTTCCCCATTACCCTCTCTTAGGGTAACACCAAACTACCAGTGGCATCAGGGCTTCTAAGGCAGAGAGATGTCACGTACCCAATACTAAAACCCTTATACACTTGGCCAGTTTGATTCATATGAAAATCATACTGGACAAATCATGAGGATCAAAGGAACATCACCATCCCTAACAGAAGCAGGGTGACCTTTAAGAGATTTTATCAGGATTAAATTTATCCCATGTTATATAAAATTGTTCCAGTAGTCTCAAAGAAGTGAAACATGGGTATGAGCAGACAATTATGTTAGTTAATTACATTGAGGCATTAAGGTTAGCGGAACCAAACCCAAGCTGGTGTGAATCATTGCAGTTCCACTGGAGGGAACAGTTACATTATTTACTCCAGATGAAAATCTGTTTCAGTAAGTTGAACAGACCAAGAAACGGCTATAAACAGAATCAGACTTGTAAAACACAACTTTCTGTCCTTAAAGTAAATCTCTCTCCTGGAGTGCATTTAAAATCTGGGCCCTATGTCAGGTGAAAAGCAAGCCCCTCCCATTTGATGACTTACACAAAATGAAAAAGGTAATGTGATGATCCCCTGTCAGATACAACTCACCTGCCACATCAGGAAGCATAGCTCACAGATGGATAGGCCCAGCCCCACCACCACCTAAACCCGTCATTTAAGTCCTTTCTCCAGATGTATATCCCAGCTGCAAGGACTGCAGCACAAGCATGGGATTCTGGAGGCCTGGGCTCCATCCCTGCTTCTACTACAGCGGCTCGTCGGCAAGGCTTTAAGGCTGTGTCATAACCAGTCAGCCTTCAGGACTACCTTGTACCTTCCACTTACACTGATGAAAATCATAGAATGGTTTGGGTTGGAAAGAATCTTTAAAGGTCATCTAGTCCAACCCTCATGCCATAAGCAGGGACATTTTCAACTAGATCAAGTTGCTCAGAGTCCTGTTCAGCCAGACCTTGGATGTTTCCAGGGACAAGCTATCTACCACCTCCCTGGGCAACTTGTTCCAGAGTTTTACCACTCTTACCACAGAAAATATCTTCCTTATATCCAGTCTGAATCTACCCTCTTATTTTACCCCTTGTCCTATTACTGCAGGTGCTATTAAAAAGTCTGTTCCCATCTTTCATATAAGCCCCATTTAAGTACTGGAAGGCTGCAATAAGGTCTTCCCAGAGCTTTCTGTTCTCTAGGTTGAACAATTCCAACTATGGAAAAAGCATGCTCTGTGGAGGTCCAGGGACTGGGCCCCATGACTTGTGGGGCTTTCCTCCTGGCCACCCCCTCTCAGCCAGGATTTCAGCCTGGAGAAGAGGAGGCTCAGGGGAGACCTTATAGCTCTCTATAACTTCCTGAAGGGAGGGTGTAGTGGACTGGGGGCCGGCCTCTTCTCCCGTGTAGACAGTGACAGAACTAGAGGGAATGGTGTCAAGCTGCGCCAGGGGAGATTCAGGCTGGACATTAGGAAGCACTACTTCTCGGAAAGGGTAGTCAGGCACTGGAATGCACTGCCCAGGGAGGTGGTGGAGTCACCGACCCTGGGGGTGTTCAAGGAAAGATTAGATGTTGTATTGAGGGACATGGTTTAGTGGGAGCTAGTAGTAATAGGTGAATGGTTGGACTGGATGATCTTTTAGGTCTTTTCCAACCTTGATAAATCTGTGATTCTGTGATTCTGTGAAAAGCAGACCTGAAACTCATTAAATCATCTGGGATGTAGGGTGGGGGAAACAGACAAACTTCTGAGCATGTTAACCCTTGTCACACCACTCCACTTACAAGAGGCTTATACTGTTTCAGCCACCAGAGCATTGCTACTATGACACAGCTGATAGATCACTACAAAATGAGGACAAGCACTTTGACTTTACAGCATCCTGTACTGCCAGCAATTTACATTGACCTGAAACGGTGATCCACAACAACATTCAGCATTAATCCCAGAGACCAGGTAATGCACAGCTCCCCTCCAGCCTTGCTACAACTGGGGCAGGCTTTGCACATTGGGGCATTAAATCAGCAATCTGCTACTTCTCTGATGTTGTCAGGGGACTCCGCTGCTCAGGTTTCCCAGCCACAGCAGTCTGATTCACAGTACTGGGCTCTTTGACTATGGCTGTTGAGCTGATCTGCATATTAATCCAATAATTCTTTGCAATTAAATAAGATGAGAATTAGGGGGGAGGGGGGAAGAGAAAGAAAAGATGAAGCCCTGTGCAGATGTTGTCCTCACATATGGTGTCCCATATGGCTGTGTGTCACTGCTGCTTCACTTTGTAAGATCTCTCGCTTCAGAGAGTAACTCCAGCCCCTTCCATACTGCAATCCAGAGACTGATTAAGAAACAGGTAACACTGCAGGCTACTTTGTCATT
Organism: Zapornia atra; assembly: GCA_013400835.1. Classification (NCBI taxonomy): domain Eukaryota; kingdom Metazoa; phylum Chordata; class Aves; order Gruiformes; family Rallidae; genus Zapornia; species Zapornia atra. The sequence goes on from VZTU01007428.1 coordinate 489,121, forward strand.
GCTGATAGAAGTGCTGAACAGCCACTGCTAAATTACAGCTATCAATCTCCCAGGCTGTACATGGATACATTAATTATTTCTTCCATTCCCCGAAGAGACAGTTGCTTCCAGTTTTCTTGACATAAGCTGTGTGGATCACTTGCCCATCTGGCTTCTCCACATTGTTATAATGGTATCTTTCCCTCAGATGTCATCTTTCAATTTCTAATAGCCTCCACAGGGACACAATATTATTGCTTAGCATTTCTAAAGGATACATCTCTAATCCTCCAAAATTTGTTAATTTACCCTGAAATTACTCTATTGTGTTGGGATATACTATTATCCCTGATTTACAGGGTGTGTGCAAGGCCAGAAGTCTGGTAGCAATGACATGACCTGCCAGACATCACAGCAGTGACCAGTGACAAAGTAGACACATTTTAAAAGTTGGATTTCATAGCAGTAGGTAAGGACAAGAAAGAATGAGAGCGAGCAGTACATGACGTGCTTGTTTAGGGAAAACAGAGTCCACATGCACCAAACGGTGTGGCCTCAGCTTTATTCAGTTGCAAGGATGATGCTGGTTCTTTACAGTCATCCTGGAGACCCACGGGACCCTGGCAGTGAGAAGCAGCAGCATCACAGGGTGAAGCCATAACCACAGTGGCAAGACCACTGGCAGCAGCTTGCTAGACTTCACAAGGTCCCACAAGTCTCCTGCAGCCATAGGAAGCTCCAGGGTTTCCACAGTGGGAGAAAGTCCCTCAGCAGGGAATTTCTTTGACTAGTAGATAAAGAAGAAATCTGGTTCAGGGTATTTCCATTTCAAGTTCATATTTGGCCCATGACCCTTGAGGGAAAGATAGCTGTACATGTGACATTAGAGCAATTCTACAAACAATCTCTCCTAAGCATTAGTTTCTCCAGGCAAAGAGAAATGGGCAGTTTTTATAGCAGTTCCTTTTTTATGACTCACTTCCATGTCATTATACCAATAAGATCCTGTCTCTCTGGGGTGTTTTTCTCTGGTGATTAAAGCTGTGAGCCTTCGACCTTGTGCCTTATCAACACTACACAACACACACTATAACCACCTAGAAACTTGCTGCCTTTCATCCCTTATTGCTTAATAAACTTGCTAGCAGACCTATTGCAACAGAGTAATGAAGCTAAGCAATTGCATTCAGCTCAGTAAATCTGGGAGCAGAGCCTGTTAAAAATAAATAAAATAAAATTAAAAAAGCCCTAAAAACTAATTGCAGAAATGTGGAGTGTTATGAAGAGATCCTGTCAGTTCAGCCAGAGTTCACAAACCCCTCAATCCTGCTATTTCATCTGCTGAGAGAAGCAGCAGTGTGAGAGGAGATGAGGGTAGGGAGTTGCACAGAGCTGGATGAGGAGCAGGAGGAGGTGTCAGGACAGATCCACTCACAGTCTGCACCTTAGGGAGCTACTACAGGGGTTGGAGACAGCACAGCCTTTGGCACGAGGTACTTGGGAAGGGGAGAGATGGTGCTCAGAAACAGCTGCTTTGGCAGAGTGATGTGGAGAAGGTGGCTCAGCACCTGGCTCCTGAAGTTTCAAATTTGGTGAAATTGCAGCCAGCTGACATTAATAACCTGCGGTTTATGTTGTGTTAGTGCTGCAATTGGGCATTTTCTGGCATGAAGCAGATAACAGGTTCTCTTCCAAGGCAAGGCATGGGCAGGACAAACAGTAAAGTATAGGATAAGCGCTGCATTTGCAGGAACATCAGCACTGCTATACTGAGCAGTCATATGATGGCTATTCAGGTCCAGATGTCAGATCAAAGTACTGATGGTATAGTCCTTTCCCACCATTGTTTATGGATGGAGCCTGTGGTGACCATATTTCCACCTCTGGGTGCTTTGTTTAGGTCTTACAAATAAGCCCACAGAACATCTAGTCTGCAGGATCACATGCAGACATCACAGAAGGACCATGATACTCTCATAACATGCTGGGCAGACCACAACTGTCAACAGGCAAGACTAAAAGAAATATATTCACAAATATATTTGTGAATATATTTCACAGAAATATATTCACCCCACCTTTTTACCAGTATATATCCCTCCTCCCAACCTTCCTCAGGTAACAGCATTACACTGCAAGGCCTCCTTATGGCTTCATTTCTGCAGCAAGCAAGGGGTTATCAGAATGGAAAGCACTATCTTTACTATTCATGGAAGGGCCTTCTTGACCAGGCAGCTTGTCAAGACTGCAAGGAAGCATGAATGAAACAATGAGACCACATTGTTTTTCTTGTAATCTTAAGGGGGAGGGTTCAGAGGGTTAACCCATCCCAATGAAAAGATGAGTGGTCTCTAGGATTCAGGGCCATTACAAGACTCCAGTGGTTACCACCACCACCACCACCACCACCACCACTCCAAAGTACTTTCTCCAGCTCCCGAGTCACTTGTAACTGAAGCTAGAGCTGTGTCTGGCTCTCTGGGAGAAATTTCTGCTGCAGGTGTAAGCTGCTGCTGGGCCTTTCCACCAACTACACAATACATCTCCCAGATAGACAGGGAACAAGAAAAGGGAGTTCCATCACCACCACGCACTTCACACTAAGCATTACAATTTATAGCACATAAATACTGTATATGTACTGCAGCTTTTGCAGACAATATTATCATCTCAAAGGGTAGGTAGGAGGCGGGAATAACAGCTTGTAACAACTGCAGCATAGACAGCTGCTTTCTTTGCCATGTCTAATGCTGTTTGGGGAGGTAAAATCTACCGGCAGTGCCTCTGTTTCTGCTAGCATACACCGCAACTCCATGTGGGGCTTCTGCTGAATAATTAGGTTAAAGAAGCCTCAATCATGTAAACAATCTTATAGAGGCTTTCTGGGAGAAATTTCAGACAAAATCATTCATAACTCCAAGCACATCCCTTCCCCAGAGAGCAGAGATGTTGCCCTCACGCTGGGCTTTCGCGCTGCATTTAACACAGACAGACCACAACACTGTAGCTGAAAAATCTGCAAACAGGATTAATCTCTTGTAGTGCTAGGTGTCACAGCTAATAGCAGGTTTCAGTCACACACAAGATTATTTACAAGTTTTCTGCCACCAGAAAAGTCACTCTCAGTCTTCCTATCCCTCCTCCTCCTTTCTCCAACCTGATTATCAGCCACATGGTCCCACTCCCACCTTGGTCCTTCTGGCAGACCCTTCGCAGAACCAGTTCAGCTCACTAATCTGACAGAAGGTGATTCCTTTATTCTATCCTGGGGAAAACTTTTGGCCAATTTTATTTTTCTGTCAACTTTGTGAGTTGAATCATCTCAGCAGGAGCGGACTAGCAAAGTGAAAATCAAAGCTGATAATGGCTGAACCACCAAATACAGACAAATGGAATATAAAAACATTCAGGATCAGGAAGACACTGGATCAGTTCAGCTGCACTACTGAACTTCACCCTCCATTAAACACAGAGCAGGTCGGTTTAGACTTCCTTGTATTAGACAAATAGCTGATTTCTCTCCTATAGCCCACAGGATATAGGAAATCCTATTTTCACTGGTCTAGTTTATTCTAGTTGCTGGATAGCTTGGCTCCACTGGCCCAAAAAGTAGCTTTTTCTCATTTGTGCTTGGAGTCTGCCCTGAGGAAGTTTGGCAGGATGCAGCTATGACATCTGTAATGGTAGAAGGATGGGAAAGGTCTGCCAAAGTGATCCTGTTTTAGTAAGTGGAATCACACTGGACTCACACAGCCTTAAAGAAACCATAACCTGGCCCAGGATTTTAGCATATAGATAAACAGAGACTCGAAGCATTTATTAAACCCTCTGTAAACTGTCTGTATCTGGAATAGGACTTAGCCAATATTGTAGGGCTATTGCACACAGAGACACCATGGCTGGTTCTGGAAGCCTTTGGGATCACCACAAGCACAGCACAGAGATGAGGAGAGCAAATAACTGGTTGTCCTGTCCTTGCACAGGTGTTTGCTGCCTGTGACAGCACAGCATAGTCACAGATCTCTGCTCTTTCCCACCGGTTGTCTTCACATCTAGCCCAGACACTGCAGCCACAGCCAGTGGCCAGAAGCCTTTCTTGACTCATTCCTTCTCTTCTGCTCTGAATTCCCAGAGCAAGGAAAGTTTTGCATTACCTTTTAAGAATGTCAAACCAAGACTCTTCCACATTGATAGTTTGTCTGAGCAGTAACAGAATTGCCATGGTTACAGCCTCATTCATGGACTTAGGGAGAACAGCAGGATTCATGGAACCAAACTCAAAAGCTCACTTGCACATCAAACAGCCACAACTGGAGATGATTCAACATCAGAAGGAGAAGAAATTGCTTCTCCCACCACACAAAATGCCAACAGAGACAGGCAGGAAACCTTGCATAGCATCAGGGCTTTTAAAAAGGTGAGCACAATTACTCCCATTAAAATAGAAACACTCGATATTAGGGAAATATCTAGCCATCATCAGAGCGGGCAAGCAGTTGCAATCCAGTGAGCTTCCTCCTTGAGGGCAAAGTCTGATTATTCTTTTAGAAGTGCAAACTCCCCCAAGCAGTTCTCTTTGCTCCTTACTTTTGCTTCAGCCAGAAGTGGAGGTTGTAATGGCCCCATATGCCTCCTGGCATCTTTGCTTGCAGCAACACTGAAAGAGGCTGCAAGAGGAGCCCAAGGTAGAGCTCAGCCTGGAAGACACAGCTCACCTGTGTCAGCCTCCAACTCACAAGAGTGACATGACACAGTCACGTGTGACCAGGTGCAGCACCTGAGAAGAGTAGCCATGTCCTTGCTGTCCCTTTGGGTTGTACCATCTGCCCATATGGCATCAAATAAAGGCTGTTCCCCAAGGCTGGAGTCTGTAGGTGTGCTCCCTTCACACACAGTAGTGAGTAGGTACCATGAGGTCCCTAGCCAAGGAACTCCCTTTTTGTTTTGGTGGTAACTCCTGCTGTGAGGCACTTTGCCTGCAAACCAGACAGACATTCACCCATAGCCCAGCTGTACAGCTCTGCCAAAGCTCCTCTGCATTAAATATGCTAGCAGCAAAACTTTCCCAGTGGCCCTGTTGCTGGAAATATGGTCACATTCCTGTGGGCAATGCAAAATACAATTCAGGGCCTCAAGGGATGCTTCCAACCAGGCATAAACAAGATGTACTAGGATGGATCAACAGATGTGGACGATCTTGCCTTGTGGTGCTGTGAGGCAAGATCCAGAAACATTTGCACTGGGACAGAAACCCCCTCCAACACCAGACACAAAGTGATTGGATCAGTCAGAGCCCTTGGAAAGCAACTAGAAACCAACAGGAATCCAGCACACACTTTTAGGGGTTGCTGTCCACACAGACTCCTTTTCCAAGCTTCTTCCAGTGCAAGATGATGAAAAACAGCTTGCCCCCTGCCCTCCCCATTTTCATTAAGCAGCTAAGCAGTCTGAGGATGCAGAAGAGCAAGGGAAGACCCTTCCCTGGTGCAATATGCCTGACTTCTACCAGGCTGCAGACATGCCTTTGTGACCAGCATTGCCTTGTTGAAAGCTGTTTTCCCCCCCACACCAAGGCAGTAGCAATTTAACAGCTTACAAGCTCAGCGAATGCACTTCTGCTGGTGTAAGTCCTCCTGCTTCCCAGAAAAATCAATGTATTTACAGCCCCAATTTAAACTGCTATGAGCACTATCTTACTAAAAGCATATTTGTGTTATTATCATTGCACTGCGCAGTTAATTGCTATACAAATATTTGTGTTGCCCACATTCATTGCAAGGCTGCTACTGCCTCAGGGTAAACTTACTCAAAATCTGATGTGTTTTCCCAAGACTAGAAATCTTAAAGGGGATGTGTCTGCTTTGCATGCTCAAAAAAACACTGTGCCCTGATGCAAAATTCCCTTCCACTGAAGTCCCATATGAAATCCAGAGCAACAGGGATCATTTGCTTCAGAAGAAAAGCATGTTGGGACAACATGAAATTCAGGCCTCCTAGGCTGTAATTCTGGGACCAAGAAGAGAGGTTGCATTTACCTTCCCTCTTGTCAGCTCATTGTTATTTGTTTAGATTTATCACTCATCTTTCCTGCTCCCATCTCTCTCTCCTCTTTCTTTTTTAATTAGGCCATCGAGGCCTTGTTTTCAAAAACCTTCTGGATCCCAACAGAAGCTTTTAAGTCTCAGACATCAAATAGCAGGCAGTTTACTATAGTTAATTATGGTAATTTTTGCTTAGTAGTAGCTTCCCTCTGAAGAGTCAAAACTACTTAGAAAGAGCCCCAGCCTCAGGCATGAATTTCTAAGAACATATTTTTTGCCATTTATTATTTTACAAAGTTAAGCAGCAGCCAAAAGTTAAAACCCAGAGGGGAATAAAGAACTGACAAAAAGAATAAGCTTTTGGGGACTATGCACCATCACGCCATACACAGTCAGCCTGCATTTGCCTTTTGCAGGTGCCAGGCTCCACTCTGTTGAGCTGCAGTAGAGGGTTTGGGTCCCCTGTAGCTGCCCAGTTTCCGAGTTTCCATGTTTCCATGGCCCAGTTTCCATTCCCAGTTTCCATGGCCATGCTCTGCTGTCAAGGTTGCTCTGCATTGCACATAAGGACAGGCAGCCCTCCAGCTGACCCCAGGGCAGACAAGGCACAAAGGTATCTTGAAGCCACAAATAGTCTGAGCACAGGGACCAGGTGGGTTGTCATGTGCAGAGCATGAGTACCTGGCAGTCCCAAGCAGCCAGCCCCACAGGAATGCTGGCCCCTCTGCATGCAGAGCATTACGTGACCAACTGCATTCACCCCCTGCAGCAGGCAGCCAAGACATCCCAGGCAGCTAGAGACCAGCAAGATCATAAAAATAACAGAAAACCACTCCCAAACCCACTTCTACAGAAGACTGTGAGCAGCAACAGGACTTTCAAAATGCCCTAAAGCAGACCCTGCCTCTCAGCAAGAATTAAGCCTGTGGGCGAGACCATGTTGCCTGTTATAAGTGACAGGTCCTACGACACACATGACAATGTAGAGATTCCTTCCTGGTTACTCCAAATAAATCCCCCACACCACCCAGACTTTGCTCCAGCCCCTCAACAGCAGCACTCTTACATGCTGTTGGGTCTCTCTACAAGTGCAGCTGCTTTACCTACACAAGCCTGAAGCCCAGTATGAACAAAAATGAACACAGCCATGGTGGTCACAAAAACAATCCATTTACAAAGAGGGATAGAGTTGATTTATGCAGGGAGTTAAGCTTCCTGCACAAGGCAAAGAAACTTGTCAACTCCCAAACAGTGAAGAATTACTTTCCTGATGTCTGGGCAAACCACCACCCAGCTGCATGCAGCCTTGCACGAGTTAAATATCATGCCTTCAGCCCCTACATTTTCTGTTGCAAATCAAGGATACTAAGCTCTACCTGTTTTCCAGGATTTCCTTCTAGGCTGCCATAGAAAATTTTTTTCCTTTTGAAGATAAGTTCACCACCTGGAAAGAAGAGGAAGGCAGAGGAAGAACTAATAGTTTGCCTTTGATTTCTATGGCTACAGAGTCTACCCACATAATCTGGGGCTTTAATACATGGATTCTTTCTTTTATGAAGGGTCTGAAAAAGTGGCACATCTATCAATTACCAAAATATGTAATCTTCAGGTCTGCTTTGCTACTGCAGAGTTTGTTTCATCTTCAGGTTTCTCTTTTTGTCAATTTAACGTTTCATCTGGGAATCTCAAAACCATTTGGAGCGGTTTAAGTCAAACTTTCAAACAATTATTGGAAGATGGGTTCAGAGGTAGGCACAAGAATGTAAAACATAAGCTCAGAGCCTCCTGCATAACCCATCTCAGAGCTGGAAAGAAGGGGAAAAAATATCTGTATTTGTAATTTAATCAAAGGCAAGTATCTAAGCAATCACTAAGGTCCTTTCCAGAAGTTCTCATTCTTTGGATGTTGCAGCTGTTTGTTTGCCAAGTGGTTTGAACAGCTTAATCATTGTTTAGTGTAAAAGAAAGTAATTGATTTTTGAAGTTACACTAACTGAGACATTGCACAGCATTGAGAAAATTGCCTACATTTTCAAGAACATCTTTTTAAATACAGTTTGCCTTTTTCAGCAAAGTAAATCTGGGTCTCTGCCTACTTTCAGACAATGAAATTCTGGCTCTCAGCAAGCCTCTTTATATGCAAACGTGACTTGGTTTCAGTTCAGATATAGCTGGTGCTTTAGGTCAAACTGAGCCTGCACAAGGAAAGTTAGATGACCCTCAAGGCCCCTTCTAGCCCTATTCTGTACACTTCTGGAATAAACATCGGCCTTTTTTTTCCCTCACCACCCTCTCCTTGAATGCTACAGTGAATCTAGAGTGCCACCAACCAGCAGACAAGAACTTAGTATTTGGGACTCACAGCTCCATCAAAACCCTAGAGGGTGTGAAGCCACACATGAAGTCACACCAGGCTGCATGTACCACTTTGAGTACTCATGCCAGTCATTAGAGGCTACGGGACAATGGACAGGCTGGCATGCTTTGTGGATCTGGGGCACCAACGGGAAAACGAGCTGTGGAAAAAGATGCCAACTGGCAGGGATAAGGCCAAAGAGCTCCATTTCCCAGACCACACAACTCCACTGCCTGAGCTGACACTTTTTCTTTCAGCAGTTGTGGGCTGTGCCATTTCCCTCCTGTGCCAACTAGACAGACCAGCCAGCCCCTTCAAGAAAACACAAGGACAACTCCTGCAACAGTGTCAGCGACTGGCTGAGGCAGAGAGAAATCCACAGTTTCTCCCTGGCACACTGCAAAACCCATCTAACTCCCAGGAGCAGTGCTCAAAGATCGCATGCCCAATGCCCAAGGATCACATGTCTGTGATCTCTTACACCTCAGAGCCAGCTGTCTCTTGTCACACTCCTTTACCACAGGTTTTTGGAGTCTTACTCCTCACCCCAAACCTCACAGGGAAACACAATGATCAAAATGGCAAGAAAAGACTCACCTTCACTGCATTAACCATGCAGTGAGCAAGGGAGCCCAACAGGGGAGTGGTGGAAAAACCTCAGACAGACTTAAAGACCCCCACGGAGAAGCCCACAGGGCTTAGCTGTCCAGAGATGCTCTGTTCTGCAAATCCAGCTGTATCAGAAGTAATTCCTGCAGTGCCACTTCTAAGGTCACACTTAAAATCTTCCACTTTAGGACTAGAAGATTAGTGCACATAAAAAAACCAATCATGCTAATATGTAGCTCTTAAATAGTGCTTTTTAGGCATAGCTTAAGGTATTTCACAGGGAATAGCACACAGTTTTATAACAAGGTTCAGGGTTGTGCTAATAGTTGTTGGAGAAACTGGAGCTCTGTAGAGCTGCTTTTGCTGTGGGGTCAGCATGCACAGTAGGAAATTTCAGTTCCCTTTCCAATTTCTCAAACTCCACAGTGCACATTCAAGAGCAGCTGGTGCAACATCCCATGGAAACTCTCTTCCCAGATGTTCACCCTCCTCACAATCCACCCCACTGCTGCATGTGGATTTAATAACCAAGACATACACAAAAAAGTAACGAGTTGGCAGCTGCCTTCTGGGTTGCCATCAAAAATCCCTCCTTTCTCATTCACCAGGCCTCTCTTTCATGCCACCATCAAACAGGGCAAAAACCAGTACATTAAAGAGACACAGAGCACAACTTCCTTCTCACAGATTAATCCAGACTAAGAGGACTGCCTCATGTGCCTCCCAGCTGAGACAGCAAGTACAGCAAGTCAGGGCAAGATTTCCCTCTCTCCATCCTTTCAGCAGTGCCATTATATTCTTCTCAGACAAAATGTACCCTTTGGGTCTGGGGGAAAGGCTTTCCATGTATCCCAGCTCATAGCACCCACTGGGGCTAGGAACAAAGATACAGGACAAAAATCTATGTAATATGAGATAGGGAGCTGCTTTGGCAGGGAGGTTGGACCCAATGATCTCTCAAGGTCCCTTCCAACCCCTACAATTCTGTGATTCTGTGATCACTGTCAAGATGAAATCAGTGGCTTGGTTGGGTGTGTTTGCCTGTCCCCACAACCTGCAGTACTGCAAGGCAATGAGCAGATGAAAGTCTCTGGGATTGTGTGCAGCTGAAGTCATTTGTCCACAGAGCAAGAAAGAACCCCCCTAGCTCCCCCTCTTCTGGAAAAACAAAACCAATCCAAACCAAAACCACCCAGAACAAGAAAAGAGAAAAGGGTTTAAATGCATGGAAAAGTGAACCATGTACTTCAGCTCTCCCTGCTCAGGATCTGTTCAGTTCAAGCCTTGAGACATCCCTTACAGATACAAAGGGGTCTCCCACTTGCTCCTCCACTGAAGAGCAGCCAAAATCTTGCCCAAAGGTTAAATTCAGCACAACGCCCTTAGACCAACCAGCAGCTAACACCATCAGGCAGGTCCATCCCAGGAGATGAGCTTGTGATAGGAAACTGTTCGCTTGCCAAACCCCAGTGAACTACAGCCACCAATTTCACCATAGTGTTGCTGCCTTATCAACCAGTTTAGCTGTGTTCAGAGTTTGGGTTGCCCCCACCCAACCACTTGGTAATAGGGCTGTTTTTATAACCAGACCTGAATGATTGCTGTTCGTCTAGCAACACCAAGGATAGTTTGGTCAATCAACAGCAATTACCTGATGTTATGCTCTCCTTTGGCTTGTTAAGAACATTCATTTAAATGAGAGTTTCCAGCTGCCAAGAAATCAATTGTGATAGTTATAGAAGATATGGAGGGGAAAGAGACAGGTGATCTCTGCAGGCAGACATGCTGATTAAAAAGGTTCATATCCCATGTCTGTGTTGCTGCCTTGAGCCCCCTCACCTGTGCAATACTGCCAGCAGAGAGGTCTCTGCATTTTTCCTTAGTCCAGCTGATGGAAAGTCAGCCTGAGGAGTTTCAAGCTGATTTTTTGGCTGCATTTTCTTAGGCTGATAGACTTTCCATGCAGTGACAGCTCAAGTGAGCCCTTCTATCAGCAAGGCTGAGGCACTCACATCCCTCTGAAGGGCAGACAAAAAGGTGGGTAGCATCTGACACCCAGGTTAGTAGATGTGAAGAAAAGCTTTTCCCCATCCAGAGGGCACTCTGACATCTTCAAGTTGTTTGGAAAACAGTGACTCAGGCCTTTCTCAGACTACTGGCTGCAATCAAACCTATTAGCTACCAAACTTCTCCATAGCCAACATCCCTATGCAGACTCATATCAGTAACTAGCATTTCCTACTTCCAACACTAGCAACTACCACCTGATGCCATACCCCAGCTTCTGATGACAACTTGAGGCCAGAGCAGGGTGGACAGCATGGCATCGTCAGGGTCTTCTCTTTGTGAACATCAGTTCTCTGTTACCTTTTGAAACACACCATTGCAGAGGCCAGGCAAGCAGAGCAGCCAGCCCGTCTGCTTGCTCTCCTCAGCACTGCCTGTGAGGATCTTCCCACTCCTACTCAGTTTCTCAGCTCCTACAGCACCACCTGGCCACCAGAAGAGCCCATCTGCAAAAGGTTCACATTGCTGTTTCTTTTTTTTTTTTCCTCCTCTAGAAGCACAGCAAGATACTCTGGGGTGGCAGCTTGTCTCAATATCATACTGTAGCTCTGAACCCAATTCTAATCCAAGAGCAAGTCAACATTGATAAATCACTTGAACTCCCCATGTCTCATTCAACAACCTGTCAAATGAGGTTGATAGTCTCTCACTAGGTTGCAGTGATGCTCAGTTAATTATTTTAATGCACTTGAAGATTTCTAGATACTTATTATATCCACACACAAAGGCAAAGCATCGTTAAGTCTGTGAGTGCCAGCCCTTGACTGAGTACACCAAGTCTCTAGCAACAGGCAGGTAGTTAGCAAGTAAGAAAGCACCGGAAGTATCTACACACAGATGGCAAAGCACCCCTATCCTCAGAGGCACCTGTCCTTTATTTGTGAGGTACCCTGCCCGTCTCTAATCAGTGACTGTCCAGCCTACAAGCAAGAGCTTCCTTTACCATTGCAGCAAGCTGATGCTCCTGCATAGTCAAGATGAACTGTGTTGTGCAACAGCTTATCCTCTTTGATGTGTGTATCTAAATAATTATCACAGGTGTATGCAAAAAAGTTGCTAGCTTAACAGACTCCCTATTTTGTTTGGTTTGGGCTAGAATGAAAAAAAAAAACCAACCCACAGAGAGCTTTAGGCAGTTGTCATTGTTAAAAACACAGTTTGTGGAGAGGAAGAAATTTGCAGTGGGGAAAAAGTCTCATTTGAATAACAAAACAATTTTTGTTGATGGTGGTGTTGTTTATGAGCTATTTAAGCCCTGGGGTGGATAGAAAAGGGGAAGTAAGAGGAATTAATCTGTCAAAGATATTTTAAACAGATAGTACCAATGATAAAAATCCCATTTTGAGTTTGAGCAATGAGTAGCACATCATACAGTTTCTAGGAAGTAAATTAAAAGAACTTAATGAGCCATGAAAATATTGTAAAAAGTGGTATGTATTTTTAAAAATAAACACAAGTAACATTTCATCCTCCTTTAAGCTCTCAAGTCTTCTAATTTATTCAGCCAAACTCACCATCATCACTGTTAGAAAGGTTTGGAAAACAAGATGACATTTAACTTCCTCCCTTCAGGTCGCAGGGAGCATCATTTCCAGTGCAGAGCTTGAAGCATGAGACACCTCTAACCCCAGAAGACCTCATCCTCTCTTGCTCTGATTAGTTTGCAGAGGTTGGGGGTTGTACCTAAGACTCAGTCCTTGCTCCCACTGGCTCTGCAGCCCACAAACAAAATGAGAAATAGTAACCTGCTGCCCCAAGCAGACAGGTTGGGGATGCACAGAAGAGAGAGCATGGACTGGCAGTGGCCACAATACAGTGGCTGCCCTCACACCACACTAACTTGCAGGGCAGACACCTCTGTGATTAGGACATTTGTAATATAACTGAAATGTCTGAGAATAAATAGGGCTCAGGCACTGTGCACATGATATGTCAGATCAGCTTTCAGCTCTACTGGGAATCTCTGTTGCTTAAAATCTGTCTTGGTCCCTCACTTCAACTGTTGCTTTCTGCTTCACTGTGAGTTCACTGAAGTAACTTTATTCACTGCACATAAAATAGTTTGGTCACCAGCTCTATTTTCATCTTTCAAGTCTGTATAAAACATCCATAATTTAACAGCCCAACATTCATAGCAGGCAACAAGCTGAGCACCCAAAAGGTCACCAGTATCACACCCAAGTAGCTCCTCTGTTAACCCTGTTTCTCAGAAGGAAGCAAGGAAGAGACCGATCACCTCCATCACTTGCACATGCAGGGAGTCAAGGAAGTCAACAGTAAAAGAGAATGAGGCAAAAACCCATAAGTACTTCATGGGACATTTCATAGGATACATTGGCTATGTTTAGATTACAAAGACCAATTGTTTTTCACACATCTTTGACACCTTTGGATTTAAAAATTAAAAGAAGTTTATTCTTTATATAGAAAGGGAAAAAATTATTTCAGGGAACTGCTTTGCAAGTGGTGACCAGTTATAAATGGAACACTGTTGTCTTGAAAAGAAATATCCAAAGATATTCCTAATTATCAGTAAGCTAATTACCACAAAGCCTCCCACATTCAGCAGTGACATGCTAAATCACCCCCACTTGCAGTTTCTAGAGCTTCACAAAAAACAGAAGTAGGATGGAGGAGTAAAGAGGAGTCACCACCAGTGCTCCTGGGAATGAGCAGCAGCTCCCACCATTGCAGAGGGGTGAGTCCCAATGCGCCCCTCGCAGCCTCACTCCCCTCCCAGCCTTCCCTCCCAGGCACCTCTATCTCCTCATCCTGTCTGTGCCCATCACAGCTCTTTTCTCCCACTTACCCACTGCTGTTTTCATTGTCTCTGTTTGATCCACTACAAGCCTGGGTATTTCAAACAGCACAAGTTAGCCAGAGCCTGTCTTTAAAGGCTTTTCCAGCCCACCCATCAGTGAGCACAAGCTCCCCACAGCTAGATCAGGGCATGGGTTCTTGCACACAAGGTTTGTGTTATAGCCAGGGAAGAAGAAGAACCAGACCATTTAGTGTGGAACATTTGGAAGTTGGTTTTTTTCCCCACCCCCTACAGACTAGTAGAAGTTCCCAAAGAAGCAAGCAAGCAAACAAAAAATAAACCTTTTTTCCCCCTCAATTTCAAAAGCTGAGGGATTTCAGGATATCCCCATCAAATCCTATCTTAATCTTCACAACCTGGAAGAGAGAAGATGAGGTGAAGAAAAAGGCAGGAAATGAACCTGAAAAATTGGGAAAAGTCAAAATGTTTGAATTTCAACATTGGCAATGCTAAACCAAACTAGCTTTGACTGTTAAAAAGCAGCAGGAAGCTTCAGCACAGATGAGAGCTGCCTCATGACAGTTTCTGTTCTCTGCTCAATATCAGGTTCAGCATTTCTCCTTCTTGCCATCATTTGGCTCTTGAGCTCCTAAACTCAGGGGACTGCAGACCTTGCAACTGGCTCTGCAAGGGTTTCCCAGCTCATAACTTGTCCCAGGATTATCAGGAGATTCCTCAAATCACAGATTTTCTGGGAAATCCCAGATTCCCCAAATCACCAACAGGTGACACAGACAGTGGCAGTGAAGAGACCTTCCACCTTGGGGGGGAAGGGTGCTTCCCTTGGGCTGCTCCAGCCCCAACCCCACAGCTGGAGCACCCCAAGACTTCTGTATCTCACAGCCATCTCTGGCCCATCTGCAGTGCTTGAGGCTCTTGTAGAGATGGGAACTGCAAAATGAGTTGCCCAGGAGGCTGATTCAGAGAAAGAGCTTATTTTAGCCTCTCTGAATCACCCTGCCGAGGAGATGGCTGCTCTCTGACTACAAAAGGAACTGGAAAGATTAGCAGAAAGTTTGCCTCTGTGAACCCCAGTCCCCAGTGTCACACAAAGTCTGCCGCAGGGCTTAATCCACATGGCCCAAATCTTAAACTGTTGCCACAAGCACTGTCAAGCAAACAAAACAAAAATAGCTGGGACAGAGCAAAGAGGGGCAGGAGCTGCTTTCATTACCATGATATCACCATGTGAGTTTAAACATGAGCCACCTGCACAGGGACCACAGGGAAGCGGGAGCCCAGAGCTGCATTTGAAGTTCAGGGACAAGCTCAGCAACAATTATTATGGACATGCAGGAGTGCCAAGGCTTTCAGAGACAGGGAGCAACCCAGCAACCTGCCAGTCAGCTCTGTGCCCACCAATAGAAACTCAGGGCTCATTTGTCGTGCTGTTTTATAGAAAGGATCCTGTGATTATTAAATCACAGGGAGAAACTTAGAGGGAAACATGTTCCCAGAGGTTAGCCTCTCACATCTGGAATATTTCCTTGACATAAAGAAAATGCTTTACAAGGGGGTTGATGGTTGGGACATGCACTCAGGAGAGCTCTCTGTGTTTCCATTTTTTCCTGACAAGGCGTTTTGTCAGACTGATAAACTTCAGGAACAAGGTAGCATGTTCGCTTCGGTGGCTCAGTCTGTCTGCACCCCCCTTTCCTTGTATGCTCCTCCATGACCTTTTAAGCTTGTCAGTCAGTTTTGAACCAGAAACGGTGAAGGAAGTCTGCTCCCTGCCCTTTCCAGAGCCCTGCTGTTATCCATGCCTCATGGAGCTCAGCTGCAATAGTCACACCCAGGGAAAGGGACTTCATTTTTTAGAGATGGGCAGGTCCCACCTCTTAACCACTCTGCATTTCTACAGGCCACGAAAGTGCCACAGGACTGCCCAGGGTTGATGTGGGGACCACGGCCTCATCCTCTATCCAGGGCCATGGGCAGGAGCAAAGGGGAACCCAGAGGTTACTGTCAGTGTTCTGCAGGGAGCCAGATTTCTCCACCTGCACCAGCATTTACCTGCTCGTAGCACCAAGGGGTGGATCACAGCTCTGCTGTGCAATGTGCAGTGAAAACATGAGGCAAGCTCTGGTGCTGCATCATCCCTGGCAGGGTTAGTCCAGGTTTTTATTGATCTGAGCTGCGTTTGTGGGGTCTGATCCACAGCTTCAAATTCAAGCCCAGGAATTAATGTAACGCTCAGTTTCTTTGCTGGGAGTCACCTCCACGCCTTGTGCCTGCATGCGCTCTTTGTTGTGCTACACTGAGGCACGAAGGGCAGCTGTTGCCATCACAATAATGCCACTGAACTGAACTCCATTTAGAAGCTGTGCCACATGCTCCACCTCATTACCTGAGAGAATCCCGTGTATTAGACTTTCATTTTTACCAGCTTCGCTTCTTGCAGATCATTGGAAGTGTAAAGCAGTCTGAAAAAGTGAATGTTTTGCAGATCAGACACTGCTCATCAAGAATGTTACAGCTCCTAAATTATTAATAGCAAAAAATGAGGTGTCCCAGAGCTGCTCCTTTCTGAGTGAGGGAGAGTAGGAGGGGGGGAAGAAGAAACGATTGTGCTATTTCAGGTTATTTTTATCCAATGTTTCTACACTTCTGTCATTAGCTAATTGATGACACAGCCTGTTTAATATTATGTCTGCCTTTGGTATTTATAGCTCACCAATTACTGTAGTATCTAGGTGCTACTAACAAGCTACTCTCAGATGAATTTGGATGCTCATGGCTGGATTCTCTGATGCAAGGAAATGCAACTCCCTTGAAGTCAGCTGTTCTACACTAGCCAAGGATTTATTGACTAGCCTGGTTAATCATGCGTGGTGATGCTGTATCCCAGTTCATCCAAGGTTGGATGTAGCCACAGTAGGAAAAAGGCACTGTATTGCACAGTGCAACAGCAGCTGCCCTTGGACACTTCTGCACTTGCCACCAGAGCACCCAAGGCCAATTCTGCAGTGGGACATCTCTGAGTGTCATCATTGCCTTCAGCAGGGACAGGAGCAATGCAAACTAAACTGTCATTTGATCCAAAAATCAATTCCATGGAGAGAAAAAGAGAGGCTTATTTCCAGGTGACTGTCAAAACACCTCCCCAAAGAGATCGCTGCAGCCAAATTCACAGCACCAAACAGTGGCACTGTAAGCGGGCTGAGGTCTCACACTCAAGGCAGACTACACTGACCTTGGGCAATGCTGCTCAAGGAGAGAAGCAGTGCTACTGATGGGCAGAGAAACCTCCAGATGTCAAAACTGTTCTCAGCTGTGACAGACAGACACTGAACAGTTCAGTTAGACCTTTGCCCAGAACCTCTCAGTCCTATAGTACATTACCAGGGGAAAAAAACATACCTTGGTACACATTAATTTCTCTTTCAGACACCTACCCTACAGCTTCCATCTGATGACCACAAATACACAGTCCCAAGGACACCGTGGTCACAAAGAGATTGTTTCACTGAAGGTCCCTTGAGCTGCTAGCCACCAGCAGGTCCTGTTGTTCTGTGGGACTCAGCAGAGCTCAGCACAGGGATTTAGCCATTCCAGGCCCACCAAGAACAGGCCTCGGACAGGAGCCTGTCTGCTTACAAGTGCTGTAGGTGGCATGAGCAGGAGTAGTAAGCTACAGTAAAATGGCAATTTTCTGCTAATTGTAAACAACGTTGGTGCCCGTGTATTTCAGCCCTGCATTTACTGAGTAAACCTAAGAAATAATGAAACCTGGGGAGAACATCTGAACTTTTATTGTACAGGGTAAATGCTCTATAACATTAACAAATCAAAAAACATTACTTCCTGAAATGCAAAATGCCAGGCCATTTAGATTAGCCATGCTCAGATTCCTGCTGCGATCGGTGTGTAATTGTCCACCAGCAAAGAACAATCTCTCAAAATTAGTGCTTGTCACAGAGCTCCAGACTGCCTAGAGCTGCACTTAACAGGGCTTACAGCTGAAATGCACAGAAATCTGCTTTAAACCCCGAGTCAAAGAATAGCCTTTCCAGTGGCATTTTCTCTGCAGCTGCCCCCTGCCTCCTTTTCATTCCTCCTTCACAAGGGAATCCAGTTTGGCCTTAAAAAGCATCTTTGTTTCATAGAAACTGGTGTGTTGCAATGCAGCTGCATGTAACCCAGTGACTGCCCACACCCCCCAAGACCTACAGGAACTCCAGGGACTGATGTATATAGACACCAGTTCAGCACTATGGTACAGTGGATGCTGTGCAAAAGAGACAAGTCCTGACGTAGGACTGAGGCTCAATCACAACTTAAAGGGACACTATTCACCTACCACTAAGCTAGTTCCTCAAGGTGCTCAGTGGTTGGTCTGGCTGGAGCAAACACCCCAGCACCAGGGTATTATTAGCTATACCAGCTCCTCCTCCATTTCTAGCCAGAAATTTTGTAAAGGAGCCAGAAACACCTTGCCATTGCAAGGTTTGTTGAAACAAACATATGTATTTGAAGAGTTTCAGTTTCAACAAGTCGGCGTATTCTTCTAAAAAGCATTTAGTTAGAAAACTCCCAGCCAGCTGTAATAGCACTCAACATTTCTATGAAATTTCTTTTTCATTCATAAAGACTGTCTGTATTTTTAAGTTAGAAAGTGAGAGAGAAAACTTTATATGCCTCCAAGATTGCATTCTTTAGTGGCAGCTCCTCAACGGGAAAAACAATAGCTTTAATTTTAAAAGGGAAGGGGAAAGCTGCAGAAACATCAATGGAGAAGATTAGGTGGGCTGGGGAGAAAAACAGCACAATTAGCTCCCGTCTGCACCCAAATGCTTTCTGCAGGCTTTTCCAGCTAAGCAGCAACAAAGCTACACAGTTGGATTGCCTAGAGAAAGAGCTTTGTCCTTCTTCATCCTCCAGCAGACAGCTTATCGGCAGAGCCTCCTCTCCAGAGTTCGCCCACGTTTCTAGGTTGCTCTGATTCACACGCAGTTCTCCCTGGGCTCTTGTTTCACTTCAGACTTCCCCACTCTATGTGAGTGCACTGACTTTTGGGGACTATCCATCCAGAAGAGCCCCCCCATGAGTATCCAAAATAAACACATCTCTACCAATTATAGAGGCGTTTTGCTTCCCTCAGTTGGGAAGCAGAAGAGGGTTCTTTCTGCACTTGCTTGTACAGCAGAAACAACAGGTATTCGCAGAGGCATTGGTACCACAGATCAAAACAGTGCTTTAAACAGCTGAATAGCCTCTCCCCAGGCAGACATTTCAGATGGAGGACATCAAACTGCAGAGCAAGGTCCTGAAAAGTTATGAAATTGTTAGAAAAAGTTAGAAGATGGAACCCTTCTTGGAGTTCGCTCTCTTCCTCCAGCCTGAACGAGAAGGGCTCAGCCCTCTGTGCACTTGAGGCCAAGCATGGCACGAGGGAGCTCAAAGCACGTCCACTGTGCTACATGGCAACAAGGAGCAGCTCCTGAGCCAGACAGTGAAGGGAAAAGCAGCTGCTGCACAGAGAGCAGCTATTTTCCCTCCCAGCATGTGGCCGTCCTCAGCCGTTCCCTCCCTACCATGCTCACAGCACTCAGGCTCCCCATGATAAATCCTGCCACATCTTTAACATCAAAAGCAGCACCACGTGCTCTGATCCTGCTGGAGCAGGATGATCAGCACCCATCTTGAGCCTGGAGACAGGCAGATCTGCCATGGCACTAGCCCCCTCTGGTTGTGCACGGTGTCACCAGAGAGAAAAAAACCTAGAGCATCTGGGAATAAGACAAGTTGTGCCTGTCTGCCTCTCATTCCTGTGGAGCCCTGAGGTCCAGGGTGCTCCCTCCATGAGCCCCTCTCCTGGATGCACCACCTCCACAGAATCCATGGCAAGGGACTGAGCGTCTCCTGTGTCACAGCCTTTCTGCCACTGCGGGCAGAGTGATTGTGCCAGGGCTTCAGTGACTGGTTCACTCAGCACAGCACACAGCAGCTTCAGGAGAGAGCTCATGATCTGCCTGGGCTCAGGGGGCCTTGTTTAGACAGTGCTACCCATCACCTCTGTCTGAATGCTGCTGTCAGGGAGACATATATGGCAGGGCATGAGAACAGACAGTCCAGTTGCACCAAGTCAGGACAAGGGGGGGAAGAAAAGAAAAAAAAAAGGACAGAAAGGAGAGCTACAGGCTTTACTTCAGTCTGACAGGGGTTAAATAAATTCCTTGAGCTAGATCAGGAATAGCTGAGCAGTGATGTACTAGCACACCTTGGCACTGATAGAGGATGGAGAAAAGCCCCTGCCCAGGATGTAAAAAGGCTGCTCCCCATTACTTGCTCCAGCTCCTGGGCTTGGTCTCAGGCATGACACTGGGTTCATTGCCCACCCCTTGCACTGATACACCCTCATTCCCTGCTCTTTGGCCAGCATTCTTCTGCTCTAGGGGTTACACTGATACACATCAGCAGAGCTGCAATGACACCCGTGCCGGGCATCCTTCCCTGCCTACACTCCCACTGCTCTATATTTTGCACACCCCAGACAACCCAGCACAGCAACTGGAACCTGGAGAAATGTTCAGTCTTTTTCTCTAGATTAATTGTCCTTAGATATGTCATGTCAGACCACCACAGCCTCCATTGTTGATGAGGCATTTGCTGTCTCACCTCATTTGACAGTCAGGAAGATGAAGCAGCTGTGTGAGGTATCCCATTGCTTAAACAGTTTGTACTGAGCCTGAAGTACCTCAACAGGGAGGCAGCCAAGAATTTGTCCTTTTGTTTCAATAGTCCTCCCCCTTGTCATAGTGTAAGGGTGTGAAGCATTAAAAAACCCCAGTCCTCCACAAAGACAGGAAAGTGTCGATAACTGCCCTATGCAAATTCCCTATTTCCAACAGAAAAGCCCAGTATACATATATTAAAAGTTTTTAAACGTGCCCTTTGGCTATAAGCCAGATTTTGCCCAGGGTTATGTCAGCAGTAGGAAACACATCCAATTCCTTGCACAGACTTGCCATCCAGAGGATGCTTAGGGCTGGGGCAGAGGTTAACTGCCTGCTCATTTCATCACACCACAGAAGCTGGAAGAGGCAGGGCTGTAGCAGACAAAGGTCAGATGATATTCAGTGCGGTGGCTGGACGTCCAACACAGGGAAATAAATGGTTTATGGGAGGGAAGGGCCTGCAAAGCTACAGGAATACAGCTCTTGGAAAAGGTAAGCCCCTTCCCTGCACCAGAGCTCTCTGGGGAAGCTGGAGCAGCAGAGACTGGGAGTTGTTGACCTGAGCACAGTCACCCAAACCTTTCTAGTTACCTCAGTGCAGTTTGCCCCATTCCAAGTTTTCATCCATCAAGGGGGGAGGGGGGGAGGAATCTTGACTTGAGAAGCTTCCAGAAACCTCACAAGAAACAAGTTCAATAGGGACCAAGTGACAGAGCATCACAGCCTCCCCTGGCCAGAGAGCACCCAGTAGAGGGGAAGCCCTTCAGAGCTGGTCCACAGCCAGCTCCCAAGCACAGTGGTGGCACAGCCCTACCCTGCAACAGGCAACAACATTCAGCACCCTACAGCAGCGCTGTCAGAGGGCTGATCTCTTTCACCATCTCTCCAGTCAGACTGCCCCTTCTAAACACCTACACAACCCATTACTGAGGCAGGACCCAAATGTTTTGCCCATCTGTTTTAAACCTGGTACCAGGCTGACCCTGGGTTAAGCACCCAAATCAAGGCTGGAAGATCATGACCTTCCAGGCTGAAGGAGTAATCAGTGTGCCCTGTATACACCAGGAAATCCTGGCTGCAGAACAATACTAGCCCTGCCATTCTGTCTTTTAAGTATGTGCTGTGCGTACTCTACCCATACGTCCATCACCAAACATGATTATCTCTTAAGCATTTATGCCATTTGCTGCAGTCCTTCAAAATAAATCAAGCTGCAGTATCAACGTCAAATCATAAGGGAAGATCATTTTATGGAGTAAAGCAGTGCTTTAAAATTGCTTATGGCTGCTGTATTAAAAAAATAATAAAAAATAAAATCTACCCATAGCTTCAAAACAGTAATGACAGCCTTTAAAAATGAATTAGATATTAAGCAAAAAATTATAGCCCCAGAGAGGATAATAGCAAAAATGTAACACAATAAAATAAAATTACGAAGGGAGGGGGGAGGAATATACCTTCAGCTCTGTAAGTCAGAGCAAGTTTCCCATCCTGAACATGCAGCAGTGCTGCAGAGCAGCATGTTGGCACAGCTGTGCTGTTTTTCTTGTGTTCATACCACTTTTGGCTAAATTAAGAAAAAGTGACATTCAGAACAAGTGTGTGCTGTGCCCCTGCCCAAACAGCCGGGGAGGAAGAATCCTGCCAGCAGCAACACAGTGCAGTCATTTCTCATCTGAGAGCATATGGTGGTCCTGGATGCCTTGAAATCCCTAGCTGCCACCACTCACCCACATGCAAGAACCAGGAATGAGCACCCCAGGGCTAGGTAAGAGCCTGTCTCATGCTCTCCTGAGCATCAGTTAAAATCTTTGAGACCATAAGGTCCTTGGGAGTGAGACTACCTCTTGGCCGTACATTTGGCTGGTACATTGCAAATGGGATAAGGCTTTGCAGCCTTAGCACAAAGGAAAGGTGTTCCACTAGACCTGCTGCACAGGACCTCCTTCCTTTTCTACCTCAACTATGATCACTTCTTTTCTTGTGCAGGATACAATCATTACACTCACATGTTGCACTTTAACAGAGGATCATGGTTTTGTACTGGAAATGCTTCTAAATTTTTTGGGGACTGGCAGCTTGCACCAAACCTGTAATAACAGCCCTGTGAAAGCTAGTACAAGCACAGCACAGTGGATTAAGTGGGGACAGGAAGGCTCTGGCATTACATGAGCAGGACTTCAGGCTCTATACTTGCAGGCATCAGCCAGTGACGCTTGGGCTAGGAGACCAGGGAGAGAGCACAGGGTGGCTGCAAGAATACCAGGCCCTTCTAGTTTAAAACTCAGCACACAATATGCACATCACACCCTGAGCAACACACTCTGCTCCTCCTCCTGCCTGGGGGGGCCTTCCAGTGCTCCAGTGCCACAGGTCTGGGAACAACACACAGACTGGACCAACAGCAGGCACCAGGCTATGGCACCAGCACAATCCTGCCTCCTCTCCAACAGACCTAGAGAAGCAGCAAGCAGCATCCCAAACATAAACCCAATGGTGCTGCACTATGGAAGTGCAAAGGGGGGTTGCACAAGGAAGGGAGAGGAGGGTGTTGATACAGCAGCATTCAGAGAAAGAGTATGCTAAACCCTCAGGAGGGAGACTTTAGGGATTTAAGTCAACAGACGATGTTAAGATTATGCAAATGTTCCTTATGGGTCTCCCAGGAGCCCCTAGCTTTGCATGCCAAATTCTTTCCACTCCTCATTAGTCTATCTCTATCCCCTGCTCACCAAGTAATCCAAAATGCCATCCTGTTGTCAGAAGCTACCACATATCAAAGAGGAAACAGGTTTTCTCCCTCCTGCTCACTCTCTGTGCCAAAAAGACTGACCACAACTCTCCTCCTCACTCGTTACTAATTTCTCCAGTTGACACCATCTAGATTTGGGGGACTTCTGCATAGCCTGGCTCCATGCACTCCCTCCTCCTCTCAACACCTGGAAACACACTGGTTCATAAGAAAGCCTTCCCACCATAACCACACAGAAAATTCTCCCATGCGGTATTCACCAGCAAAACCCTAAACTCACAAAAAACTTAATCCAGAACCTTCAGTGAACTTGAGTACTTCAGGGTTTAGCCCTGGGTTGGCACAACACCACAGGCTGGGTGATCAGTGCTTCTGTGGGGCAAGACATGACCAACATGTGCCCAGAGGGGTATCCCAGAGATCTTCCCATCATACAAGGGCCAGGGCAGCTCCACACCCGTTGCAGCAAGTGAGAGCCTTTCCCAGCACTCCCAGTTTGCAGAGCTCACTTTGCTCTCAAGGAAGCACAGAGTAAAAGGCAAGAAGCAGCAGAATTGCTAGAGGCAGTCAAAAGACTGACAACCCAAACCACCCCGGCAGACACACCAGCCTGGAGGCAAGAGGAGGATGGGCAGCTTCTGCCACCCCTAAACACTGCCAGCAGAGCAGGGGAGCCTGGGAAGCTGGGGCAAAGGGCATTGGGCTCCTGATCTGCCCAGTGTAAACTTAATGTAAATTAAGTTTAAAAGGAGGGAGGTGGCATAAAAGGACTGTAAATGCACCACGGTGATTTATACACAGCCCTGAGCCGTGGTTACAGCCCTGTGATCCAGCCAGCTGTGTTTATCACCACCACTCTTGCCAAGTTCTGCTCCAGTTCTGGGAACAGTTTCCCTGGAAGACAGCTCATGCTTCTGGGATTGCCACATATTACACTTTAAGGTTTCCTCCCTCTCTGCCTTTGTTTTTTTAATAAGCTTCAAACTCTTTGGAAGTCCAAATGCTTGCTCAGTCTCCCAGCCCTTTCCACCTTCCATGCTGCCCTTCTCAGGGGGCTTTCAGTCTGTCCCGTTCTAAAAATAATTCAGGAGAAATTACAGAGGAGTTATACTCCATCTGTCTCTGAAAATGGCCTTTGTGCTCATACTATTTGCTAGTGACACTTCATCACCACAGTTACCACTGCTATTTTATCTCTCTGCCTGTAATGCTGACGAGGGAGCAGCAGACAGTGCTGGTGTTTAAGCTGAATAAGTCACTTAAATACGTTTATACCTCTGGATCACAACATACAGCATAAATCTAACCATCTATCATGTACCAACTTGATACGAATACTCACCATGATATCAGGCAAAGCAATCACAAGAAAAATGCAAGATGATTTGAGCTGCAGCTGCCTGCAAGCCTTTGACAAGGATATTAGATGAAAAAAATTCAAAAAAGGGATGAAGCATCTCACCTAGACATGGCTTGTGCTGTGCTGACCCCACAGAGAAAGCAACGACTCGAAAAACTTCTTGGTAGATTTGCAGCTATGCTTGTAACATCCTAATCCAGCAAGGGATCGCCTGAGGGTCAGCATTGGAAATGGGTTCTTTTCCTGACCAAATCAAAGAGAAAAAATGCCTGGAGCCAGGACACTCAGTGTGGGGGACCTGGCTCAGATCCTGGCCATGAAGCACATCCCAGCTGCCCTCCCCAGCTCTGTTCCACTGCCCTCTCTGTGCACCAGGGCTGAAAGGCCTGTTCCCATTTTTGCTGTGCCTGTTAAAAATTGGGAGATGCTAGGATCCTGATGCAAAGATCCTTAATCACTTCTCTGAGGGCTTCTGCCACACACTTGCCTGGGAAGAAATAATCTTGTCCTTCCAGCTGCCTGAGACACGATGCAGATATCTCTCCTGAGTAGGGTTGTTATGATGTGGTTAGTGTTTGCCATGTTCCTTGTAATCTTCATCTGGAATGTGCTAGAGAAATACTGTTACAGACCTCACCATGGCAAAAGCCAGATATGCTTTGAATCCCCCATCCACTGCAGCAGTGCTGTACCAGAACACAGTGGGGCAAAGAGGCTTCCCAGGCACCCCAAGGGGCAGTGAAAGCTCAGCAGATCCCAAATGCTTTGCAGTGGCCACGTGAACAACATGGTAGCAACACTGTGTTGTCATCCTAGGCAGGAAAGATTCTCCAAGCAAGCAATTAACCTGACACCTCAGTTCCCAACTCCTACAAGCCCAGGGCAAGATGAGAGAAGATGCAGGCCATGGTCTGGAAACCTCTCATGGCAACACACCTTTGCCTTTCTCTGCCCAGCAGGTGCCTGGAAAAGAGAGGGATGAGGTTACCACACACTCAAATTTGGGAGAACACTTCAGCCTCCCATGTGGCCTGAGGATCTCCATTTCCAACACTCGCCTGCTCCCTGGGCAACATTCTGCCCGCAGCATATCGCCATACAGACTGTGCTATACATGGCAGCATCTCCTCGTGAAAACATGGTTCTGCAAAGCCATTCTTGCTGTTTTTCCAAGAGCCCAATAAAACCCATGGAGGTGTTGATTTTCCCCCTAGGATTCTGGATTGCTGGCTTTCTTGTCAGGCAGCTGCCAAAGGCATTTTCCCAACACTGGCCAGCCCGCACTGCCATGGTGTTGGGAGAAGCCTTTCCCAGTGCTGCACTTCATGCTGTGTTTAAACAAACACCACTGGCTGCTCAGCAAACCCAGAGGAGGGGAACACTGGAAAGGGGGTGGCAGCCCACTGCTGCTGGGGCATCTGGCTGACCACACACCAGGCTCTGGGCAGAGGAGATGGGAGGGAATTGGGTAGGTTACAAGTGTCACGAGAGCAGGAAAAAGCTGTTTTGTCTGGTGCCAGAAGACAAGGCTGTAACACAGACCCTGATACTTCTCTGTGCTATGCTCAGGTAAATTTTTAGCTCAGGATTTGGCACTAAAAGTCTCAGGTTCCTATCCTCAACTCCAGGAAACAGCCGCAAAACCAACTCTGTGACCTGCCCTACCTACAGAGCACCAAAGCCATCATCTCCTGCTTCTCTTCTTCCCTCAAATTCAGCTTCAACGCAGGCAGTACAGGTTCCTGGATGAAAGCAAAGGTCAGCCCTGTGGCACAGCAGTGAGTGCCATTGCTTTTCCTCAGGCAGATGCCAGGCTGTTTGAATGCAGCTGCTATGGGGCTGGAAGGAAAGCAGGTACAGCCCTGGGACATAGGATGGTGATGGGGAAGCCAGAGTTGCCAGCACATGGAATAAAAGGCAGCAAGGAAAGCAAGGTCCCATCTGCAAAGCTTGATCAAAGCCCAGCAGAAGTCTGCATGCTGCCAGCATAGGCAACAGCCAGGGGAGATGTGCTGGGCATCAGAGGGCTCGGGTAGTTTGCTGCCAGCTTGCACTAAAGTAAATGGGGGGGGATCTGTTATCCCTCAGCCTGAAGTAAATTACAAGGCACATCCCTCAAGAGCACAAGGTGAAGCTCTTGATCAGACAAGTGATGCTGGCGTGTAATTCCCCTTGAT
This sequence comes from Zapornia atra, assembly GCA_013400835.1. Taxonomy (NCBI): domain Eukaryota; kingdom Metazoa; phylum Chordata; class Aves; order Gruiformes; family Rallidae; genus Zapornia; species Zapornia atra. Next base: position 515,960 of record VZTU01007428.1, read on the forward strand.
ATTGCCTGATTTGAATTTTAGTGCTTGTGAAAGATGCATGACTGACAGCTCTGGAAACCACAGGCATCTGTTCCCACACAGGAGGAGCAGAATGCGCAGCCCTGGGCACAAGCATCCCTACACCAGCTCTGCTGCTGGCTGGTGCTGCAGGGAAAGGTTGCACATCGGGGGGAGGAGGACTGAGCTCAGCCCCTGCTCTGTCCAGCCCTTGCACACCCCACCCAGAGCTGAGCACAGGGTAGCCAGCTGGTGCTTTATGGGGACTTTCACCTGTCCCACAGCAGACAGGCAAAAATCAGCTTTGCTGCCAGAAATACAAGATCTCCCAGGGTTGTGCATCACAGCCTTTTGGCATCTCCTCATGCCCTGAGTGCTGGGTGGAAGCTCCAGGGGCAAGCTTGTGTTCAAACATTGGCCCAGCACGAAAGCAGCAGTTCCTTGGACATCCATCCTCCCTTATCAGCTCCCCAGTACAGGATCCACCATGGGCTCTACCAACAGCTAAACCCACCAGAAACACCACCACCACCAGAGCCTCCACGCTCTTGTAAGATAGAAGCATCTTATTTTTGAGGAAGACCTCCAGCATATCCATCCGGATCATTAGACTGTCCTGTGTTATTGACCAGGTGACAGCAACTGAGAATGATTTGGGTGCCATTAGCACTCAATATCACTGGTAAAATTCAGAGGGAAAAAAAAAATTAAGCTTGGATCCAGTAAGCACACATCACACTAAAAGCAAGGAAGGAACTGGGTCTGATTAGATGCAAATGGAAATATGCTAAACCTTCAGCTAATGTACTCAAGCAGAGCTCTGTTGTCTTGTGTAACTGAAGTTCACTTAATTGCTCACTCCTTCCAGTTAATACACATTATTTCTAACCCATCTGCCCTGCCACATGCCAATCGAAATGCTCTTTTCTGCAACAAGGACAACAGGATCCACTCCAAAACCAACCCTCAGCAGAGGTTGCTTTAAGGAATTCTGAAGGTAGCTTTGGCAAGAAAAGCTGACTATTGAAACTGCTCCAAATTCAGGACTGGTGCAAGCATCAGGACTTTGCAAATAGCTCACCACTAAGCAAATAAAGCAACACAGGGCTCTTAGAAAAAGGCTGGTCTGAGAGATTTCAAATCTGCCTGTCTTTTTCCTCTGCAACATCCGAATCAGCAAGGGACTTGGTAATTTCTGGAACACTTGTGTACACTCAGTTAAAATAAAACTCCAGTGATGAGTTTTCCTAACCTGCCAAGGGGGAATACATCTGAAATGATAACACCGAAATTGCAGGGGATGAGGTAGCTCAAGCAGGGACTTGGAAGTGAGAACATTTATTACCCAGGCATCCCCCAGAGCCTGCCTTGCCACTCATCCACACCACATGTCTCTGCTCACCCTTCATCCAAGGGGGCTGCAAAGAGGCATAGCTTTTGCAGAGCAACACTGAGCAGTTCTGAGGATGCTCACAAATTTGCAAGTTACCACCCTTCAGGTGAGATGCAGTAACCAAGCATGTGTATGCTCATAGCCTGCCCTGATTGCAAAGTAAGCCAGGCTTATTTAACTTGCTGCTTTGGGCATCTTTTCATCAGAAGTGACAAGGATGGTTTAAGCAAACACATTTTACTCTGCAGTCGGGGCCAGTTAAGAACGTACCAGTGGTTGATTCCTGCAGCTCAGCTGCCACAGGGTAGCTTCTGGCATGATCACTTGTGATCACACAAGTGTCAAAGCCATCCTGGAAAACTGTGCTTTCCCACAGGAGCTGGGCACAGCACTTGAAACTTCATTTATTTTATTTAAAAAAAACCCCATGTACTTTTCCTCCAGAAATGCTCTGTGCTCAGGATAAAATTTCAGGGTGTTGCTGGGGAGGGGAGGGAAGAGCACACATTAGCCAGTTCCTGTGTATTTTCTGAAGGAAAGAATGGTTAATCATCTGCATCCTCCAGTGCTGACCCCAAACACACCACTCTCTTACTATTCTTGCTTTTATCACCCTACAGCTCTCAACAAGGCTGAGCTATCAGTGTGTTTTGCCACTACATAAACATACCTTGTTTCTGCAGGGACACTCAGAAAATTAAGAGGGATCAACACAAGTTGCCAATACATACTTCACTTGAAGTGTATTCAAACCCCATGTAGAGATTCTCATTTCAGATTAAAATGGCTTTTAAATTACTGCTTAGTCTTCTGCCAAGAAAGAGCCCAGAGAAATGGTTCTTGCTGTGAAGAACTGTGAAGTTTAAATAGTCAAGACTGGCTGAAAGTGTAGTTGTTATATCCGTATCGCACCTGGGCAGATTAAAGTGCCCACCATCAGAAAGGGAGGCTCCTGGAGCCATGGAGGGAAAGTCAGATCTGCCAAGACCCAGCCTGCAAAAATAACATCTTTCAAAAGAACCTTTGCACCCTTTTTTCTCTCTGGTTGTTAGGTAAGCTGAAGAGCTTAAAAAAAAAAAAAAAAAAAAGAAAGAGGAGGAAAATACTGACAATATCTGCAAAATAACAAAGAACAGTAAAAATAAAGAAAAAGGCTGCTCTGGGATTCACAGGAACTCAGCAGGACAGCCTGTAAAGCCAGCGTAGGATGTGCAACCAGGAAACTCACTGTTGGGAGAGAGATCTGACCAGCCCAGACTTTCATCATCCTTGGAGGACGCAGTACATCCTTGAAAACACCCAGACTATAAGACAAGAAGGATCCCAAACAGAAAACCCACAAAGACACCCTGATTAACAAACAGCTCCACAATTTGCCCGTGACTTACAGATCTGGGTTTATCATTGCCCTCTGAGGGGAACACTGCAGGAGAGATGAGCATTGCACAAGACAGCAGAGAAACTAGGAGCCCCAACAGCAAGTAGAGCAAGGGCTATTGGATGCACAAAGGCATTTAGAATACCAGCTCCTCTTGAAAACCAAGTAAAAACCATCTCTGTGGAAGTGCCCCCTGATACTGCCAAAGCTTTGCCCAACAGCAGCCAACTTGCAGAAGGCCAAAATCAGAGGTGCACATCCCAGCCCCATGATTAGATGCAACAGCCTAAGAAATATGCTGCTTATATGCAAGGTTGACCAGAAGAGCAAAGCTTACCTTCCCCTTTCTTTCAGAGCAGTCCACAGAGTTTGGTACTATTCCTTCCCTTCAGTAACACCCCCTTTACCCTAAAAGTCAATGTCTCTTCACCTCCTGGGCATCCTGTTTGTGCTCACTTACTACCCAATTACTGCCCAGCAAGGCCACCCACCTCCCAAGCTGTGTCATGAAACAACCACAGTCTAAACTCCTGCCCTTTGGGTTCCCACATTACAGCAGTTGCTCAGTATTTAGAGACCTCCACTCAGACTCTTCACATCAGGATGATCTGAGGGCAAGGCTGCAGCTTCACCTCCTAACCACCATGGTTCTTTAGCTGCCTGCAAAGACCTGGCTGCCAAAAGCAGAGAAAACCCCAAGAGAGAGCTCAGCACCCCGCTCTCACCAGTGGAGAGGCAGAAAAGGGCAAGGCAGGGTCTCAGCAGGTTTAGAGCCTCTTCCAGCCCCAGAGCTTCATTCCCACAGCCTTACTCATACTGACTTGTGTGGATGGCTCTATACATCTGAATGAGGTATATAAACCCACTGAGGTCAGCAGACATATTAAAAAGTATATGGGTTCAATAAACAACATAGGTGCTCCAATTCAGGGAGAACACAAGTGGAAGGGTAAAGCTGAACAGCAAAGCACCAGGCAGTTACTTTGACCTCAGGTACATCCAGTACATCCTACAGATCCTGCCCTGTTCCTTCACACCTGTTGTGCCACAGGCACAGCTTCACCCCCTCCTTGGAAGAAAAAGGCTACTCAAGCATGGGATGAGATCCTGACATCTTTCTGTATGCTGAACAGCATAAGCAGCTGACCTGTGCAAGGCTGCTTAAAAACCACCCAAGTAGGGAACAGAAAGAGCATCAAAATCAAGTGCCTGCTTTTAGAAATACACTAAAAATACTACACTCTGCTAGAGGAGATAGCACAAAAGCTAAACCACCTGCTAGGAGAATAATACTCAATTGCTAAAGTGCCTAAATACATGATTTAGGGATTTAAAGATAGTTGTGATGGGCCAAAATCCAGGAAAAGTCAATTGTGCTTCAGAGATGGCAGGCATTGTTTTTGCTGCCCAACTTCTCTTTTTGACTCTCCTGCTAACTTCACACAGGTGATAGGGACTAAGCCAAGGGCCTGTTTCTCTCTTACAGCTTCTTTAGGGCACAACAGTTTCACTCCAACCTAGAGACATGAAACGGCAGCCCAAGACCCACCACTATAGGCTCCCACAGTCACCAACTACCCATGTACCAGCAGCCCACTGGGACATACAACTGAGCACCCTGAGGCAGTTCCTTGTCTGCTCGACCTGTGAGGAAAACCTTTCCTCTTGTTCAGACAGGCTTTCAGCCCCCTTTCCTGCACAATCTTCTCCTTTCTGGCCTGTAGCAACTTGCTCCCAGATACTGAAACCGTTCCCATGCCCTGCAGCCAGGAGGCAGCAAGGGGTAGGAGGGCTGAGCTTGTTAAATGGCATCCCTGGGTCCAGGTGGAGCCCATCAGGATCCTGAAAGCCCAGTACTGCCCTAGGCCCAGCACCTGCAGCTCCTCTCAGAGAAAACAACCCTACTGGTACAATCCATGGGTGTCAAGTGCTCAGCCTTTCCTCCTGCCTGCCCTGGAGTTTGTAGCTCTCCACTGAGAGCTGTGCCTGAGCTGTGACCTGTTTTTCACTGCTGTTGGCTCAAAGGGTTCCCAGATTTACAGCAGCAGGACACGCTACTGGGTGTGTGGCGTGGGCTCCTGCCGCTCTGGATTCACAAAGCACATGTAAATTAAGGGCTGGATTCCTGTGCCATGTCAATGGTACCTGACAGGAGATCCCAGGAGTGTCGTGCTCCTGCAATAGTTCAGTGTGCAGCGTCTTGTTTGTGTCCTGCTTGTAAAATACACTGAATACAGACAGGCGAGATCAGAGCTTAAGCGTGATGAGAAGTTACTTAAAATATTATCTGTGTATTCCAAGAGCTCTGAAAGCAGACAATACTGTGCAAGCCACTACAGCTCCAATCTGAACCAATTAAAGTGAAGAAAGACTTCTTCTAACTTAAGTGTCACGGATCACAGCTCTCCACCTCCATCTTTTCACGTTATCTTTGCGGGAACAAGAAGTTAAAGATATGCTTGCTCCTTCTGGGCTTACATCTTGCACAGACTGGAATTCAATTAACATTATTCTGCAACAAAACTTGGAGAAGCACTTCAGAGCTGCTGCTCACAATGCAGAAGCGACTGAACAAATGATACTCTCATTAACGCTCTGCCTTTCCCTGCTGTGCAAGCCAAATCCTTGAACACTAAAAGCACCTCAGCATCAGCTGGGTTCACAGACATCCAGAGTGATTTTTCAAGCTCCCTGACTTTTATAGACGGGGGGAAGGGATTTGGTGTGCTTTAATCCATTCTATTATATGAACTAAGAAATGGTTTTGACTCCCTGGCACTATAAATTAAGCTGGCTGCAGTTATTCTATTCCTGATTATGCTGAAAGTTACTGGCAATAATTTGATGACTATATTTTCTTGCCCCTTTTTCCCCTTCTTTTCCAAATTAACATGTATGTTTAGTTTCCCTGGTAGTACGTAGATAATGCAATAAAACTGGAGATGGTAGCCAGCACATTCACATCTGGATTCCTGAAACTGTGGATGAAGACAGTAAAAGCTCTGGTACTTTGTAGGTGGAATTTACTGCACTCACTTCCCAGCCCTTCAGAATAGAAGAGCATGAGTATGAGAACAAAAATCACAATTTTTTGCACTTCTCTTTTTTTTTAATCTAGAAAACTAATCACTTTTTAGACATAAGTGAATTCAGCTTTGCAAGTCATTAGACAAATACTATCCCACCCATTTTAGAGATTGGAAACCTCAGGTCAAGAATCATTTAGGGATGGAGCTTCTTACCCTAAAAATAGTCAAATCTGTGCACTGCAAGCTACTATTACATATATCTAAAGATGGAAAAGAATCAGGTTTATTAGTGTATTCATAAAAATAGATGCAATCAGGGAAAAGGCTGAATCTGTTTGGCTCACCTTCCTTTGCTCTGGCCACTGCAACAGGTTGTCTCCTGAACCCTGATAACAAGCAGAGGGGAAGATGTACACAGACTTGCATTACCTCTGGGTAAGTGAGGGGGTACACTGTATAGCTCAGTGCAACAAAAAAGTTGCTTCTCTGCAGTGTGATGGTATTCAGGGAGTCTAACTGTGCCTTTCTCATTCAAGTGAATTAATAAATGTGACTCTGATGATTTATTTCAGTACAAATTGCTTCCCGCTACCAGTAAGCATAGCAGAGTCCAGCTCCAGGCTTGATACTCAGGACCTTAAAAAATACCAGCTTTTAAAAGCTTCAGTAAAACCTACTTGGGATCCCATCAAACTCAAGAGCCCATGTCAGTCATTCTCAATTATTCTAACTATAAGGACGTGTCAGGTACACAAAAGACACGATTCAGACAGCATGACTGCCCTGAAACGGTAACTTTAGCATAATGCACCTGACAGAGAAAAAGCAATAATAGCTATTTTGGGAACAAAAGAAAAATACAATGGATCTGATGACTAAGTGTCCTGGTCCCCAATGTAAAAGCAAAGTAGATCCCTGTCGTATTTAACTTGATTCCTTTGAATTAAACACTTCCATTAAAAGTTTCCCACAGTAGCTTTAATATTTAATTATGTATTCCACCAAAGGAAAGAACAAAATCTTTGCAAAGGTTTTTTTTTTTTTTTGGTGCATGTGAAATATTTATCAGCATATCTCTTTGGACAAGTATTTTTATCCCCCAGGCTGGGAAAAAGCTTCCATGTACAAATCAGTTTCAAAACATTTTATTTTACAGCTTGAAAGTTTTCTATACTTCAGCACCTCATGCCGTGACTTTGTTATTTCACTTGTTAATGAATGGTAATTAAATCTCTTTTGGCTGAAAAGGTTGGAGGGCTCCTGCTGTATTACAAAAACAATTTCTGAAAGTTACAAAAATGCCCAAGTGTCTAGAAATTAAAGAGCAAAGTTTGCCATGTTTCGAGTCCAAGTTCGAATGCTTGGAAGGATTTATGTGGGAGAACAGCATGTCCCAGTCAGTGTGCACAGCCTCCCCAGTTTAACAGACATAATTATGTCACTTTGTGTCTACCAGAGTAAACAGAATGGCATTCTTAATAATGTACGTTGTGGCCACAAAATTCCTTTATCTTACTAACGACTCTAGCAAACACTGCATAAACCCTATTATATACTACCTGCACAAAGACCTGCTACATGTGTACATCTAAGGAAAGACTTGTTAATTTTGCATTTGCTCAGTAGGGCTTGAAACAGCAGCCTATTAATTTTTCTTCTTTTCTGTTTTCTCATTTCTTCCAGGTGCTTTGAGTCAGAAGATAAATGGAGTTCTTACAACAGAGATAGATAAAGGGGAAATAACTACATATTAAGGCATTTGGTGGTGTAAAAGTGCTAAATAGAGACACAGTATTGAAGAAGAAATAGCTGTTGGTCTTTACTTCTGCTAGCATTATATAAGCAGATCTGGTCCACAGCTTGTAAACCAAAACTACACCACTTCCACTGTAAAACGCCTTTTCCTGAAGGCAATATTGTGATTTCAGAGGGGATGTTGATTCTGAATTTCTTTTAAAATTACAGTTTCTCAAGCAACCCGGCAGAAAAAACCAAAAAAAGAGTTTAAAAAGCAACTGGGAACGGGAATCAATGAGTCCATTTCTAAGCTGTGACTTTGTGAAGGGGTCTGCTGACAGCAAAGCCCCCTCCAGTGAAGCGAGGAACATCAGGTCTGTGGCGTGGAAATTCAGGCTCCGTGTCAGCCAAGGATCGCTCCTTCTCCCTTTAAATAGAAACAAAGAAAAGGAAAATACATATTTCATTCTGCAGCCCAGTGATGTTTACAAACTAAGGAGATCTGTGTCCTCCAAAGTTTCTTTGATGCAACCATGTATCAAGAGATCATTAAAAAAATGTTGATTAAAGCCTGGGAGGCTAAACTGCCAAGACTAGGTGTCTGTTTGGATCTAATTACAAGCCTACTGATGTTTTTTTGGAATTATTAAAAATTAGAAATAAATGAGCTCTCTTCGTGCTACTCCCCAAAATGGTCAGAGCACCTCATTAAAGCAAGTTTGAACATGAGCTCCATGACTTCAGATTTCTAATCACCATCCCATTCTGGCAAGTATATGTCTGTTTTCAAACAAACAGCTACATTCATCAAAGGCGCAACGAGGGGATATTTTTCCTTTGTTGAATTTTAACAAATAACAAGTAAATAGTGTCTTCACATTCTAACAAAGTTCTCGTGATAATTACCCTGCCTGTGACATTTGCAGAAAACTATCTGTGTGCTGTGGGTGCAGTGATAGCCATAGGAAGTTGTTGAATTTGATGGCCTTAAGAGGACGGAACAAGGGCTCAGCTGGTTCCACTCTTAGGAGGTTGGGGAGGTAAGCACAAGCAGAACAATTATGAAGGGCAGTATTTCAGACTCACTGAGTTATACCTGGAGGTTTCAGAGAAAGGTCCTGACATATTTACCCAAGTGGAGCTTTATGAAGTACTGGTTTATTGTAACAGCAGAGGTCTCAAAGCTTTACAGAGAAGGTCAGTGCCATTACTTTTATTTTTCAGTCATTGAGACTGAGACATACATATGAATGCAACCAGGCTTTTGCAAAATCCAGCCTTGTCCCATAAGTACCCTCTCTCAGGCCCCAGTGAGGGAAAGGAAAACAATTCCTGGAATTAATAATTTTCTTTGTCCCTAAACAATTGTGTTGGGAGAGGAAGAAGTTCTGAGAAACTCCGTAGGATGACTCGTTATGCTTCCTTTTCCAAATTTAACCTATATGGAAGCGAGGAAATAGGCAGAAGGTGACACAGATTAACTTAACCATGAAAACCATTTGTAACTGGTTTTAATTGTATCAGTGTAGCACTAGCAGATGTGCCAGCTGACAGCACTAAAAACTAACTTGCTATATTTAGATGGCTCATCCTGTGGCACTATTGGGCTTTCAACTTTGGGGGAAAGAAAATGATCCAGAGTCCATGCTCATTCTTTCTCATGCTCCCATGGAGACAGCCAACAGATGTGCTCATCAGTATGGAAAACTCTATGCAGCTGAATACTGTACTATATTATGCAGAATTAATGTGCAAGCAACCACGTGCAAAAGCTCCCAGTTACTACTGCCATCCCTTGGTGCAGCTATTTACATATATAAGACTGCAGGATCAGGTCTCTGATGTGGATTTAAGCTTCATATTTTTATCACCAATCCTTATCAAGATCAAACTGGATCCCCAGTGCTAGAAGCACCTAGGAAAAGTAGTGAAATAGAAAGGGTGCAGGAAGCAGAAGGAGAGAATGGGAAGAGTGAGAAAAAGAAAGCCTAAGACAGCTGGGAAAGGCAACAATCAAACAGCAGAAAAAGAGGATTTCAAATTCACAACCAAAATCTTAAACATTGGATTTTCTTCTTGAACACAAAACAAAGCCAAATTTCTGTTGCCACTCATTATATTCCTTCAGCATCCCATGGAAAGCTGCCTGAGTTCAGTATCAAAACCTTAAATCACAAACCAGAACTGTCTTGTGCAAATCAATAAAAGCTTTAGATGATATCTTTGTGTGAGGTTATCTGAGAGTATTACTTCTCTTTCACAGCAACACTATTAATGCCATTGTCCTGACAGGATCCTCTTTTTATTAGCAAAACCAGCCACATTTATTTCAGACATGATGTTAACATTAGCCAGTGTGATAGAAACCAAGCCAGTGTGTTTGTGTCAGCCGGGATGTAGAGCAACCTGAAGCCCTACAAATCAAATGGCCCCAGCATTTTGGCTAGCACACAGCAGGCAGTGCCTGTCCAGCCCAGGCTGAGGCAGGGAGGATGTGGAACGGCTGCATGTTGGGGTGAAGGTCTCCTTGGGGAAGGATCTGGCTGCACAGCAGGTTCTCTCTATTGCAGAAAGCAAAAGACATGTCACTCAGAGCCGGCAGTTTGGAGAAGGAAGGCTGCACAACAAGGTTGTCTCCTTCTCACTGCTGCTGGGCAGCACAGAGCAGAGTCCAGAGGGGACAGAAACTGCGGTTATGCAAGACCGATATGCCCAGATCTGCCTTGGGGTGTGCATATCCCTCAAAGCAGGATGTAGTCCAGCAGGTTTTACTGGGGAATAAGACAATGAGGGCCAGAGGAGAGTGAAGCACCTGGCCACCTCTGCCGTGCCACAGACAAGAGAAGCACAAGTCAGGGGTGACAGCACGGTGCTGGTAGCTTCCTAGCCTGAGGAGGGAGCCATGAGATGCATCATCCTGCAGAAGCACCACTAGCAGCATCTGAATGTACTTCCAAGACACAGATGTCACAAAGACACGGTGCTCATCAGACTACAGCCATGCCTGCCCACAAGAACAACCACCTGACAACCTGCACTAATGGGAGCTGAACCTACAAGCAGCGTAATGACGCCAGCACTAATTGACCTGCAACATGAATTTCCATTCACTGTGTATGATTAACAGACCCAAGTTCAGTCACCATCACCTCACACACTATTTTGATTTTACTTTAAAGCAGTTATGCCCCTAACAGGTTTATTTCTTTCAACAGTTCTGACAGGAATTAATTCTAGGTACTATATAACAACAAAACATGGGTGGATTTCTGCTCAGCTTATGAACAGAGAGAAACATGATGCCTGGGTCCAAAATGGAAATATTAAAACTATTGTGAAGAGGATACTTAGCTGCTGGAAATGGATTATCAGGCATTATGGTAGCCTCACATATTGATTCTAAAGCTCCAGGAAGGCCATTAGCACTGCACAATTGTTGCTAATTCTAAACATTAAGGTAACATTATGCAATTTGCAGATGGACAAAAGCCACTGTTTATCACTGACTATTTTACTAATTTAGTCATCAAAACTGTTTGCTGGCTGAAATATAATTAAGGAAGAAATGGATACAGGCAGATCTGAATTATGTTCAGCAACGTAGAGAATTGTTGGCTTTAGTGTGTGAGGAAGGGACAGGCTGAGGGTGGAAAGACAAAAGGCATACACAGAAAAAAATGGTAACAGACCTTGCCATCTGACTGCAGAAATCTAAGAAGCTTCTCTTTAAAAGTAAAGTCCAGTAACTAATAGTTTTAGTGTCCCAGCTTGGAGATTCATTATTAGAACAGTCTCTTCTCTCAGACTGAAGATTAGGTCACTTTCTGGGGCCAGAAATTGGGCAACTAAGAGTGTTTTCTTTTCATCAAGAGCAGCAGCTGAATGCTCAGTTGTGGACTGAGAGTAGCAGGGAGGTGCCATCAAACTGCTACTGATTAAGCAGACAACAAATACCTACAAGAAAGTTCTTGGGCTCTACGGCAGAACAGTAAGACATTTAGCAAAGACAGACTCTGAGCATTGCTCACATTCCTCCTTCTGGATGTAGGAAGGGAACAAGAAGCAGATGGGGAATGTTCGTCCCTGCAAGTATTGACAATGATGTCTGTCACCAGAAGGGGATAGTCATCAGTCACAACTACCACATTTTGGAAACAACAATAACATTGTTCTTATACCAGGATTATGTAGCTGCCACTACAAAAGTTTGACCCCCATATAAGATGCTGTTTCATTATAATTATAACTTGCAAAATGCATTGAGGTCTGTTGGAATGAGTCCAGAGGAGGCCACAAAGATGATCAGAGGGCTGGAGCACCTCTCCTATGAAGACAGGCTGAGTTGGGCTTGTTCAACTTAGGGAAGAGAAGGCTCTGGGGAGACCTTATAGCAGCCTTCCAATATCTAAAGAGGGCCTACAGGAAAGCTGGAGAGGACAAGGGGTAATGGCTTTAAATTTAAAAAAGGGTAGATTTAGATTTGATATAAGGAATTGTTTATAATGAGGGTGGTGAAACACTGGAACAGCTTGCCCAGAGAGGTGGTAGGTGTCCTATCCCTGGAAACATTCAAGGTCAGGTTGAGCAGAGCTCTGAGCAACCTGATCTAGTTGAAGATGACCCTGCTCATTGCAGGGTCCCTTTAAAAGTCCCTTCCAACCCAAACTAGTCTATGGTTTTATGGTTTGACATGAAAGACTGGACACTAATCTGTGTCCTCTGGGCACCATCTCACTGGTATAAATAATTTAACTGGACTGCAGAACATGCAAGCAACATCGCTAATGGATGTTCTTGTCCTGGCCGCAGATCATGGCAAATCCAGACCAGACTGAAGTAGCATGATTTATAACATTCAGGAAAATTAGACAACAATTGTAGCACCTCAGTCAAATTTGGACATGTTCTGATCACAAGGGTAAAAAGGGGTCTACAAAAACCCCTAGTTTATTTAGAAAATTGTATAGACAAAACTTGTTTTCCCATACTTGGCCTGTTGTTCCTTGCGTTTCTGGGCCAGGTATTTCTTTTTCACATTCTGTAGCTCATTGGCAAGTCTTTCAATTTCGTGTTTGTATTCTTGGCTCTGTGATTCACACATATTCAATTCTGAGGACAAAACCTATCAAACAAAAAGCAAAAAGCAGGTACAGGAGATGTTAGTTTTGCTTACACATGTTAGTACTTTTACAAGCACTTTTTCCTTTGACAATATAAGATATCACCATCTTCCACCCCATGTCATTTTCTATCATGATGTTTTTCATTTGACCACCTGTGTTTACCTAAGGACAATTTATTAAATCAAGGCTATGCCATTTAACTACAATAAAACATGTAAAGTATGCTCCAAAAATTAAGGGAATTATATTAATACATATATTAGCTCTTAATGTTCTGGGACACAAATCTAGGTGAAAACCCAAAATGAAGGATTTATTTAAAAATAATGGGGTTTATTCAGGGGGATCCGTGAAGTAATTCAAACGACACAAGCAAAGTAGTACCAGGCAGTGTAAATATGAATACAATGCTGCTTCCATGTGAATCAGTAAATTTTAAAGAAAGTAGGAACATGCATGTTTTCTTTCTTTAAGAAGAATGGCTTGACCTGGCAGCACAAAATGGCATGTGTGCCAGTACACTACAGCACACTGTGTCTGAAATACACAGTGGCAATTGACTGCATTAAGGACAAATGGGAACCGTATGGAAAACTTCAAATCACGTTCAGTTTAGCTAAACTTTGGCTTCTATTTTACATTTTCTACATTGTTTTTCTTCTCCATGGAAAGCTAAGATTTGCATAACAGCCTCTTTGTTTCCTAAGGGCCCATCTGCTCCTGCATTTTTTTCCTCATGGTTAGTATAGACATGATTATGATGAGTGAACAGGAGATGATGACTTCAACAGAGAGAGGAGCTATAGAAGTAGATGAACTCCTGGGGAGACTGATCTTTCATGCAGGCAAGAACAAGGGAAGATCAGCTTATTCTATCAAAGAATCACTTTTTAATATCATGCTTTCAAAGTTTCCCACAAGATACCTTCAGAAGCAGGAAATCTCCCCTTCTAGTGACAAGGGGTTAGGACAAGTTGCTCCTGTCATTCCTATAAAAGTTGCCAGTCTAACATACATGTATGCATTGCAAAAGAAGTAACAAGAAGTTAAGACCAGATTCTCAATGCATTCCCAGTGGTTTGTTAAAAAGAAAACAAAATGGCTTTGATTTGTTCATTAAAGGTCTTAACAGTTCAAGAAAAGGAAAGGAGAATAAGCTTAATGGAAAACTGATGGTATCCCAGAATGCCCACGCACAAAAAGCATTTACAGCACTGTGCTGCACACTCATATTCTAATAAGACTTTCCCACTATTTTAATGAAACAAACTAGCATAATGTGGAAAAACAGCTCTTCTACTCCTATTGGTTCTCCCTTGGGGAGATGCAGCATTAATCTTATTTTCCTGATCTAACATACTAAGGCATGCACAACAATCATCAAAAACCTCCATGAAGTGCTCCACAGGATCACTGGTGAAGTCATCCTGCAATCCTGGCAGCCCCTCAGCTAGAGACAAAGGCACCTCTTACTTTCAGCTGTTTAGTCTTCTCTCGGAGAGTGTGCCGGTAGAGCTGCAACTGCTTCGCAGCTTCAGGCCCAGGCTTCAGGGCCAAGATGTGCTTCAGTTCCACATACAGTTTCTCCTTTTCCTGAGAAAAAGACAAGAAGAGCTCTTATAAAACTAATATAGTAGCAGCAGCACCACCACAACCTGTGATGAAGTCAACCTCACCGAAAAACACGACTCAATCAGGAAGATATTTGCAGAAACAAATCTGCCTGTGTGTCAGTCTTTCCTCACTAGCCATAAGGTATTTAAAGTTGTTGTGATAGCAGTGGGAGAGCTCATTAAGAGAAACATCCAGCTACGTCGAACCACAAATGAAATACTCTTAAACACTGTCATCAGTGAGCATGCTCTACCACAGAGAACTTAAAGCAGTCACTGGAAAAGTATCCAGGGGTGGGAAATTAATTACTAGTAACTGTGCTTATTGCAATCTTTCTTCTTCTGAGCCACATTGCCTTACACTAAGGATCACAGCTTCACCCAACAGGATATGAGCAGGCTACAGAAATGCCAGGGAAGGACCGTACAAAATAACTCCATCCTGCAAAACACATACACACACACACACATACATATATATAAGTAACCTTTCAGTTTAACTGCAAGAGCACTGGGAAACGGAAAAAAGTATAAACAGCAACAACTATGACCAGCACAATTATCACCAAGTAATTTCTCTTTGTCATGTGTCTCCTCTTCCTTTATGTTGGAACAGTATGCTTGTGGGAACTAGATATAGCCATGCCCAAACAGAAAATGCACCATGGACCCACTTACAGCTTTCTGTACTCAAAGATTGCTTTCTACTGGGTTTTAAGGATCTACTTGTTTTTAGTCGAGGAATAAAGCACTGAAGACAGACATCTTCATAGCTTTGCACATTACATTATTTTTAGTATCTATACTGTCAGACTAAGATTGTTATTATTCAACATTATTTAGCAAGATCCCATCCTTGTCTGGTACGCAGAGAGATGGAATTAAGAGAGAGCTATTTGATTGGAAGTCAGACTAGCAGACAAAAGATTTAACTGAAGAAGACAAAAATGACAAGTAGGAGGCAGGATAGGTGATTATTTACACTAGCTTTGACAAAACTCCTTTTTGCTGTCTTTTGGATAAGCTCTGTCTGCAACTCTTACCACAGAATTCTTCCATCAATATGGGTCACAGTGCCATCACATCACCTAGAATTTCTACATTTGGACTTAGTGATTGAGCCGGGATTTTCAACAGCAGCTTATTTTGAAGATGTAAAAATCTAGGTCTACAGTCTTAAGAACAGGAGCCTGTTGTTTTTAGGCCTCAGCATTTTCTGAAAATCATGCACTATAATGGTCATAAGTTGGGACCCAGAAATGGAAGCACTTCAAATTATAAATTACTTTCACAAGCCTTGTCTTTCAACTCTGAATATTACTGAGGAAGGGTTCCTTAGAAATTAAGTTGTTCACAGCTTATCTCTGGAAGAATCAAAATCTCCTGAGACTCAGACTACATTTTCCATAGTGGCAAAAATTAAATTGAGAATTCATTCTCAGTAGAGATCTGTTATGTTACTACAAGTGGTTTCCACTACCACCTATTATTCCTGAGGAAGTAAGATTTTACAGCAAGTTAAAAACAACAGGAAAAGAAAAATCTGCCTTGTCAAAATCCGGCCGGTCACTATTAACATTCCACCCCTGAAAGTATCATAGATTTGTATTTTGGAAGAGTGTAACGGTAATTTGGATAAATATGGAGCAGTTGATGGATTGAAGGTCTTACATGCAATTGTTTTCCAATTTATTTCTCTCCTAACCCTCTACAAGGGCCAACCAAGCTCTTCAAACATTGTGCAATGGTGTGTATAATAACCCCATTTAGAGACAAAGCATGCAATTCTATTATAAGGAGAATCTATCTTATGCAACAGAGACTCGTTAGCTGTCCAATGTATATTGTCTCCATAATCCAACAGAGGCAGAACCAGCTGGCTTATAATGCATATCCTGTCCTTCCTCGCTAAGCGCTGTCCATCTCTTTTACATCTAGTCAATTAATTTGTCACTGGGTTACAAGCACCATATGTCAGCAGAACATTAAAAGAGAATCCTCGATACTTCTTCTTTCCTCATCAGCAAAACTTTGTATTTACAGGTTGGCATTTCTATAATTTCTGACACTTCACCTCAGGATACAAAAATACATAAATAAATAAAGAGTTCAATTCATTTCGATTAATTTTAAAACAGCAATGTCCAGAATAAAGCTAAGTTGGTCACAAGGTACATGTGACACTACCACCAAGAATTCATTGCTTACAGCAGTTACTTTTATCTCTAAACATAAGAAATCAGGAATGCCCAAGAAAAAAACAAAGCAAAACAGCACAAAAAGAACAATTTTGGCTTCTAAAATACTCTATCTATATTCAAAGGACAGACAAACTGTTCTATGTGTATTACATGTAGATATCTTGTAAATAGATGCAACATAGAACATGTAGAAAGACCTGACATGTGTCTGATGTGTGAGTTGTATTTAAAGTAGCTTTCAGTTGTGCATACAATAATTTCCCCAGAAGATGGATCAGGCTGGTTTGGGGTTTTGTTTTGTTTTATTTTGGAAACAAGTAAAATGCATGTGCATTCCCTAAAATGTCTGAGAACCCAATGGTAGAGAAGGTATCCTGACACTGACAAGAAAATCATCTCAGCAATGACAATCATCAGTGTAGCAGTAATTCAAAAACACGAGGGTAAGCTGACCTCTCCCAGTGCCTGTTGGGGGGCAGTTAACACTATGCAGAAGTCAACAAACTCCATTTATTTCTGTTGGAGGTTGTGCAGATGTTGGAGAAGCAGCCAGCTGAAATTCTACACCCGTTGTGCAGGAAGAGGTCAATCCATCATAGTCTGTGTAAGATGGGTTTCTTAGGCTTGTCCCATACTGCCACCCCTCACACTCCCCTCAGTCTTCATGCCAGGCTGCTATACTAACATCCCTCTTGCTAGAGTTACACATTCTTGAGATGAAAAAGAACTTAAAGTCACAAACACACTGTAGGGCACTACTTTTTGAGGTGAAGGACAATCCATCAGATCTCTCTGTAACTTCATCTTGTTAGGTCTTCAACAGTAAGAGTAACACACATCTTCAGAGCAGGTCTAGGCCAGTACTAAAGCTTTATATGTGATCCTTCCCATGGCAAAATTCCCATGGAATTCCACAGGTGTTTGACTGTAGGACTGAGCCCCTAATGTCAATGAGCTTCATTGTTTTATGGCATAAACTGAGCCAAGCCAATGGTGGGGAGATGAGGGTACATTCATTTTGTCTATGTAGGGCACACTGGGAGACTCAGATTGAGAGTTACAGTCAAATTTCAGGCATTCTAAAGAGAATTTCGGTGCCTCTGTGAGTACCTGCGGTATTAACTGCGTAAATAAAACTCCACATTATTTTTAGAACAGCGCTTCATGTCTTAGATTTGTTTTCCAGGAGAGCTTTGAAGAACCCACAGATCTGCCTTTAGGTATGGCCATGATGCTATGTTTCTGCATCCCTCAGCCTCTCGTCTATTAATTTGGGGTGAGGGGAGGTGGTAGGTGGGGGGGAGCAGTGGGAGATATTGTTGCTTTCCTCTAAATTAACTAGCTGCTGTCTCAGCCGGAAGCCAGAGTTCTGCTTGCTCTATAACAAATTGAGAGAAAATAATTCCTTCTGCAGAGGACTGGCAGGTGTTTGGCGAGTTTCAATTGATTCTTCAGGACTTGGTTGTCACGAGTTGGTTCAGTCTATAGCAAGAAGGATCACTTTTGCCCGCACAATCCTACTGCAAAAGCAGCTACCGTTGCTGACCAGCACAGCCCAATTTGATTGTTGTTCCCTGCCAGAGGGACCATCAACACCATCAGACATGTTCCCAAAATGACACCAAGGCACTTGACTGCTTTGACAAGGAGTGGGAGAAAGTCAGAAATGCTGGGACAGACCAATGCACCTGGTGTTAGCTCTAAAGGTGAGACTGCATTTTATATATCATCTTCTCTCTCACCATAACTCTATGAAACTCCTGAAATGACCCATCTTGTTAGTTAGCCCAGGGTATCATTCTGAGGCAGAGACGATGGATGACCGTACATTTAATGAAGATGTATTCACAGCAGAAATAGGCCATGAAGTCCCAGCTTCCTCGTTTTTATCAGCTTGTCTTTCCAAGTAGATAATTCAACAAATTTACCTGGCACAGCAGCACACCAACAGCCTTCTCCACCAGACAGACAAAAATCCTATTGTGCACCAAAAGCTTTCTATCACACAAATGATTAAAAAAAACCCTACACACAAGAAAGCCCAAACTCTTTGACTCAGAGTAAATTTAATTTAGTTGACTCCTGCCTCCCGCAACTGAGCGAAAGAAAAAACCCAATAATACAAAGATGTACAGGAAAAGTGTGCAGTGCAGTGTATGGTGGCAAACCCCAAAACGTTTAACCTAGCTAAAAATCCTGATCTTAATTAGTAAGGTGGAGAGAGCAATGCAGTAAGTCTGTAAGCACACTACAGTTCCTCACGGCTTTGGTGAGGAAAACAAGTCAGTCAACGTGCCACAGGGGGTTCTTGTTTATTGGCATTATAACCAAAATGTCAGCGCTATGCTGAACTCCAGAGCCATTTTGTTTACGATGTCATGCAGTGGCAGAGCATCCTTATGGGGCTGTGATCCCTTTTCAGAAGTGTTAAACAGGACACTGAAATCTGAACTAAATACATCCATAGACACACAAATCTAGTCATAGTGACTTTATCTGTATAAGCTGCATACTTATTTGTGCATATGTGTATACCTAATAGACTAGCTGTTGGCTCAGGACATCTCTGATTAGAAGTTTTATGAGGTGTAGAAAAAATTAGCATACAGTAACCTTCACAAATTTCATAACAATAGAAGGAAGTTGCCTCCAGCACTATGAGAAATGTGCAGCATAAACTTTCTCAATAAACACTTTTCAAAAGCTCCTGCTCTTTCTTTTCTATTCCACATCCATCAGCAAACACCTTTGCAAGCATGCAGTTCCCTGGAACAGTTTGTGTTGTCATCATCACTCAGATAGATCGTCCTTTAACTGTCCAATGTGAGGGGGGTTATTGGGCAAATTAATTCAGGCTTGACACAGGGCACTGAAGTCCTTCCACAACATTGCAACACTAATACTGCATGTGACACTTGGGGTTTTCTTGCTAAAAAGATGCCACCAACTTGTTGGGGAGGCTGGCATCAGTCCCCTGTCTTTGATGAAATTCGCACCACTCCATCTAGAGTTAAATTAAACCTGTCTTATGACTTATCCCTCCAGCTGATAATGATGCTTCCTTTGGCACAGAGCAGACTGCACCAAATTGACTGGCATTTTCAAAACTGCTTAATGAGAGAGAAAAAACCACCTTGGAGCATCTTCTAAGGTCTTCACCCTTGACTCTTTTTTTAATAACAGTAAGAATTGAATGCTCAATTATCACCATATTCCAGAAACAACAAAGTACAGACATTTCCAGCTAGAGTGCAATTGAAACTTACTATTATTTTTATTATTATTGCTGGGTACTGGTACTATTGTGTTTTTCTTAGGAAGTGTGTGGGAAAACAGTGGGGCTTTTTCCAATGGTCAAGCAAAAAGGTAACATCTCCTCCTCTCCTTTCAACTACTGAACTCTGGGACACAAGGCAAAATGTCATGGATGCCTTGCTGAAATAACAGCTGCAATTCACTTTTTCATATTGACATTACACAGGAGTTTATAAAATCATTAATCAGAGTAGCTCATTTAATCATAGTGTTTATACTTTACATTGCAGATGATGATCAATTAATTATCTCTTGTTCTTCTATATGTGTGAACAGGAACACACAAGCACACATATATACACAAAAGTGAGCTGTTCTTGAAGGTAAGAATTACCCTTGACACGGCATGGATCGATGTAAATATTCCAGCTATTTCCACAGTGCCTGCAGCTTGACAGTTGGACTGAAGAGAACTCTAAACAAACCTTTGTTTCACATTCTAGTAGTGGCTTTTCTTAAAGCCTTCTGGAGGAGATTCAGAGGTTGCCACAAATTTTATCAACAAGGAATCTAAATATTCTAAGTGAATAAGTCTAGAAAGCAAACATCAGGGAACCTTTTGCTGGCTAATAATTACTATACACAGGGTTTCAAGCAAAAAAAAAAAGTTTCTTCTGTATTTTAATGTCAATGTGACAGCATGTATTTTAGCTATTCAATAGCCATTTCAACTTTTAAAATATCAGATGAATCAAAGGAGAATTACCAGAGCTCTGCTGTTAATGATTAGCTGGTCCTGCATATGGAGGCTTGGGATGGGGATTCCCAGCAGACCCAGCTTCTGCTCTGACTGATCTGATAGATGAACTCAAAGGGTCAGACTGCTTCTAGAAACACCAATCTGTACGTTAGGCACCTACATCTCTTTAATCACCTGCTTGACTTAGATCTTTAGATTTCCCTGAAAGATGAGAGCACTTAGCTTCAAGTCCTTTGGTGTTCTGGAATTGCTACCTCTGAACAGCTGTCTCAAAGTCAAGCCACCACTTAAACCTACAAATACCTGTCTAACAGGTCAGTAAAGCCTACATACATCTTTCTGACAGGATAGCAGAGTTTTCCTGCATATGCCAAGTATCTCAGAGAAGAAAGAGTGGTCTCCTGTCACACTTTGAAACCTATTAAAAATAACTGTATCTGAGAATCACACACAGCAATTCTGAAATCATGAATGTTTTAACATCCAACCAAACGATTCTATGCCTTCCTTCAGACTCAATAAGAGTAGAGCTGACCCTCTGCTATCCTTCAAGGAGTTCTGTTGCAGCTCTCCTTGTCTGCTTCTTAAAATTCAAAGAAACAGGAATGGGACTAAAGGAAGGGGAAAGAGCAAATCCTAATGTTAGTGTAAAAACAATGCCTGTGCTCATGTGCCATCCCCTATTAAGACTTCAGCTGTATCTACTACGACAGGAGTGGGAAGACATGAGCTCTGGGCCTAGAGGATGTGGAACAACTGGCTGACTGACCCACCCTACTTGGCAGTCTCCCTGTGTGGTGTTCATGGCTCCTGTGCACTCGGTAGCTCGTGCCTGGCTGTCTCAGAGTGAAGAAAGAGGAATGAGGTTCTTTCTACACTTGTTTGTGTCCTCATGTGTCCAATTTGAAGCAACCTTTAAAAAAATATAAAATACAGCAACACAGGGACTTTAACTGCCTGTCCTTAACTGCCCCAAAGCAGCCTGCTGCATCCTGATGCCCGTGTTTCCTCAACAACAGCATCATTCACATTCCTATAAGAATGAAAATAAGTGATCTGAAATAGATAAAAATCTAGTCTGTCCCTGTGGAATTTCTTTGTTTTGTTTTGTTAGGTTTTGCTGTTGTTATTGTTATTGCAACTATCATACGATCTAAAATCCATCACTGAATGGGATGCCATAGATCGTCCGTATCTTGCTGCTGAGGGAGGAGCAGAATACCCTTGCCTCAGCGGAAGAATGCTTGCCAAAGGGTACACCTGAATAATATAGATTTTCAGCTGGCTCTGGGCCACAGAATATAATATGGGCTTGTGAATGTATTACTCCACTGCTGTTGCACTCCTCTGATATTTTAACTTCTCTAGCAGCTTCTGGATGGCTGACAGTCAGTATCGGATTGCTAACAGCACGGCAAAGTTTGTGCATTGCAATGTATTCAGCCAGCACAGCGAGTCATTTACTTTCCCTTAACAAGATAACTGGTTGATTAATATACTTTACCCTGGGGTGCGCAGCAGATTTATTTCCTTCCCAGATACATGTTGAATACAGGAATGAGGAGTAAACAAGTTTGTTTTCAGTTATTTGTTATTTACTGGAACAATTCCTGAACTTTTTATTCAAGCTTTATTCTAGCAAACTATCCTTGAAAGTAATGGTAATTTTGACTGAGTAAGAACTTTAGGAATGGGTCACCTTACAAACCATTTTAAGTCAAATGACATGAGGTATCCATGCTCAGGATTTCTAGGCTCAGTCCAGATGTAACACACTTCAATAAAATACCTTGGTGATCACTATTTCTGCTTTTCTGATACAGATTACCAGTAACGGTGATATACCTTGGGTACTTATATGGTCTCTTTTCTGTATCTGAATGCTGTTAAATCTTTGTTGTTTTCTTTGTGAGGGCAAAGTAGTTTCACAAAGATTCAGTAAAATTTCAACTCTTCCACTAAGAAAATTCTTTGATGGCTAAGTAATCCACCCAGCTTCCCACTTCCCATTGTGAGAAATATTTGCACTGTCTTTATTGGAAAATTATTTTCTTACCTAAAGAGCAATTGATTATCCTTACCTGATGAAATCAAACTGATCAGCATCGTTCCTGCCTGTTTTTCAAAACCCTATTTAAACAAACAGATCCTAATAAGAACCCACAAACCCTGAAAAAGTCTATTTTCCTGGGAAGACTTGATTCTCTTCCATTTGATTTGCAACACATGTGGGAGGAGGGAAAGAACGTAAATGTCAGTGTGTTTTTAAGAGCACTTTATCGTGCTGTAAGTTTCTATAGCGTGGAATATCTTCTAATTCTAGATCAACTGAGATTAGAAGCACTAAAATAAACTAATGCACCAAGAAGCATATTCAAAATACACAGAAATAAAAATCAACTCCTTTCTGAGGAGAGCTAGGGCAAGAGCTGAACATCCCTCAAATCCCTATATAATCTGTAAGGTTTACACAAAACTTTCAGGTTGATATGTAGATCCTGAATAGACCTTCACACAGGTGACTGATTTTTCCTGTTATGAGTTATGATTACTTATTACATCATCATAGCACTGCATATGAGACCAGGTAAATTACACCAAGAATTAACAAGGTGACTCTACAGTTTGCTCCATATGAGCGGTTCTGCCTGACACATAGAACCCTACTGAATACACAATCAGTTTTAAAAATGTAAATAATTACATTAATTAGAAAAATAGTATCAGTGGCAGAACAAAAGGCTCTAGTGAAATTCTAATTGTATGGAGAAATCATGGCACCACGCATTGATCCAATAACAGACACTAATCCTTCAAATTAACACTAATACTAAAATACAAAACATTTCCATTTACATCCAAAGTTAAAATCCCCAATCAAAGCCCTATTTCGGCAATGAACATTTCAAGCACAACAAAAGGAAAAGATAAAGATGGCATGAGAAGGAAAGAACCTAAAAAAGTAGTCCTGAAGGATGACTTGATGTATTAAGTACACCCATATGTCACTTCATACTGCATTAGGAACTCCAGTTCAAATCAGATTCCAGGCACTAGGCTGAAATTAATTTGATGGCACTAACTCAGCAGACTGTTGTGCATCAAAATATTGTGCCGATAATTAGGTATTTTTTGTTCATCACCAGTTAGAACTGGGTTACAGCCAGAGTTCATGGGAATACATTATTTTTTCATTTGAAAAAAGAACAGAGATTCTCTTCAGAGTCCAATTCTAAATCAAGGCAATCCTTAGTGCTTGCATTTGACACACCAGTGCCCAATTCTGTATGGCACTGGGAAAGTAAACTTTTTTTTTAATGATTCATACCCAGCTGAGAGCCAAAAAGTAAATGCTGGGCCTGAGTCCTTACTGCATTCCTCATTTCTATATTTTTCCATATATCTAACTTAGAACTGGAGTCACAAACTCAAAATCCACACTCCACCAAGTACTGTTTTTTCTCTCTTCTCTCCTTTAAGACCCATAACAACAATTATTTTTTCCCAAGGACAGGAAAGCATTTTTCTAACTTCCCACCCCTCCCCCACCCCCATGTCAGAACCATTTGATCAATGGTTTTGCCAGCTTAGCTAGTGCAAATTAGTGGTGTGATTTCTTTGTGCTGAAGTGGCTGTGCCAGCTACTGTCTACACAATTAGATGCAATTATACTGGCAAGAAAGTCTTCTGCCATTCAAGAGCTGGTATAGCTAAATCAGAAAAGTTACTCTTTCTTTTTTTCCAGTAGGAATGGTACTTCTAAGCACAGAAAAGGCTTAAAGCTCAATATACTCACCCCTTTAATTGAGGGCTGAGAGAACCACTAGCTTCAGCCACAAGATAGGACATTAATCCAGTGCTTCCAGAGAGAGTCAAATCCTCCAGGAAAGAGAGACAGAAAAGAGCCAAGTCCTAGTAAAGTATAAAAAGCCAGAAAGAAAATTTCCCTTTTCATTTTTGGATGGAAAAATCCCTTCAAAAGGCTGACTTTATATATAGATGATAAAGGAGCAGTATAGAAAGGATTGTATTTTGGCAGTGGATTTTGCAGTTCACCTGTAAGTTTCAGTGAGCACAAAGCACACTCCCAAACTACCTCTGCTAAAATCTCTCTAAAGGCAAGATGACAGAGAAACAATAATGGGCAGGTCAAAAGAGACTCTTAGGGATTCCACAGTCATTAGTTTCCTGAAGTGAATTGCAGTTATTTTAATGAAAATAGACAATTCCACCAAAAAAAAAAATCCCCAACTCAGACTATCTATCTGATATGTAACAAGTTACACTCTTAAATCTGAGTAGGATCTATACTTGGCATTGAAAATATATAAATGACACATTTGAGAGGGTAAAATAAATCCCAGCCATTTTGAGGATGTACAGGTAATAGCTAAAATAAAACTGAACTGAGCCTTAAGAATGCCAAAATAAAGGCAGGTAAAAGGAGTGCATTCTCCTATTTTCCCTAGCAGGTTTTCCAATGAGAAAATCTTACTCAGCATTTGAGCACACTTTTCTGCATTACGTGCTCTACAATGGAAGCTACACGAGCACTGTGAGAGCAATGAAGAACCTAGCAGAAGCATGCTTCATGAAACTGCCAAGCTAGGGAAAGGAATTATTTTCAAGAGGACTAGGCTATCATGAACAGAGCTGGAAAAGAAAAAAATATGACTGGGGAAAAAAAAAAAGGTATTTTAGACAATAAATGGGCAGAAAAATTTTGTATAATATATCCACAGAAGCAAATCCCAAAGCTCCTCCATGAGCTGGGAGAAAACTTTGACTTCAGTAGCTGACAGCCT
>VZTU01007429.1:0-25803 GCA_013400835.1 Zapornia atra
ATGGTCTTCTCCAGGGGCTTCAGTGGAATCCTTCTGGCACCTGGGGCGCCTCCCCACCACTTCTTCACTGGCCTTGGTGCCTGCACAGTATCTTACATCTTCTCACTTTCTTCTCAGGTGGCAAAAAGCAGCTTCTTGCATTTTTTTTCTCCTAAATGTGATTCTCAGAGGCGCTGTGACCGTCGCTGATGGGCTCAGCCTTGGTCAGCAACAACTCCGGCCTTGAGCCAGCTGGTGTTTGCTCTTTTGGGCCTGCAGAGAGCTTCTGGCTGCTGCTTGCAGAAGCTGTCCCTGCAGCCCCCTCCTCCACCAGGCCCCAGCCACACAGAACTACAACAACTGCCTTTAGCAGCACCCATGATTTTTCTCACTTTCACTGTTCCGATTCTCTCCTCCATCCCACCATGGAAGAGAGAGTGAGTGGCTGTGTGCTGCTTGATTTCTGGCTGTGATTAAACCATGACAGGAGCCAAGCCAATTGCTCACATGTAGGCATTCACCTTGCAGCTAAAAATATTAAGATGAGATTAATTCAGTTCCTAATTTGAGCTATATTCTACCTTATTGTTGAATGAATGCAAAAAACATGAAAGGGAAAGGCTGATATTGTTAAGGGCTGATATTGTTAAATTATGAAAATCGGATAAGAAAATCAAAATATGAAAAAAACACTTGAAATTAACTATGGTGGTTAAAACAAAATATTCCTCTCCATTTGACACCTGTTTGGAATGCCAACTCCATTTTACCCGTCAAGGTTATTTCAACGGAGATGTGATTATACAACTAGCTTAGCCATCAATTTTTTATACAATTTTACTTTTATATAATGTGCACAATTACATTTTATATAATTATAATTATATACTTTTATAGGGGTTTTTTGATTGGTTATATTTTATTAAAATTGAAAGAGTACCACAGCTTCATAAATCTCAGGAATTGTTCTTCACTTTTTTTTGTATTCAAACGCATTAAGACCTTATGCATTTTTTTAGCTATTCAGAAAGGAAATAGAATCTTTGATGACTTAATAAAATTAAATCAATCATAATTTCACCATTAGGCTGCTGAGTAGATGAGCATTATGAAGGTAGCTCATCTTCTAAAGATAACATTTGCTTGGTGTGGCTTGTGGTTTCAAAAATCACCTCCTCAGGTGGCTGGTATATGATCAATAATTTTCCTATGAATTCTTAGGATAGCTAAGGTGGAAAACATGTTTCCTTTGCATCATGCCTAAAAAAGAAGCAATAAGAGAAAGAATCTCATAATCTGATCAGTAATTGTGAGGGAACACTTTTTCTCCCTGGAAGGTGTTATGAGGAAGAGTACAGTCAGTGAGTCTGCTCTGTGGGGTTCGTACAGAAGGGGTACTCCCACACACTACCTGACCAGGGTGTTATTCTGCTGATGAAAAGTGTAGGTCAACGGGTTCAAACCTGGATTTTTTCACTTCCAGAAAACTATAGCAGCCAGAAGCCAGAAGCCTTGGCAATGAAAAGAGGTGAGGTGTATTCCCTCTGTCCCCGCCTTCAACTTGCACCTCTGTGCAGCAAAGTTTAATGACTGGCTCTACTAAGTGAAGGTGGTTCCACAGGGAGGTGGTGAGCGCTGCTGTCTGACAGGACCTTCTCGGGCTCCTAAACATAATTATTCCCACCTAAAGCATTTTCACGTTTTGACATGAAGTTCAAAAATAGGAAAAAGGAAAACGCAAGTCCTGCATGAAGGCTCAGGAAGGAGGCGGTCCCAGTCCTATCTACAATCAAAAATACAAATGCTCTCAGGAGTAGTTAAGTAATTTTGACAGCAAGACTGGGTACTGTTGGTACCAGAGCTACCACCTTCCAGCTCAGTCTGTAACAAAATCAATAAGGAAGTTTTGTCTGGGAAAAGGAGATTTGACCTTTGTGAGACAGAGGTCACTGGACCCAGGCACACCATTTCCCAAGTCATTTCACTAACATAGGTTCACTGTTAGAGAAAAGCTCATATATCTTTGAGAAATACTTTATAGCACTGTATTCCTTTTTTTCTGCCATCCTTACTGCTGTCAGAGTGAGTTGTGTGTGCATATATATCAAACTCTGTATCATGAGATGACTTCAGATGAGGTCAGATGTGCCTTGTAAAAACCTCAGCACCCATCACCATTACAAACTGTGATGTCTACACTAGCAAACAGTGTGATACAAAATTCGCACAGTGAGAAAGGTGGTGTGGAGGACCCAGTATCCATACTACCTATATATATATAAATTTTTCCTTACACTAGCTCTAGCCTCAGTCCATGGATGCAGTGACTATCACAATCTGTAAAGTATTTAGTAGATTTTGGCTACACATCTCTCAGTTTAATTAATCTGAAAGAAATCTGCCTTTAGTTCTGTAAGACTTGTCCATGAGGCACAGTGAGAGGGACAGCAGGGAGATCAGCTTCAAAAGTTCACCCCTGTGTGAATACTCAGAGATATACCCACAGAAGAAGAGTGTTGCATTAAGAGTAAACTTGGCCAGCGAACACCTCAGCTTCTGCAGATGCCAGAAAGGCAGGTGGCACTTTATAGGTCATAGTCTTAAGCTCAGACATCTATATTATATCAGGGTTTGCTTTAGGTACCCCAGTATTTCAGTGGAGCAAGAACTCAGCCCCCCCGCCAGGCCTTTGTTTCTCAGGTATAAGGTGGGAAGGGTGGTACCTCTCCCTGTCCAAGGGAAATCGTGAAGATGAGGAAAAAGACTGTGTAGTACTTCAGATGCTACAGTGATAAAAATAAAGTTACATGATCTTTTATAGGAGTACAGAAAATGCTTCATTTATCATTTTTAAAAGGCTGTCCAATAAAACGTTCCACTACTAATAAACTAGAAAAAAAGGCCAAAGTGTAAATTACCCAGGGGGGAAGCAATACACAAGGAAGCAGAGGGAGGTCACTGTGTTGCAAAGCTGTGATCTCCATCAGCAGTGCTAGCAACATGAGGGAGGATCTTCGGGCAGCACAGGAGGGTGAGGTTGTGTTATTGCTTTGCTTTGCTTTGCCTGCTGAGATGACTGTACTCTTGGTAGCTCTGAAAGTCCCACATATACATATTGATAATTCCCCACTGAGAAAGACACGAGGCCATAGTGCAGAAAAATGTTTACTTAGGCATTGCAAGAAGTGTGTTTCCCTTTGAAAGTACTGAAAAATTTCAGTAGGGTCTAATTTGTGGAAAATAAATTTCAAATTCACCCAAATGTCTGATTAATGTTATCTGATAAAAAATATACCACCATGTCTTAGCTGACCACTGTGACATTTTGAACAGCTTGCATAGGAACTAGTGACCAAGTGTTACACCAAGGCATTACTTTACAGGTTCTGTGAATATTGAGACATTTAAGAGTTTCCTTGCAGCTAATATATCAATAACAAGCAAGAATTAATTCCTTGAGTTCTCAAAGTTACATTCACAGATCTTACAAGTCAAAAAACTTCATTCTGCTGGAGTTATTTCTTTCACTGAAACATTTTTGAAAGCAGTATGCCCTTCACTCAGAGATTAAAGCAGACAACCTCTCTGTTAATTTCAATTTACAATACTCATTTGCTAGGCTATCACTTGTTTTCGTTTTTCTAGACAAGCAGCTACTGTTCACCAGCCCGTGCACTTGAACTGCAGATTGTATCTGCATGAAACTCATCATTCAAACCACAACAGCATGCAAGAGCCCATTTGGAAAATGATGCCCATCAGGAAGAGATTCATTTCTCTGCATGATTTTTTGGCAACACTCTATTCTTTGTAATTTGTACCACAACTGCTCTCGTTTACTGGCACTACAGGTGTAGCTTTGTGTGTTCATTTTTAACTGTAGGTGATTAAGGAAGAAAAAAATATCCCTCTATGATAAGTCATCTCTTCCATCTTTGTCAGATTTCCTAGTGCTTGACTTACAGCTTTTTCAGTCTGAGTCAGCTTGACTATGGTATTAACGAAAAAACCAAGCATCATCAACCCTAGATCTTGAAAAGATCATCAGGCTGTCATTTGGCTGAGGAATGAGTACTGTGATCTACAACTGGATGTGACCAAATCAAGTGCCATATCTTCACAGCACATAACCTGTATGAAGTAAATGCAAACCCACATATATTTGCAAGAGTGGGACTTCATTATCAAAAAAAATTGCCAGTCCTCCTGGTCTCCTTAAACAAGGTTATTTAAAGATTTTGTGCAGGCTGATTTAGTCACACTTCTTCCGTGCCTTTACTCAGAGATTCCGTATTTGAAAAGAATTAACTTTACTGAGAAAGATTTTTTCCTTGTGTTTCATTCCAAGAAAAAGAAGGGGGGAAAAAAAAAGAATATGGAACTAACTTCTTCTTCTAGTAACTTATCATGGAGCCAAAAGCCAAATTCAAAAGGCACACCGGGATATGGGGAATTACCAAGTTATTCACAAGCACTGAGGTTAGGGTGCTCCATTGTTGAGTGCATTTCTACAGGTTCCACCAAAGACCAGGTCTCAGGATGATGAGAAAAATCCAGGCCGCTCCTTTCTCTGAAGGTCTTCTAACCAAAATGTAGGCAAGTATTTAGACTTCTTTTGTTCCAGCTATTGTGAGTGCTTACAGTAAGGTAGCAAATATCTCTTCAAGTATTCTCATTGCAGAAATGTAGAACTCTTGAGACCTACCTGTGTGATAAAAACTGATTATAACTGGACGTGTTCTAGCAAATGTGAATTGGCACCTAAAGTGAATGCTGGCATGGCTACATTGACTAGTTATAGGCACCTAGGGAAAAAAAAGAAGTCACACCTTGCAAATAGATTATGTTCCTACCCATCCCAGCTACTCGCTGATGAAAATCTTTGTTCACTTAGTACTATTCTCTCTTGAAAAGGACAGATGTTCCAGGTAAGTGCAATTATACGAGTCAGAGAAGGAAACCTGTAAAAAGAAACTCACTCTTGAGAGAAATGGATAGATGTGGATTATGGGAAAGATAATTCAGACCTGCATCCAAAACAAGCCTTTTCAAAGCTTTTTGGACATTTCATTTAAAGCAGAAGCTTCATTGAATCATGTATAATTTGCATGTTCTCTTTACATCTCATAAATTTTGTTTTTCTCATGGTAGAAGGAAGTGGTAATCTTAGCAGCAAATTACTTTGATGGAAATAATGCACTAGAATGCACTTCAAACCAGTGATTTTATAATACCTTACAAGCATTGTAAGTAGTCACATTTGAGGCTAAGTCACAGGTTATGTGAAGGAAAATTTGAGAGAAGCATGGGGAAATCCATCTGGATACCTGTGGCGTGACAAAGCCTGCCAGCTAGCTTTGAAGCATAGCAACACGCTAGTGCAACCACACTGGGTTTGGGACCTGAGCTGACACCTCTGCACAGCACTACACTCTGCATACTCCTCTCCTGGGAGAAGATCATGAACGTATGGGGAGGTGCAGCAACAAAGCTTTGTTAGCTTTCCACACAGCCGTAGCTGTAGCTATGATTCTTGATGGATCTTTGAAGATACTTCAACAAAAAGGTAACAACAGAGGGTGGGATTTATTTGCCTACCTGCCTACAGAAGGCCATTTGAGATGCCTTGATGTAGCTCTGACATCTTTGCAGGATTGGCAAATCTAACAAGGGACATGCTTTGCCTTTGGAATGGCAGACAGAGGACAAGGGGGTTACCCCATGGCACCTAAGTGGCATTAAAGATCTATAACTGCGTCCTGGAATCCTTCCCAAAGAATCAGAGTACTTTAGAGCAGTGGCATGCTTTGAAATATATCTAAGAACTAGAATGAGAATCGGAGAAGTAAAAGCACTATTAGTGTGCACTTTTATCTTGCAATTTTGTACTTCTGTCATTATCATAATTCTGGGAAATGACAACTTTTAAGAACATGTTGTTTTGTCCTTTTAAACTTGTCTTCTTAACTACAAGATAGGTTTTATTTTAAAATATCAGGGAACAGAAAATCAGCATTAATAAAGACTGTCTTGCAATGATTTGTGTTTTCTTTTGACACCCCTCCCTCATTAATCTTATACTATTCACTTCATAGTTACAAATAATCCATGTAAGGCTTGAGTAAGCATTGTGTATTTTGTCCTGTGGCCCAATGGACAGGCAATGCTTGAACAAGGCACTGAACTTGGGTTTTCCGCTTCATAATTAATTTCTCTAACTCCTTGGCTACAGCAAACATGGGGATCTGTAGCCCTTGTGACTGAAAGCAGTGTGTCTTGACCAGTTCTTTAGAAAAACTGGTGGCAGCAGTCTGCTCTTAGGAAGGAATTTGAGCTCTGGACTCTACATGAACCGAGCTGAATAGTCCTTAACTAGGGTTCAAAATGTGGCATTCAGGCAAATATTTGTGTTCAAAGGCTTTTCAGATGCACGGCAATCTCAGGTAGTCAGCTCTTCCCATGCACTCAGGCAAGACAGTTTGCAGACAGCACAGTGTGATAACAGGAGCCTGATCAGTGAAGCTAATGCGAGTTGTACCTCCCTTTCATACACTTACAATCTCTACTGGACTGGTTCCAAATCCTCAGCAAGGGTCAGTCTTCTTCCCATTAAAATGAGTGAAAGTTTTCCCACTGAAATCAATATAATGGGAATCAGAGTAATTCTCATTAAGTACAATTCCAATAGATTAAAGAGCCTATCATTTTATACTGACTGATTATCAGAAATGGACCTCATTATGGAAAAAACCAGCATTGAGCTTTGCTTTTTCAAAGCATGCTTTAAATATGAACCAATTCAAAGTTTCCACTGGATGCAGTGACAAATCACGATGACAAACACACTAATGCTAGTTACGAGTTTCACTAACCCAATCTCCATGCCTTGGGGTTAACACTACAAATAAAGTTTTGAAAGAACCAAAGTTCAACAGCCATGGTTGATAAAGGAACATGGATCATTTACACAAAGAGAAATAATGAAAGGATTTTACTCAAAAAAGTATTTGCCTTTATGTACCTTCATGTTAAAGCACCAGTAATTTTATATGCTGCTAAGAAAAATGTAGGGAATAGGGCGGTTTCTGAGGACATAAAAGAAACTTCTTCTTAGTCCTGTATAGCTGCCAGAAATTTTGTGACTGATATTTTGTAAGATGGAAAAGGAAGCAAAAGAATCTACAGTAATCTCCAGATTTTACATTTTTCTCTATTTGATTATGAAATGATATTTCAAAAATGTCTTGCCCACTGATTTTAAGGTTTAATCACAGAATCACAAGGTTGGAAAAGACCTTTGAGATCATTGAGTCCAACCATACCTGTCCTCTGCTAAACCATATCCCTGAGCACCTTGTCTACCTGTCTTTTAAATACATCCAGTGCTGGGGACTCAACCATCTCCCTGGGCAGCCTGTTCCAATGCCCAGTAACGCTTTCGGTGAAGAATTTTTTCCTAATGTCTAATCTGAACCTCCCCTGGTGTAGCTTGAGTCCATCACCCCTCATCCTATCACCTGGAAATATTCAGATATATAAAATTCAGATTTTTTTTTTTGTGTATGTCCCCAGAATGACACCTTCTTTGCTGCAGAATTAACTTCCCTAGTCATTTCTTGCTTTTCTCAATGTTTTGGAAGCTGGATTAGAAACAAGGTACTGCAGTAAATTGAGAAAAATTAAGTGCAAGAACTAAGCGCAAACAGGCAGTTTTGAAAACAAAACAACACAACACCCTAAAAATATAAACCAAGACTTTCACTACCTCTTTTCCCAAGCTAAGTTAAAGACAGTCACCTTTGTGAGAAGGTTCCTGATAACTGGAAAAAGCCAACTGTCATAGTCATTTGCAAGAAGAACAACACATCAGACTCACCTTATTTCCTGGAAACATGGTGGAAGAAATCTTCCTTCAAACAGTGGAAGACAAGAAGGTGACCCAGAAGATCCAGGGCAAACGATGCCTGAGAAACCTTGTTGCCTTCCGAGCCATGGGCAACAGGAAAGCAGTAGATATCATTTATGTTCACCATGTTGTCTTTGTTGTAGTACTTGTACAGCCAAATTTGTGAAACATCATTTGGATCAGTGGGCTATAAGATATATGGAAGACAGGACCACTCAAGTATTGTGATCAGTAATAAAAATTCCTACTAGTGATGACTTTCAGGGATCAGCACTTGAGATCTGTACAGAGGGACAACACAGCACACCTTCTCAGCATGTATATGGACAATGCTAAATTTAGAGGAGTGACTGTTATGCTGGAGAGCAGAGCTGCTTTTTGCAAGCACATTAACATCCTTAAGATCTGATCTTACAGGAAGCTCACAAAGATGCTGAACATTGAGTTTAGCAAAGAGAAATGCAATGTCTTGCATGGGGAGGGGGATGAATAATCCCATGTATCAGTATAGGCTTGGAGCAACTAGGGAAGGGCTTGAGGTTCATGCTGGAGAAGAAGTTGACCACAGGTCAGCAGTGTGCAGAGAATCATAGAATATCTCCAAGTGGAACAGAACCATAAGGATCATTGAGATCAACTCCCTGCTCCTTGCAGGACTACTTAAAACTAAACCATATGACTAAGAGCATTCAGACACTCCTTGAACTCTGGCAGGTTGGTACCATGACCCTGAGGAGCCTGTTCCAGTGATGAGGAAACCTCTCAGTGAAGAAGCTGACACAGCGTCATTCCATTTCCTTGTGTCCTGTTGCTGGTCACCAAGGAAAGGAGATCAGCACCTCTGTTGCCTCTCTTGAGGCAGTTGTAGACTGCAATGAGGTCATCCTTCTCTTCCCCAAGCCAAACAACCCAAGTGATCTAAGCCACTCCTTATAAGTTTTCCCCTTGACACCTTTCACCATCTTAGTTGGTCTTCTCTGAACAGTCTAATGGTTTGATGTCCTTCTTATATCCATATGCCCAAAACTTCACACAGTCCACAAGGTTGGGGACACACTAGGGCAGTGTAGAGTCTTGCAATCCCCTCCCTCAACCAGGTAGTTATGCTGTGTCAGTTAGCTATGCTAGATGAAATCTAACCACATACTGGGCTGTGTAGAAATACAATTAGCCAGCAGGTTGAGGCAAATGATACTTCAGATCTCTTGAGCACTTGGGAGACCACATCTGGAGAACTTTGTGCAGTGTGGGTTGTGCCCATGCAAGAAAAGCTTTAGCATATTGGAACAAATGCAGTGGAGGACACCAAGATAGTCAGGGGCTGGAGAACCCAATAAATTAGAAGAGGCTGAGGGAGAGAGGCCTGTTCGTCCTTGAAAAGAAACTGTTTCAGGGGAATTTATTACTGTTCCTATTGACATGCTAGTAAGGTGTAGAGAAGGCTGAGCCACTTTATCCTCATAGATGCACAGAGTGAGGACAAGAGTCCATGGACACAAATTGAAACACTGGAAATTCCAGATGTGAGGGAAATTTTATAAGGAAATGTTAGCTTAATTTTGAAAGAAGTTGCCCAGAGAGGTTGTTGAATTTCCATTCTTGTTGACATTTAAAATGCTGATGGACACAACCATAAGCCATATGGTCTGACTGAACCTGCTTTGAGCGGGGTATTAGGCTAAATGATCACTAAGGGTTCCCTCCAACCTGAATTACTCTGTGATTCTGTGGTGCTATGAGGAGTGCAGAAAAGCAGAAAGGTCTGGAGTACACCCTTGCCCTGAGAACAGTGCTGGACAGAGTAAACTCTTGTACTCAGGAACTGGACACAACTTGCAGCCGAGTTACAGTCATACTCAGTAATTGACCCTACTTTTAGTGCATAACCCCTTCTGTTGAAAATTAGGATTCTCTGGTCAGCAAGCAGTTTGCAATGAAAACTGATTGCAGTGCTTCTGTGCTTCCAGCATTGGTTTTCTGCCCACTTTGTTTAATCTTTTTTTCTGTCTATGCTCATTTTTGTACCTCCATAAGAACAAATAGGTTTGCTATGGTACAACTTTCAGTTTTAGGTCTCCCTCACCCAAAAATAAGTGGCAAAGTGGCAATGGACCTAACAAAAGGAAGGCTTGCATATAGTGAGATAAGGTAAATAAGAAGAAGCATAGTGACAAGTTCTGAATGGCACCCACAAAAACAGGCTGACAAACAGAGACTGTGTTCTTATTCCCCAGAAAAGGAATGATAATTTTATATTGAAGAACAGAACAATCTAAAAAAATGAGGGCTCCTTTAATTTTACATTTCAATATGGCTTAAAAATTGCAACACAGAAAACCTGGAGCCTTTTTTGTTCCTTAAATTATAGCTTGCAAAGTCATTACCATGAATATCTTAATCTTTCTAAATGATCATTGTCTTCTTAATATTCCTTTGCATAATACACCATAAAATTGAAATTCAAGAGTAAATTTTTTAGCTGTGAACCATTTTCCTGCTGAATGTCATGATCTGCAGTCTGCATATTCACCATTTTGCCGCTTCTTTCTCTTTTGCAGATGTGTAGGTGAAGTGTAGTAACTCTTACTTTGCAAATAGTGATGCTTTTCTACTTGAAAAACCTTTTTTTCCTCCACTAAGGCTTCCCAAGAGAAGCTGAAAACTGTTTGTAAATTAATATAGTCTTACTTTGTTCTCCAAGGAGCTTCAGACATTTTAGAGCAAGTAGGGTTGCTCTATCTTGGAGAGAAGGCTGTTATAGCCTTTGTTCCCAAACTGAACACTTCAGTCTACATTTAACTAAACTATTTCTTCCAAACAGAAATGGATTCATCTGCTAGTCTGAAAAGGTCTCCCCTTTTGGTAATTTAATCTAACAATTAGAAGTTTGAACCCAAGTTCTTATTTAAATGCATCTGATACCAGCTTTCAGCTGCTAGTACTTGTCAGTCTCTATTAGATTAAGGAAACTTTTCATATATAACATTTTTCTTCCCAGAGTGGGTCTTAAATATTGCATTCAAGTCACTTTTTAAATCTCCTTTATAACAAATTTTGTGTCATATACCATATTTTTGTGCATCTTTTAAAATATCACCCTAACAGGCCTTTGTGTTGATCTCTTGAATCATTTTTTGCTTGGCCTTCTTCAGTTCCTCACTGTATTTGAGACTAGAAATGAAGGGCCGATTTTTTGGGTCTTGCTCACATTTGATGCCAAGAAGACTCCTTCCATTTTCCTGTTCATTTCTCCTTATGTATTGCCACGAAGATTACATCAGTCCTTCACTCACAACATTACACAGTGACACTGCTGTTACCCTCCCTGAAGTCTTCTGAGTACACTTGCTTTCTACAGTAGTGTGTCCTTCTTCCTATATTGATTTATCATCTTCTTTCTTTCTTTCTGAATGCATACTCTCAGAAGATGTTCACCTCACCAAAGGGATTCTCCTGATCAAATCTATATGTACAATGCAGGTGCCTACACCTGAATTACCACTTACAACATAAAGGAACACACATTTCTAAGGCCCCCCCTTAGAAATGAAAGAACAGTGTTTAAAGTAGGCCAGGTGAATTCATGCTCTAAATGATGTACTCTCTGTGTTGATGATAGAGGGCTGAGGTGGGTAGCTCTGACGTTGACAACTAGTAGGCAAGTAAAATGAGGTTAAGTGTCACCCATCATGCTTGTTTGCACGCACTTCTCTAAGAAACCACCTTATGCTATATTACTTCTCCCCCTTCTCGTGCTTAGATATGTATATAATAAAGACATATAAAATGATCTCATCTTCTCAGCAGTCTACAACACCCACAAAATAAATTGGCAGCGATATAATGCTTGCTTCTAGATAAAGCATGGAAATGTGAGTATGTGATGTTTAGTGGTAGTGCCTGAAGAATCACTGAAGAGCTGGGACTGCCCTCTCTTCCCACCAAATGTCCTCAGGTCACAACCACAGCTACCATGCAACCACCAATGCCAAGTGCCGTGGTAAATCTACTTTTACCCTTCATATGAAGTTCTGGAAGAGTTACCTAATGTTGTGTGCAATATGTTTTGGACACGAAATGTAATCCTTGCCTTTTAGAAATTGATATGAGCTACTGGCTATATACAGTTGTCAGTAGCTATCCTCAAATTGAAGGTCCTGATGAAGTTCATGTGATTTCTTTCCATACAGAAAGAAGTGTTCAGTCTCACCTCTGATTTATACAATATCTTTGCTGTGCTCTGGTACACTCAAACTGTGAAACAAAAGCCTAGCGATTTACAAGCTCCTCATCCTTATTTAGGCAACAAAAATAACCGTCTCTGTTTTAAAAGGTGATGACTTTAAATATTGAACCTAGCGATAGGTATAAGACACACATCTTCTAAAGAACAGAGATAAAAAAGTCTATGGTAGTAAATTTAGTGCTAGAGAACAGACTGCATCTTTCCTGGTAAAGACAGTGACACTTCTGTGACTTACACTTTTATTTATGTGTTATCAAGGGATAGTAGTGGATGGATTAGTCTGCACATTGCTTGCATTCCTCTGCTGTTTAAATTGACCTGCTCGCCTTTGGAGCATCACTGAGACTTTCTTTTTATCTATTAAATCTCTGCTTCTTCCTTCCACCACGGCACTAATTTATGTGAGCCACAATGGGTAGACATTGTGGGCTGGAGTAATCTCACTTCACTTTTTAAAGCCTGAGGTGTTGATGTTCATGCGTGAACATGTCTTCCCAGGCTCAGTTTAGAGTCACTGGAACTTGGTTCCTTAACATGTTTTAAACATCCATGTAAAGATGAATTAAATCACACAGGAAAAGCTGCTTCTCTCTGCTGATGATAAGCCCGGGACATGAAAGCCTACAGTATAAATCTGGACATCTGGTGAGGTGAGTCCCACACTGTGTCCCCAACTGTGACTGGGGCTGGCTGAAAGGCTTCTGTCAGTCCCCTGCCCTCAGTGGTAACAGGGATGACAGGAAGCAAAACGCAGAAGAGGTGGATTGGCTTTGAAATACGAACTAAATACAGCTGTGAGTGGAAATAAACTAGTGCAAACGCATTCTCAGTGGAAAATAAAAACTATTGTAAGTCATCGCAAAAGTTGTCTCAACTATTGAAACTAAAGGCTGTTCAGCTTTAAAATTCAATTTAGAGGTAACGTTTGAAGCTGCAAGTTTTGATTCAGGTAAAAATCTGGGCTCGTTTTCTATTTGGAATAAAAAAGTTTCCAACTGATTTATTTAAATGTTAACATTTAGAATCCAAATGCTCTAACTATGCCAAATAACTTTTATGTATTTCCAAAATGTCTCTGAAAAATGGAACTGAAAAAATTCAGAAGGCAGCAACACAGCTAAAACAGGCTATTCAAGCGTGAATTATTCAGTTTAGTTCTAGGCAAAAAATATTTGTAAAATAATAGATATCACATTGGAAAAAGCACATTGCCAGCATTTACTGTTGCATAATCATCGAATATTCAAACATTTTTATTGCTCAGAAGGAAGAGAGAAGTTACACCATCAGGCATGATCATGCTCACATGGCCCCTATTTCCCCAGGCAAATGGCCTGGACAACAGCAGCAGGTAAGACAGAAATGTGACAGCAAATGATGCATGTGTGCATGCATATGTGGGGGTCTAACACCCTAACTGTACGGATGGCATCGTGCTAACAATGAAAATGAATGTCTGATGGATTACATGATAACCAGGGTTTGGACAGACAGGTTTGAAATAAAGAAGTTGGCTTGAAAATGAATATTAAAGAAGCATAAAATACTTCTATCAGAGGAGAGAGTGCTTGGGATGGGATCAGACCATCAGTGACAACCTTGATCACCCCACAACCGCACAGCCACCGCCCAGGCAGCCTCCCCAAGGGACATGGGGTGGGGATGCAGACAGCACCCAGAGGGTGTGACTGTGTGGTTGCAGTGTGTGCAGAGGGAGCAACGCCTCAGGGTGTGCCTGTGGATCTGTGGAGGCTTCCTTGTCATGGATGTCTGCGGGGCATTGAGAGCAGTGGGGTGACATGCAACCAGAGCAGCCACATCTCCTGCACATATGCATGTGTGAGATCAGAACTTTCTGGGATCAGCTCGGGGTGGGGTGGGGGGGGAACACATTTAGAACTTGGTAGGTGTTTATTAACATTTGGTGACTGTCTAGTTTTGTGGTTTATCTGTTACATTACAAATATTGATTCTGCATATACGGTTTGTGGATTGAGAGTCAATGTTCTGTCACTAATACATCAATAAACTCTGTCAATTATGCTCTAACCCAAATTGCATGAACTGAGCAATGTTCTCCTGTAGCATCAGAAAGGCCTGCAAATAAACATTTTAGTCTATACTGCCATCCCTACGGGGTCTTTGTGTACTGTTCCAAAATAACACAGTAATTGAGGTCCTTTTTTTTATTAAAAATCCCAAAAATGTATTAGGAAAGCAAACTCACCATTGATGATGATGATAATTCTATGATTCTATGATGATCATCCCTGCAGCAGGCACTGTCTGTAGAGGGAGACAGTGGGCTGCAGCTCCAGGAAGCGCACGCAAGCGGGGGCATATTTATGAATGACTGGAGGAAGGCTGCTCTAATCTGTCTTTCTGCCCTGTGCTTCTCTATTGGTTTGACAGGGAGCAGCCACTAAACCCAACATTGTCCAGATTCCCAAGGACTTTAGGAAGTATTTCTCTACAGGCACACTTGGTGACACCCTGAATGGGTCTAGACTGCCATCACAGAACCTTTATGGCTGCACAAACTGTGGCCTTATCAAAATGATCAACATCAGCCACTGCAAGTGGCTGACAGCAGCTTTATGCTGTATCAGAAAAGCCTGATGTGGAGGGTGTGTGTTTAGTTAGGATGGGGGGAACAAGGGCACTATTTCTGGTGTCCCTGTACAGCCACAACATCCTCCTGGGTTGAACCAGCTACAAGCAGAATCTCTCCTACTTTCAGTAAAACACCATTAACAGCCACTGCTTTAATTGTACTTTTTTTTTTTTTAATATTCTTTCCTTTCTTAATTTCTTTTGTGCCCATAATTGATTCTGAAAGAAAAACATAATGTCAGCAGGACTCACCTTGCCCTCCAGGAATCTCTGTAGTGAATGGAATTGCATAGCCAGCAGCTAATCCAGCACCTCACAGCTATGTTAGCAGGTAACAACCTTTTCCAGAAAATAGTTATGCTATCACTAATGAAAAAAAACCTTAAAATCCGTGGAATTACAGGAAAATTATGAGAGAGAAGCAACTCAGTGTTTTATAAGTCTGCCGTTTGGAGAGGGAAAGCCTTGTGTCTTCTCTGGCACTATTCTAGCAGATCTAAACTCCAAGGCTATGCCAGAGCTGTTTCAGGAGACTTGCTTTGAGACAGCCAGTGCAATGGTCTCACATTGCAACAGTCCTCTTTTCCAAGTGCAGCCTTGAAGGAAAACTCTGAACTTTCATAGCAGCGCAGCTGGTGCACAGCCCCTGCACACACAGTACTTATCAAACAAGCAATTAGTAGCTGAGCCCTGCTTTTACTCAACTGTGTATAAGAAGTTGCTTGCTTCCCTGTTCCAAGGATATTTCTTCCTTCCTCTCCCATGAGCATTTTCATGAAGGTAGTCACA
Source organism: Zapornia atra (assembly GCA_013400835.1). NCBI lineage: Eukaryota > Metazoa > Chordata > Aves > Gruiformes > Rallidae > Zapornia > Zapornia atra. Next base: position 15,534 of record VZTU01007429.1, read on the forward strand.
GGACCAAGGCTGCCTGCCTCCTTTCAGACACACTGCGATGTTGCTCCCAGTCTCCCCATCCGGGGGACTCCCAGGTTCGTTTCAACAGGTCTGGATTTTAGTATAACACAATGGCACCTCTGTTATCAAGGTTTGATTGGTATCACTGGTTTGACTCTAGGTGTTCCCAGTGGGAGGAGGATGCTCCCAGGTCTGGGCAGCACATAGTCTGTACAAACACAGTGCAACAGGTTCTGTTCTGATAAAAAATGGTAAACTCAGATCATATCTGAGGTGCAAATTGACCTGAACAGAAATACACCAATATAAGTGATCACTTTGTAGCAATACTTGCTTTTGTGTCTGACTGGGTTTTCTCTTTCAGGTAATGAAATTAAATACTGACTTTCAAATCAGAGAGAATTACTTCAGGGAAGCTGGTGGAGCTCCGCATCTACACCATGGAGAGAAGGCAGGGAGCAGCTAGGACCAGGAAGCTGGAGCACCGATGTAAGCTGGGGCCCAGCTGCAGCTGGTTTGTGCATAGCGGCTATCCAAGAGGTGCAGCGTTTAGTATTCAGATGCTATGCTTCTAAAATACCAGGCTCATCAGGGGAGATTAAGATGTCAAAAACCTGACAATCTAGACAATTAAAAGCTTCCAGTACAGGGGGCCATGAAGTAAGAGGGAGGTGTAGATGGGGGGAGAAAAGGGAGGAGGAAGATGTAATGATTCCTTCAGGGAAATTAATTTCCATCAGCGCCTTTAGTATTTTTGCCAATTTCCGGTTGAAAAATGCATGTACAAAAAGCAGGAATTTCAATAAGTGTTTATGACAACATTCTTTTGAGTGAATTTAATCATATTAACCTCTTGTGGACCCTAGTAAGGGCTCTAAATCAATAACCCTTTTTATGTCTTCTAGGTAAAATAGCTGCATCTGGAGTGGGAGAAAGAGCGTAATGCCTCATACATATGACTCGATTATCACAGCGGCTGTCCAACAAATGCTTGCAAAAGGATTCCTCTTGAGACACATTTGCAGGTTCCTTAAAATGGGCCCTGAATGTCTACTACAAGCCTTGTGAAATTGAAGTCTCTGCTAAATTTCATTACTCCCTAGAAGCCCCCCATGGCCTGGCAGATATTCTAGTGCTGGCTTAAATGGAGGCAAGATATTACCGAGCTGCTTCCCCACAGATTTAGAGTGAAAGCCTTTTTCCTTTTTGTATCAAGTAGGTATTTTGCCAAAATGTATGTGCTTTTCCTGTTCTAATGTCAGGTTGCTGCTGCATTTGCCAAACAGTTTAATCTGGGTTTCGCTGTTTGATTTGAGGTTTCTATTCCTATGTCCTCCGTAGCTTGTGGATCCCCTCTGAATGTCTCATATCCACCTCTCTGATCTCCTGTGAGAGCAGGCTCAACACCTTGGTGAGGTTTTCCACAGCATCTTCCTCACACCCTATGCTTGCAGCCTTTCTGCTCTGTTCAGAGCACTTGAATACACCCAGGAGCATCTGCAGGCACCATGGCAGCCCTCCAGCTGTCTCCTTAGGGTAGCACCAGGGACACAGACCACCTGGTGTTCCATCTCAGTGCCTCTGAAGAGTTACACATGTTGTGCATAGCTGAAGGGCTTCAGCAGAGGAGAAGAGCAAGCTCCAACCGATACGCAGTGTTGTCTGAGGATAAAGATCTTTTCCTGGGATTTGAGTTCAGGAGAAAGAAAGATTTGTGCCTGGAGGGGATGAAGTGTTTTGGCTAAGCTGAAGTTGTACTCCTGATTCCCTCTTCCTGGTGAATTATTGTACCTCGTGGGCTTATGAAAAAATCTTTGCCTTGTTTTGATATAAAGAACAGTGCGCCCTGACTCCTATCTTACACTAACATTACCAGATTCATAAGTTGATAGCTTTTTGCACTTAATTTTAGCCATGTTTTTTTCCACTATCCATGATTAGGAGAAGGGTAACAAGGGTTAAAATGCTCATTCAACAATAGTTACATTTCTCTGATTAATTTTGCCATAAAGTAGGTATTGAAGTTATGTGTAAATGCAGTGATACCATTGGAAACTTTATGTAAGAAAAAAACCCAAATTACCCATAACTGAGAGCTGGAAAAAGAATGGTTTAAAAATATCTTCTATCTGTGTACTTATTTTAAAACCATTATCCCCCAAATATACCAACATCAAATTTTCTGAGTCATGGAATTCTCAAACAAAAGGGAAAAGAAGTTAAGGATGAAGGATTCAGCACTGAAAATTGGTAGCTTCTTGCTAACAGTGCTTAGTGAACCTGCATGGGTCACATTCCTTGAACTACATCTGTATTAGTATTAGCTTTAGTGTTATTAGTATTAGTATTTAGTATTACCACTGTTCCCTGGTCCAGGTTAGGGTCACCTAGCTGGATGACAGGAGAAAATCAGGCACATGTAGATCCACTTTCCTGATGATGCTGGTTTTTACAAGGAGAAAAGCATGTGTAGGGGGTGAGCAGATGTGATGGGGTGCATGAGGAGATTCCTGGGTGGTGGAATCAGTGGGATAGAATCACAGACAGTGTTGGAGTGAGCATCAGTAAAGCCAGGTATGGTTTTTAGTGCCAGTCACTACACTTAGAAAATGAGAATCACTGCTCAGAAGAGCTTAAAAATGAGATGAAAAATAAAATGTATCAGCAGGGCAGTGGAAAAAAGTTTATAGGAGGATATTTTAAAGTTTATAGGATGATATTTATGGAACAGTTCTACAGGTGAGGTAAGCCAAATGGTGGCAAGACAAGTGAGAATTTCATTGAATTGCTGCAGTGAAAAGTAAGTGATATTATGAAAACAAATATTTATAAAATAAAAAAGTAAATGGTTAAAAGGACAAGCTTGAAATTCATCACACCCCTACGCATGTAAACTTTATTGAATGGAGCAGAAAATAAATATGTGCTGTCAACAGTTAAATGCTAGCCATGGAAGAAGTAGGTCACTGCGTTTTTAAGCATGGACTCCTTCCCCAAAATATGAGTGGATTAGCTGATTTAAGAACAAGCATTACCCTTTCATTCAAATCACAAGCCTGCAAGGGATCTCTGTGTACTTGACTGATGCAGTGTCACAGCCATGTAAGTTACGTGCTTTGACTTTCACTGGCTCTGCTGAGCTACAGATGGAAGTAAGAGCTTGCAATGTGTCAGACAGTGAGAAAGGACATGAGAAAGGAAGATTGAAGTAGAAATGTTAGTGGGTGGCTTGCTAGCTTGCTCGTAGGAAGGCCTCAGCCCCATAGGAATCTTTATAGCATCTGTGGAGAAAACAATGGGAGAAGAATTGCAAGTGGCATGAAAGCTCTGATACTAACAAAAGAAAAAATGAAAGAAAATAAATTTAGGGAACCAAAGTAAAAATCCAGCTTCTCAGTATCAGCCCATCAACCTCATTGTATAGAGGACATTACACTGCTGTGGCTGCCTCAGGGGGGAAGCAAGGACGATGGCCAATGGCACATGCATTTTATTTGCTACAAGTTCTGACTTTCTGTCATGGTGGATGTGCAGTTTTTCAAAGAGGTCATGGAATCATAGACTCACAGAATATCCTGAGTGGGAAGGGACCCATAAGGATCATCAAGTCCAACTCCTGGCTCCACACAGGGCCAAGTCAGAGCACGTGACTGAGTGCATCATCCAGATGCTTTTTGCACTCAGTTGAGCTCAGTGCTGTGACCCCTTCCCTGGAGAGCCTGTGCCAGTGCCCAACCACCCTCTCAGTAAAAAACCTCTTCCTACTATCCAACTTAAACCTCCTCAGTCACATTTTCATACCGTTCCCTCAGCTTCTATCGCTGGTCACCAAAGTGAGGAGATCGGTGCCTCTCCCTTCTCTCCACATCGTCAGGAAGCCATAGACCACCATGAGGTCTCCCCTCAGCCTTCTCTTCTGCAGGCTGAACAACACAAGGGACCTCAGCCTCTCCTCATAAGACTTCCCCTCCAGACTCTTCACCATCCTCGTTGCCCTCCTCTGGACACTCTCCAATAGTTTTGTGTCCCTCTTGTACTGTGATCCCCAAAACTGCCACAGGACTCAAGGTGAGGCTGCACCAGCGCAGTGTAGAGGGGGACAATCACCTTGGATTTGCTGGCAATGCCATGCTTGATGCACTCCAGGATATGGTTGGCCCTCTGGGCTGCCTGGGTACACTGCTGGCTCATGCTTAGCTTGTTGTTGACCAAGATGCCCAAATCCCTCTCAGCATGGTTGGCCTCAAATATCTGAACCCCTTGTCTGTATGTGGGATATTTTATAACCCCTCATTCATGGAACAGACATTCCACTTCTAGCTGCTGCTTGCAGAAGCCACCCCTGCAGCCCCCTCTTCCAGAAGAACCCAGCCATGCAAAACTACAACTATTGAAAGTTTTAAAATAAGACTTAGGAGCCTAAGATGTTTAGAAGCTCTTAAAAATGTTACTAGCAAATATCCTTGTTAAAATCAGCAGAAACCAAGTTGACACAGATTGAAAATCAGATCAGAAACACAAGAAATTGGTGGATTCTCATTGGATATTTTTCTCTTCATCAGTTTCTCACAGCCGTACTTGAATGTTCAGTGTAAACTCAGGCAGTTAATGTCGTCTCACTGACTTGTTATAGACAAGTTGATATTCCTAGTCCAAGAAAAAAATTAAAGTTTCTGTTGCAAAGAAATATCTTTAGTACAATATCACTTCACTATGTCAGCTTAGATGCAGTTCCACTTGAAGTGTCAGACTTAATTTTAATGGGCATCAGGTGTCCTTTAAATTTCTGCTTCAAAAAGAATAGATCAGCAAAAATTCACAGTAGGTGAGCAGCCCTCAGAGGGAGTGAAGGAAATCCACAGACATGGGCCAGCAGTCTGAACCTTTCATGTTGCATCTTGCTGGCCAACTGCATTGACTGAACATTTTTGTCTCCTGACGAAGAAAAGCTTTGTCACAGCTTCTCTTCAAATGCGTGACAACTGCACTCCTCCCTCGGGACCTCTCTGTCCATTTCTCCACAGCTCAAAGAAAATGAGGCTTTTTTTCATGATCAGGAACCAGAAGGCAGTAACTGGAAGGAATGCAAATACCTTTATAAGCAGCTGAATTTCCTAACCCCCAAATTTCCAAGCCTGGCATGCAGTAAGGACTGCAAGGCCAGAACTGGCTCTGCTGTCAGGTTAAAGCATGCAGATTTTACTCAGTGTTTTCGGTTAATGAACAGGGATTAATTTTACTGAAGAAAGTATTAGTGGTATTTACAGATCGCATGGGAGCAGTCATGTACTGTTCTTGGCAGAATTCCTTCATCATCTGGTTAATAACTTTAGTTTCCTACACTGTTGACCCAGAGATAACTTTGAGGGGAGATGGATGATTAAATTAATTTTTCTTATAATCTTTGATTAAACACGACAATGTATTACTTGGACTGATACATATATTATATCTTTCAGTTCCAAAGCTTTTCCTTATGTGTCCACGGTGAAACAAATTTCTCATTGTGTTAAGTGGTTACCACAGGCTTTTTCTCCAAAATTAATGTTAGCTTCAGGACCAAGTTTAATCAATAAACTACTTTGTCAAAGAAGTAAATCACAATTGGTCCTCATAAGTAGATTTTAGTAGTTTTCTGGACTTAATACAACCCAGTATAAGGAACTTCACAAGGTTATGTGACAATACGACCGTTGTCTTCCATATGCAGCCTCTATTCTCAGATTGACAGGTGCAAAGTTTGAAAGTGATGTGAATTCTGCTCTGTCTGAAGCAGAAACAAAGCAATAGAGCAACTGGACTCAGCTTTTTGATGTGTTCTAAGTCCACAAAATGTCCTTCGTAAGGTAGAAATAAGCATTACTAACTAGGATCATTTTACTTCTCTCTGTATACAAAAAAATCCCTACACATCTGGAATACTAAGCGGGACACTGTGCACAAACCCCATAGTAGCAGTCTCATCTGTTCCCCAGAGCTTGCCCTGAGAATTCATGTTAACTGATGTGACTGAGTGCAGAGATCCAAGTGACTCTGATCTCGCCTTTGCTGTGTTTAGATGTCCTGAATGCAGAAACCTCTACTTTGGATAGACAGGCAGCGTTGGCTTGTCAGAGACACTCATGCAATAAATTTATCATAAGGAAGAGCTATAAAGGCTCTTGTTCTTGGGGAATTCTTGATCAATGTGTTTTGGTTTGGTTTTTTTTTAATTTGAAATACTGAATGTCTTACATTTTTACCCTTTTCTTTGTAATATGAAGGAGAACTGAAAGGATACTGTAAAATTTGTTCACTATTTCAGAATTTAAGTTTTGTGGTTAGCATTTGAAGGCTCAGCCCTGCAAATACATATTCTTGATCATAGACCTTGTAATGCAGAAAAACTCTGACAGATTGGAAGTAATGTGACTAACAAGATTTTAATAACCCTCCAACATTCTCTCTGCTTAGTACTAAGGATCGATTACTCTCTCATCAATGCTGATTCGGCTTCTGTAAGTCAATGCTTAAGTGAGCCACCAGAATCAATCCTTCCCAAATACCCAAATCTCTCCTAAAATGAATCCAACGTCAAAGTTTCCATGATTTCTAAAAGAAGTATGTTTACAAGTGTTTTATTAAGATTAGATAAAATAATTTATTAATCTAAATTAAAAGAAATTCCTAAAAATGTTAATCTTTCCTTGCAAAAAAGATTGTAATAAGTTGCACCATTTTCTTTTTTGTTTCAGAAATAACCTTTCTTATTTTACTTCACAGCTGTGTTCTCTTGTGCTCCTCAACACAATATTTGCTGTCTGAAAAGATTCACATGGAATGTTTTGTGTTATATTATTAGGCCTTTTCACTGCATTTTCATACAGATAAGATGAGATTGGAATAAACACTTCATGTCAGTTAAAACTAGGGATAAGGACATGCAGAAAAGATAAAATGAGTTTTCACTATGATGATTTCTTAAAATATGTCTCCTTTTTGTTTACAGATCATTGGCCAACACATCATGAAGAAGATCCATGGTATTCTTAAAGTTGTTAGAATACTCTGTGTAAGAAAACACAGGTACAGATGTATATATAAGTTATGTCATGTTTAATTTAGATCCTGCTCTATTATCTACTTCTAGTTTGTGTAACTGTTGTCGGTTTTTGAAAGCAAAACAACAAATAGTGGTTAACAACACAATTTGTTGGGTGAACGACAAGAATTTAGAACCTAGAAAGAATTTGGGAAGCAAACTAGAGCTTGGTAAATAGTCAGCAGGTGAAAGACTAGGAGAGTGAAGGTAAGTAGCTGCATTCATGAAAATGTTAAAACTACATATTTTAATATGTATGTTCAGCTCTTACAACAAAACTGGAGTGTAGGAGGCAGCTTGTGAAAAGCAGAAGTATTTCAGGCATAGGGAAAATACGTGTACAAATACAGATGCTTTACGCAGCCTCATTCACATGCCTGAGCAACCCCTGTCCATGGCAGCTGGTTTCATTCCAGAATTGACCATCACCCTCAGGCTAGAGCCTGAGCACAACAGCATTTTCGGCTGGAGCACCTCTGGGCACATGCTTATCCCCATAACAGCTGGCCTTTCGAGGGAATATCTTCTGTAGCTTCTTCATTCATTTTATAATGGCATAGAACAGGATGTTTAGCCAGCATAAGAACCTGTACCACAGCAAAGTGGAGTTAAGGTCTGCTTACCCACTATCCCTATCTCCACTTTGGTCAGTGTAAAATGCTTAAAATGGAAATAAAATGTGTTTTTTTCTAAGTTACTTATGCTCAACTTTCAGCAAGAAGCAGTTTAGGGAGGGGAGTTGTTGCAAGAGCTTCCAAGGCACAGTCCGTAAGTCAGTTTTTATGCAAGCTCTTCTAGAGCTCACAGCATGTCAGCAGAGAAAAAATTCAGAAAAGGGGCAAATACACTGCTGCTCCCTTTTCAGATGCTATACATTTTCTATGAAGCCCTTTCCCTTTCAGCATATCCTAAAAAGCCTGTTAACTAGAGCAACATTCAATACTTTTGTTCTTCCATATGCTGTTCTTCATTTTGCTGAGCAACCCCCACACCTTTTCTCAGTGCTTGCATCCTACTTAGGAGGCTGCAGGTGCCTCTGGCCATGGTTTTAAAAGCAATATAGAAAAGCCTGAGGATACCCAATTGAAATGAGCAGGTCAGTACCAACTGTTCTGTTTATTTTTGATGGGGTACATTTCATTATACTTTTATATTAAGAGGAGGGCAGCCATTGCCACAGAGCCTACTTAAATCTGTTCTGAGTGTATTTTATATCAGAGACCAATCTGAAAATATTTTTTAAAATTAACATTAGCCAGAGCATTTACTTATGTTCAGAACCTTGCTCCAAGAATAAATAGAAACTGGGGAGGGAACAGCTTCTGCTCCTGAGACTGTGACAAGGAAACAAATGTTCACTGCAAGAAGTCAGGCCATCTCACTGCGCTTTCTGGTTTTTTGCTCACTTCCTTTCAGTCACATAGAGTTTAGTGATGTCACACAAATAACATTACTAACATCAAAGCAAACAAAAGCAATTTCCTTATCTGATAATTGCCGCCTTTCTTATTCCCTGCTGTGTGCGCTTCTTAAATAGCCAGTGTCATTGACATCAGCAGCTACCAGTACATGTTGTCTCATTTGCACACCACATGAAACAGAGCTGGTAAGAAATGTTCCCAACAGCTAGGAGGCTATTCATCGTCAATTAACAAAATACTTTAATGGGTTTCTTAGCAACATAATTTACTTTAAGCATACGCCCCTAAGGGATATGTTCTGTGTTGTCAGACAGACAGCAAATGAGGGCAGATATTGATCCCTGCTCTGTTCGGTGCTGAATTACAACATACAAAAATAACTATGTCAAAATGACATTTGGACTCAAAAAGACTTATAGTGCTAGATGCTTCCATGAAGAACAAAATGTCCCTTCCACTTCCCCAGTAGGATTTACATCTAAAAGTATGATTTACTGAAGGGATTTCAATCAAAAATTGCCAAAAAGTAAGTTAAAAAATCTCCAGTCTTGAAGTTATAGAAACATGATGAAAGTCCAATACCTGCAGGAGAAGTGGTCCCCAAAACTAGATGAAAGCATTTAGTCAGAGTATTTTTAGGGAAAACACAGAAACAAGGTCTTGAAAACTTTTCAAGAGGCCATCCAGTTCTAAAAAAAATCCGTTCTGGAGTACACATAGTTCCAGGGCATAACTATTTGTGTGATGACAAAGTTTCTCTTCATGATTCATGTAATTTTACACCTAGCATTTGTTTTTTTCATCCACCTTATATTCAACCACCTGGGCACACAGGACTGCTCATGCTGTTCTTTTTTACGGGTATTGTTTTACATGTTTGAAGAATAGTATTTTTCTGAAAAAAAAAAAAAAAAATTCCATTCTACATTCTTTTCTCATACAGCAAAGTTTTCTAGACATTTCATTACTTTCATTTCTCTACTAAGTATTTCCCCCTTTTCTTCATATTTCTTGAAGAAATTGACAAAAGCAGCTCTAATAGATTTACTGCACCCTAACTATAGTGAAAGCTTTGACTGACTGCTGGATTTAAGAGCCAAAAGGTCCTGTTAATGTAACATAGGAGGCTCCGTGTACAACAGGCTCTGTAACCTCTTCTACTTCCTCAGGGTCTGGTTACATGTCCAGGTGGAGGCCGGGGACAAGCAGGGTCCCCCAGAGATCTGTCTTGGGACCGCTGCTCTTTAACATCTTTATCAATGATGATGGAATTGAGTGCACCCTCAGCAAGATTTCAGATGACACCAAGCTGAGTGGCGTGGTTGACACAACAGAAGGAAAGGAAGCCATCCAGAGGGACCTTGACAGGCTGGAAAGATGGGCCCGGGGGAACCTAATGAGGTTCAACACTGCCAAGTGTCAGGTGTTGCACTTGGGCCAGAAGAATCCCAGGCATAGATACAGACTGGGAGAAGAGCTCCTTGAGAGTAGCCCTGCTGAGAAGGACCTGGGAGACATGGTGGATGAGAAACTTAACACGGGCCTGCAGTGTGCTCTGGCATGCTCAGAAGGCAAATGGTATCCTGGGCTCCATTAGAAGAGGGGTGGCCAGCAGGGACAGGGAGGTGATTGTCCCTCTCTACTCTGCCCTCGTGAGGCCCCATCTGGAGTACTGTGTCCAGATCTGGGGCCCCAAATACAAGAAAGATGTAGAACTGTTGGAGAGGGTTCAGAGGAGGGCCACAAGGATGATTAGAGGGCTGGAGCA